>JASPKZ010007414.1:0-87093 GCA_030220185.1 Diploptera punctata | reverse complement strand
GAGAAAGGAGATAACCCACATGCCGCACGCCACCAGTGCACTTGTCGGGAGGGGGACATACCACAGTGCTTGCACGCCACCAGTGCACTTGTCGGGAGGGGGACATACCACATGCCGCACTCCACCAGTGCACTTGTCGGAGGTGGGACGTACCACATGCTGGCACTGCCACCCATGCACTTGTCGGGAGGGGGACATACCAATGCTGCACGCCACCACCAGTGCACTTGTCGGGAGGGGGCAATAGACCACATGCTGGCACTCACGCCACCAGTGCACTTGTGGGAGGGGGGACATACCACTTTGCTGGCACGCCAGCCAGTGCACTGGTGTCGGGGTGGGACATACCACATGCTGCCACCGCCACCATTGCACTTGTCGGGAGGGGACATATACCACATGCCGCCCGCCACCAGTGCACTTGTCGGGAGGGGGAATACACATGCCGCACGCACACCAGTGCCACTTGTCGGTAAGGGGGGACGATACCCAAATGCTGCACGTCCACCCCAGAGACCAGTGCACTTGTCGGGAGGGGGACATACCACATGGCTGCACGCCACCAGTGCACTTGTTCGGGAGGGGGACATACCACATTCCGCACCCCACCAGTGCACTTGGTCGGTAGATAGGGGGACATCACCACATGCCGCACCGCCAACCAGTTCACTTGTCGGGAGGGGGACATATACCACATGCCGCACGGCCCCAGTGCACTTGTCGGGAGGGGGACATACCACATGCCGCACGCCACCCAGTGCACTTGTCGGGAGGGGGACATAACCACATGCTAGCACGCCAACAGTGCACTTGTCGGGAGGGGGAACATACCACATGCCGCACGCCACCAGTGCAACTTGTCGGGAGGGGACATACCACATGCCGCACGCCACCAGTGGCACTGTCGGGAGGGGGACATACCACATGCCGCACGCCACCAGTGCACTTGTCGGGAGGGGGACATACCACATGCCGCACGCCACCAGTGCACTTGTCGGGAGGGGACATACCACATGCTGCACGCCACCAGTGCACTTGTCGGGAGGGGGACATACACATGCTGCACTCCACCAGTGCACTTGTTGGGAGGGGGACATACCACATGCCGCACGCCACCAGTGGCACTTGTCGGGAGGGGGACATACCACATGCCGCACGCCACCAGTGCACTTGTCGGGAGGGGGACATACCACATGCCGCACGCCACCAGTGCACTTGTTGGGAGGGGGACATACCACATGCCGCACGCCACCAGTGCACTTGTCGGGAGGGGGGACATACCACATGCCGCACGCCACCAGTGCACTTGTCGGGAGGGGGAACATACCACATGCCGCACGCCACCAGTGCACTTGTCGGGAGGGGGAACATACCACATGCTGCACGCCACCAGTGCACTTGTCGGGAGGGGGACATACCACATGCCGCACGCCACCAGTGCACTTGTCGGGAGGGGGACATACCACATGCCGCACGCCACCAGTGCACTTGTCGGGAGGGGGACATACCACATGCCGCACGCCACCAGTGCACTTGTCGGGAGGGGGACAATACCACATGCTGCACGCCACCAGTGCACTTGTCGGGAGGGGGACATACCACATGCCGCACGCCACCAGTGCACTTGTCGGGAGGGGGACATACCACAATGCCGCACGCCACCAGTGCACTTGTCGGGAGGGGGACATACCACATGCGCCACGCCACCAGTGCACTTGTCGGGAGGGGGACATACCACATGCTGCACGCCACCAGTGCACTTGTCGGGAGGGGACATACCACATGCCGCACGCCACCAGTGCACTTGTCGGGAGGGGGACATACCACCTGCTGCACGCCACCAGTGCACTTGTCGGGAGGGGACATACCACATGCCGCACGCCACCAGTGCACTTGTCGGGAGGGGGACATACACACATGCCGCACGCCACCAGTGCACTTGTCGGGAGGGGGACATACCACATGCTGCACGCCACCAGTGCACTTGTCGGGAGGGGGACATACCACAATGCCGCACGCCACCAGTGCACTTGTCGGGAGGGGGACATACCACATGCTGCACGCCACCAGTGCACTTGTCGGGAGGGGGACATACCACATGCCGCACGCCACCAGTGCACTTGTCGGGAGGGGGACATACCACATGCCGCACGCCACCAGTGCACTTGTCGGGAGGGGGACATACCACATGCTGCACGCCACCAGTGCACTTGTCGGGAGGGGGACATACCACATGCCGCACGCCACCAGTGCACTTGTCGGGAGGGGGACATACCACATGCCGCACGCCACCAGTGCACTTGTCGGGAGGGGGACATACCACATGCTGCACGCCACCAGTGCACTTGTCGGGAGGGGGACATACCACATGCCGCACGCCACCAGTGCACTTGTCGGGAGGGGGACATACCACATGCTGCACGCCACCAGTGCACTTGTCGGGAGGGGGACATACCACATGCCGCACGCCACCAGTGCACTTGTCGGGAGGGGGACATACCACATGCTGCACGCCACCAGTGCACTTGTCGGGAGGGGGACATACCACATGCCCGCACCGCCACCAGTGCACTTGTCGGGAGGGGGACATACCACATGCTGCACGCCACCAGTGCACTTGTCGGGAGGGGGACATACCACATGCCGCACGCCACCAGTGCACTTGTCGGGAGGGGGACATACCACATGCCGCACGCCACCAGTGCACTTGTCGGGAGGGGGAACATACCACATGCCGCACGCCACCAGTGCACTTGTCGGGAGGGGGACATACCACATGCTGCCACGCCACCAGTGCACTTGTCGGGAGGGGGACATACCACATGCCGCACGCCACCAGTGCACTTGTCGGGAGGGGGACATACCACATGCCGCACGCCACCAGTGCACTTGTCGGGAGGGGGACATACCACATGCCGCACGCCACCAGTGCACTTGTCGGGAGGGGGACATACCACATGCTGCACGCCACCAGTGCACTTGTCGGGAGGGGGACATACCACATGCTGCACGCCACCAGTGCACTTGTCGGGAGGGGGACATACCACATGCCGCACGCCACCAGTGCACTTGTCGGGAGGGGGACATACCACATGCTGCACGCCACCAGTGCACTTGTCGGGAGGGGGACATACCACATGCTGCACGCCACCAGTGCACTTGTTGGGAGGGGGACATACCACATGCCGCACGCCACCAGTGCACTTGTCGGGAGGGGGACATACCACATGCTGCACGCCACCAGTGCACTTGTTGGGAGGGGGACATACCACATGCTGCACGCCACCAGTGCACTTGTCGGGAGGGGGACATACCACATGCTGCACGCCACCAGTGCACTTGTTGGGAGGGGGACATACCACATGCCGCACGCCACCAGTGCACTTGTCGGAGGGGGACAATACCACATGCCGCACGCCACCAGTGCACTTGTCGGGAGGGGGACATACCACATGCCGCACGCCACCAGTGCACTTGTTGGGAGGGGGACATACCACATGCCGCACGCCACCAGTGCACTTGTCGGGAGGGGGACATACCACATGCCGCACGCCACCAGTGCACTTGTCGGGAGGGGGACATACCACATGCCGCACGCCACCAGTGCACTTGTCGGGAGGGGACATACCACATGCTGCACGCCACCAGTGCACTTGTCGGGAGGGGGACATACCACATGCCGCACGCCACCAGTGCACTTGTCGGGAGGGGGACATACCACAAGCCGCACGCCACCAGTGCACTTGTCGGGAGGGGGACATACCACATGCCGCACGCCACCAGTGCACTTGTCGGGAGGGGGACATACCACATGCTGCACGCCACCAGTGCACTTGTTGGGAGGGGGACATACCACATGCCGCACGCCACCAGTGCACTTGTTGGGAGGAGGACATACCACATGCCGCACGCCACCAGTGCACTTGTCGGGAGGGGGACATACCACATGCCGCACGCCACCAGTGCACTTGTCGGGAGGGGGACATACCACATGCCGCACGCCACCAGTGCACTTGTCGGGAGGGGGACATACCACATGCCGCACGCCACCAGTGCACTTGTCGGGAGGGGGACATACCACATGCCGCACGCCACCAGTGCACTTGTCGGGAGGGGGACATACCACATGCTGCACGCCACCAGTGCACTTGTCGGGAGGGGGACATACCACATGCCTGCACGCCACCAGTGCACTTGTCGGGAGGGGGACATACCACATGCCGCACGCCACCAGTGCACTTGTCGGGAGGGGGACATACCACATGCCGCACGCCACCAGTGCACTTGTCGGGAGGGGACATACCACATGCCGCACGCCACCAGTGCACTTGTCGGGAGGGGGACATACCACATGCCGCACGCCACCAGTGCACTTGTCGGGAGGGGGACATACCACATGCTGCACGCCACCAGTGCACTTGTCGGGAGGGGGACATACCACATGCCGCACGCCACCAGTGCACTTGTCGGGAGGGGGACATACCACATGCCGCACGCCACCAGTGCACTTGTCGGGAGGGGGACATACCACATGCCGCACGCCACCAGTGCACTTGTCGGGAGGGGGACATACCACATGCCGCACGCCACCAGTGCACTTGTCGGGAGGGGACATACCACATGCTGCACGCCACCAGTGCACTTGTCGGGAGGGGGACATACCACATGCTGCACGCCACCAGTGCACTTGTTGGGAGGGGGACATACCACATGCCGCACGCCACCAGTGCACTTGTCGGGAGGGGGACATACCACATGCCGCACGCCACCAGTGCACTTGTCGGGAGGGGGACATACCACATGCCGCACGCCACCAGTGCACTTGTTGGGAGGGGGACATACCACATGCCGCACGCCACCAGTGCACTTGTCGGGAGGGGGACATACCACATGCCGCACGCCACCAGTGCACTTGTCGGGAGGGGGACATACCACATGCCGCACGCCACCAGTGCACTTGTCGGGAGGGGGACATACCACATGCTGCACGCCACCAGTGCACTTGTCGGGAGGGGGACATACCACATGCCGCACGCCACCAGTGCACTTGTCGGGAGGGGGACATACCACATGCCGCACGCCACCAGTGCACTTGTCGGGAGGGGGACATACCACATGCCGCACGCCACCAGTGCACTTGTCGGGAGGGGGACATACCACATGCTGCACGCCACCAGTGCACTTGTCGGGAGGGGGACATACCACATGCCGCACGCCACCAGTGCACTTGTCGGGAGGGGGACATACCACATGCCGCACGCCACCAGTGCACTTGTCGGGAGGGGGACATACCACATGCCGCACGCCACCAGTGCACTTGTCGGGAGGGGGACATACCACATGCTGCACGCCACCAGTGCACTTGTCGGGAGGGGGACATACCACATGCCGCACGCCACCAGTGCACTTGTCGGGAGGGGGACATACCACATGCTGCACGCCACCAGTGCACTTGTCGGGAGGGGGACATACCACATGCCGCACGCCACCAGTGCACTTGTCGGGAGGGGGACATACCACATGCCGCACGCCACCAGTGCACTTGTCGGGAGGGGGACATACCACATGCTGCACGCCACCAGTGCACTTGTCGGGAGGGGGACATACCACATGCCGCACGCCACCAGTGCACTTGTCGGGAGGGGGACATACCACATGCTGCACGCCACCAGTGCACTTGTCGGGAGGGGGACATACCACATGCCGCACGCCACCAGTGCACTTGTCGGGAGGGGGACATACCACATGCCGCACGCCACCAGTGCACTTGTCGGGAGGGGGACATACCACATGCTGCACGCCACCAGTGCACTTGTCGGGAGGGGGACATACCACATGCCGCACGCCACCAGTGCACTTGTCGGGAGGGGGACATACCACATGCCGCACGCCACCAGTGCACTTGTCGGGAGGGGGACATACCACATGCTGCACGCCACCAGTGCACTTGTCGGGAGGGGGACATACCACATGCCGCACGCCACCAGTGCACTTGTCGGGAGGGGGACATACCACATGCTGCACGCCACCAGTGCACTTGTCGGGAGGGGGACATACCACATGCCGCACGCCACCAGTGCACTTGTCGGGAGGGGGACATACCACATGCTGCACGCCACCAGTGCACTTGTCGGGAGGGGGACATACCACATGCCGCACGCCACCAGTGCACTTGTCGGGAGGGGGACATACCACATGCTGCACGCCACCAGTGCACTTGTCGGGAGGGGGACATACCACATGCCGCACGCCACCAGTGCACTTGTCGGGAGGGGGACATACCACATGCCGCACGCCACCAGTGCACTTGTCGGGAGGGGGACATACCACATGCTGCACGCCACCAGTGCACTTGTCGGGAGGGGGACATACCACATGCCGCACGCCACCAGTGCACTTGTCGGGAGGGGGACATACCACATGACGCACGCCACCAGTGCACTTGTCGGGAGGGGGACATACCACATGCCGCACGCCACCAGTGCACTTGTCGGGAGGGGGACATACCACATGCCGCACGCCACCAGTGCACTTGTCGGGAGGGGGACATACCACATGCTGCACGCCACCAGTGCACTTGTTGGGAGGGGGACATACCACATGCCGCACGCCACCAGTGCACTTGTTGGGAGGGGGACATACCACATGCCGCACGCCACCAGTGCACTTGTCGGGAGGGGGACATACCACATGCTGCACGCCACCAGTGCACTTGTCGGGAGGGGGACATACCACATGCCGCACGCCACCAGTGCACTTGTCGGGAGGGGGACATACCACATGCTGCACGCCACCAGTGCACTTGTCGGGAGGGGGACATACCACATGCCGCACGCCACCAGTGCACTTGTCGGGAGGGGGACATACCACATGCCGCACGCCACCAGTGCACTTGTCGGGAGGGGGACATACCACATGCCGCACGCCACCAGTGCACTTGTCGGGAGGGGGACATACCACATGCCGCACGCCACCAGTGCACTTGTTGGGAGGGGGACATACCACATGCCGCACGCCACCAGTGCACTTGTTGGGAGGGGGACATACCACATGCTGCACGCCACCAGTGCACTTGTTGGGAGGGGGACATACCACATGCCGCACGCCACCAGTGCACTTGTTGGGAGGGGGACATACCACATGCTGCACGCCACCAGTGCACTTGTTGGGAGGGGGACATACCACATGCCGCACGCCACCAGTGCACTTGTCGGGAGGGGGACATACCACATGCTGCACGCCACCAGTGCACTTGTCGGGAGGGGGACATACCACATGCCGCACGCCACCAGTGCACTTGTCGGGAGGGGGACATACCACATGCTGCACGCCACCAGTGCACTTGTCGGGAGGGGGACATACCACATGCCGCACGCCACCAGTGCACTTGTCGGGAGGGGGACATACCACATGCTGCACGCCACCAGTGCACTTGTTGGGAGGGGGACATACCACATGCCGCACGCCACCAGTGCACTTGTTGGGAGGAGGACATACCACATGCCGCACGCCACCAGTGCACTTGTCGGGAGGGGGACATACCACATGCCGCACGCCCACCAGTGCACTTGTCGGGAGGGGGACATACCACATGCCGCAGGCCACCAGTGCACTTGTTGGGAGGGGGACATACCACATGCCGCACGCCACCAGTTGCACTTGTTGGGAGGGGGACATACCACATGCCGCACGCCACCAGTGCACTTGTCGGGAGGGGGACATACCACATGCTGCACGCCACCAGTGCACTTGTTGGGAGGGGGACATACCACATGCCGCACGCCACCAGTGCACTTGTTGGGAGGGGGACATACCACATGCCGCACGCCACCAGTGCACTTGTTGGGAGGGGGACATACCACATGCCGCACGCCACCAGTGCACTTGTTGGGAGGGGACATACCACATGCCGCACGCCACCAGTGCACTTGTCGGGAGGGGGACATACCACATGCCGCACGCCACCAGTGCACTTGTCGGGAGGGGGACATACCACATGCCGCACGCCACCAGTGCACTTGTCGGGAGGGGGACATACCACATGCCGCACGCCACCAGTGCACTTGTTCGGGAGGGGGACATACCACATGCCGCACGCCACCAGTGCACTTGTTGGGAGGGGGACATACCACATGCCGCACGCCACCAGTGCACTTGTTGGGAGGGGGACATACCACATGCCGCACGCCACCAGTGCACTTGTCGGGAGGGGGACATACCACATGCCGCACGCCACCAGTGCACTTGTCGGGAGGGGGACATACCACATGCCGCACGCCACCAGTGCACTTGTCGGGAGGGGGACATACCACATGCCGCACGCCACCAGTGCACTTGTCGGGAGGGGGACATACCACATGCCGCACGCCACCAGTGCACTTGTCGGGAGGGGGACATACCACATGCCGCACGCCACCAGTGCACTTGTCGGGAGGGGGACATACCACATGCCGCACGCCACCAGTGCACTTGTCGGGAGGGGGACATACCACATGCCGCACGCCACCAGTGCACTTGTCGGGAGGGGGACATACCACATGCTGCACGCCACCAGTGCACTTGTCGGGAGGGGGACATACCACATGCCGCACGCCACCAGTGCACTTGTCGGGAGGGGGACATACCACATGCTGCACGCCACCAGTGCACTTGTCGGGAGGGGGACATACCACATGCCGCACGCCACCAGTGCACTTGTCGGGAGGGGGACATACCACATGCCGCACGCCACCAGTGCACTTGTCGGGAGGGGGACATACCACATGCCGCACGCCACCAGTGCACTTGTCGGGAGGGGGACATACCACATGCCGCACGCCACCAGTGCACTTGTCGGGAGGGGGACATACCACATGCGGCACGCCACCAGTGCACTTGTCGGGAGGGGGACATACCACATGCCGCACGCCACCAGTGCACTTGTCGGGAGGGGGACATACCACATGCTGCACGCCACCAGTGCACTTGTCGGGAGGGGGACATACCACATGCCGCACGCCACCAGTGCACTTGTCGGGAGGGGGACATACCACATGCTGCACGCCACCAGTGCACTTGTCGGGAGGGGGACATACCACATGCCGCACGCCACCAGTGCACTTGTCGGGAGGGGGACATACCACATGCCGCACGCCACCAGTGCACTTGTCGGGAGGGGGACATACCACATGCCGCACGCCACCAGTGCACTTGTCGGGAGGGGGACATACCACATGCCGCACGCCACCAGTGCACTTGTCGGGAGGGGGACATACCACATGCCGCACGCCACCAGTGCACTTGTCGGGAGGGGGACATACCACATGCCGCACGCCACCAGTGCACTTGTCGGGAGGGGGACATACCACATGCCGCACGCCACCAGTGCACTTGTCGGGAGGGGGACATACCACATGCCGCACGCCACCAGTGCACTTGTTGGGAGGGGGACATACCACATGCCGCACGCCACCAGTGCACTTGTCGGGAGGGGGACATACCACATGCCGCACGCCACCAGTGCACTTGTCGGGAGGGGGACATACCACATGCCGCACGCCACCAGTGCACTTGTCGGGAGGGGGACATACCACATGCCGCACGCCACCAGTGCACTTGTCGGGAGGGGGACATACCACATGCCGCACGCCACCAGTGCACTTGTCGGGAGGGGGACATACCACATGCCGCACGCCACCAGTGCACTTGTCGGGAGGGGGACATACCACATGCCGCACGCCACCAGTGCACTTGTCGGGAGGGGGACATACCACATGCCGCACGCCACCAGTGCACTTGTCGGGAGGGGGACATACCACATGCCGCACGCCACCAGTGCACTTGTCGGGAGGGGGACATACCACATGCTGCACGCCACCAGTGCACTTGTCGGGAGGGGGACATACCACATGCCGCACGCCACCAGTGCACTTGTCGGGAGGGGGACATACCACATGCCGCACGCCACCAGTGCACTTGTCGGGAGGGGGACATACCACATGCCGCACGCCACCAGTGCACTTGTCGGGAGGGGGACATACCACATGCCGCACGCCACCAGTGCACTTGTCGGGAGGGGGACATACCACATGCCGCACGCCACCAGTGCACTTGTCGGGAGGGGGACATACCACATGCCGCACGCCACCAGTGCACTTGTCGGGAGGGGGACATACCACATGCCGCACGCCACCAGTGCACTTGTCGGGAGGGGGACATACCACATGCCGCACGCCACCAGTGCACTTGTCGGGAGGGGGACATACCACATGCCGCACGCCACCAGTGCACTTGTCGGGAGGGGGACATACCACATGCCGCACGCCACCAGTGCACTTGTCGGGAGGGGGATTTTAAACTGATTACACACATCATTTTTTTGATCACACAAGGTATGGAGGGCCACAACGAATGAGTTATCAGCTCAATTTGAGGACCTTCACCGAGATCAATATAACATTAAAACGTAACACACACACATTTATAATAAAAATGGCGATTGTAATGTTGATTATGATGACCAGATAATATTCGGGGACTGTTTGGTCCTTAACGTTTCCTGGAACGTGTCTTAATTATGAGGAAAAACCTCGAAAATATAGGCTATATTATGCAGAAAAATTGTTACGATCGGAGTTCCAACCTGGGCCCGGTGCTTACGAGGCAACCACGCTAACCCGGGACCACAGGTTTACCGCATTCATGTTCTGAAATTCAAGTGACAAAGCCATGTTCATATTTAAAATGAGGTACCTGCTGGTCACCATTGTGAGATGTAAATGGACTCTAGAACTATGTTATGTGACGTGTTAGAAGCGTGGCCATATAATTCATCCGCAGTGCAATAACACATTATCACCAATATAAGCCTCCATGGAATATCTTCCTTGCCTAACTTTTGGGTCTTACTATTTCTTCATCTCTTCTCCTCCATAATTTATACAAAAAGTGTGGTAACTTGCAAGTAAAGTATGTTTTATTTTTATCTATAATTATAAATGAAAGATAAAATTGATTACATTCAGAAATAATTTTTTTTAAGAAAAGTGTTTGTTGCAGTATATTCTAATGTAATGTGGAGAATCAGGTACAGTTATGAATTATTTATTTATTTTTTTTTTATTTATTTATTTAGCCTGGTGGAGTTAAGGCCATGTGGCCTTCTCTTCCACTCACCAGAACAAGCATATGTTACATATGAATACAAAAAAAATACATTAATAGTCATATAAAACAGGACAAACATATGTTACACATGAATACAAAAAAATTACAATAGTAGTCATATTAGACAGGACAAACATGTTACATATGAATACAAAAAAAAGTTACAATAATAGTTATTGAACAATTCATTATCTGTCATATTGAATAATAATGAAATTAATGTCTAATAATAGAATGAAACTAAATACAATTAAAATTAAATTAATGATACAATGAATAAAAAAGGAATAACAGCTCGAATCTACTTTGCATAAAAAGAAGAGAAAAAAAAACACTACAATGAATTAATCTACGCTTTTTATACAAGGCATTAGGTAAATATATTAACAAATCCTAAGTCTATTTTTATTAAATAATGCAAAAACGCATTATTAATTCTTAAAAAGTAGTATTAGTGAGTTGTTTCTGTTAGTGATTTTATTTTCAATTTATTTCTGAAAGATGGTAAAGTTTGGCAGTCTCTGACATAGGGTGGAAGTGAATTCCATGTTCTAGCAAGAGAATTTGTAAGATGATGGGGCGCTGTCAAACTACAAACGCATCAAGATATTACACTGGGCCAAACACTTGGTTAGAATGGAAGATGGTAGAATGCCAAAGAATGTACAGGATGAAGGGATGCGATTGCTTGGAAGACTCAGAAAGCGATGGAAATATACGGCTGAAAACCTACTACACATACGAAATTGAAAAACAGCTGCAAGAAACAGAAGAGTGGAAGAGAGCAGTTGGAGGGGCTATGGCTCGAAAAGGGACCGAAACGTAGCCGATTGATTGATATATCTAACGTTAAGAGATTCCGGGCCGTTCCGACCTAGAAGCACTCGCCACTGAAGATGCCCTCCGCAGTGGAGGAAGAAACACCAGACCACATAGCCCGGAATCTCTTGATAATATGATTACCGGTCGTGAAAGCCTCCGATTGATATCTCTGTTTATAAAAATGATTTTAAATAATTTACGCCCAATTTCTACAGAACAAATATTGTATGATACAGTAGCAGCAGTGATAGTAATAGCAGTAGCAGTAGTATTGTATTAGAGTTAAACATATGGTGCAACATATAATTATATACAAATGAACCGTAATGACAGCAGACCATAGGTGCTTTTGAAAATTCATATCAATACATCAATGCCTAGTAATAATATTACATTACAAATCAAAACACGAGATAGATAGGTCATCGGTTGATTATTATCGTCTTGACATCGTCCGATTCCCAATAGCCAATTTTGTCGGTCCATCCAATCTCCTCGTAGTAGATGCTTCTCCTTCATGTATAAATATATTCCCTGACTCCAGGGGGTTTTAAGTCTTCCTGTGCGTCGTATTACCTCTGGTTTCTATTCCAAAACACATTTTGGTAGCCGATCCTCTTCCATTCGCTGGACATGTCCGTAACATCTTAATTACTGAGTTTTAATATAATCTAAAATAATGTATTCAATCTTCATGTTCTCCCTTATAACTGAGTTCCTACTTTTTCTCTTCTTGAAATTCTTGTCACCCTTCGAATAAATTTCATTTCCGTTGCCAAAAGACACTTATTTGTTTTTGTTAAAACCAGAGATAACATAGCATAACTACATTTGAAACTACGTAAACAATTAAGCTAATGTAAGTAGTAAAATTAACGTAGTAGATATAACCATCACTTATTTAATATTTTATTACTCACGAATTGAGTCATCTTATTTTGCGCGTCTTGTCCAAATCTACGCACATTTCACCAATTTTCAGGATTTACCATTGACTGGTAGCATGTTAGTCTATCTCGTTTTGAATGTAGAAACCTGTCCGACAACAACTGATGCTTCCAATGTTGCAAATAGTTAAATTTTCCTAGGATATTTTTTCGTCTTCTGAACGTCCGCATATTGGACGTACTCGCATATCGTAATCGTCTGAATTTTGAGCACTTTTCATGCCTCCTACCTATTCCAAACGAGCCCTGATCACTTTTTCAATCCGAAACTGTAAAAAAACTGTAAGGTTTAAAATTATAAGTAAAATTATCACTCTCGCCATTAAAATAAACAATTCCACATGTGTTAATAAAATAACAATAATAATAATAATAATAATAATAATAATAATAATAATAATAATAATATATTTATATGTTCACACATAGAAATGTGTTATAAAATGGAAATGGACAATTAATGACAATTGAAGGAAATTTTGAAGAAGTGGCTGATTTCAAGTATCTAGGAAGAATAATTACAAATAGGAATGAGATGCACAAAGAAATTAAACATAGCCTCAATTTTGGAAATGTATGCTATTATGCATTACAGGTACTCTTTTCCTCACAACTCCTTTAAAAAAAACGTTAAATTGGAAATTTATAAAACATATATTCTCCCAGTTATATTATATGCATGCGAAACATTGACTCTTACTTTAAGGGAGGAAAGAAGATACGAGTATTTGATAATACAGTTCTTAGGAACATTTTTGGACCAAAAAGAGATAAAAAATTAAGAGAATGCAGGAACTAGATAAAACTGAGCTAAATAGGAAGCCAAGATATAATAAGAACAATTAAGTCTCCTAGACTACAATAGGCAGGGAATGTGACACTTATGGGGGATGAAAGAGGTGCTTGAAAGCTTCTTGTTGGAAAACCAGAGGGAAAACGCTCAGTTGGTAGACCAAGAATGAAGTTGAAGAATAACATTATCCATGATTTGAGGAAGTACATTATACAGGGGATGATTGGAAAATATTAGCTCAAGATAGGGATGTACGGAGAGCTTATATTCGCGCGGCAATGGACCTGCGGGTTCGATAGAGCCAATGAGTTAGCCAATATTATTATTATTATTATTATTATTATTATTATTATTATTAATACTAAGCCTGTAAAGAAAAGAAAGCTAGCAAAAATGAAATGATTACACGAGCCAAATGAGGTAAATTTAGAGCAATTGGGTAGTATTAGACGGGAAACCACCAAGTTACTAAAGAGTAAAAAGAGGGAATATTTGAGACAGAAGATTAACGATCTTGAAATGAACGCAAAAAATAGGAATATTAGAGAATTATATCAGGGAATTAGTATAGAGAAGAAAGTGTTTCAGGCTAGAACAAACATAACTCCGAATGAAAATGGGGATATGATTGCAGCTTCTAGGAGTATATTGAATAGATGGAAAAGTTACTTTAATCAGCTATTAAATGTACATACAGAACAGGGCATTGAGGAGGATAATTTACAGACAGCAGAAATGCTAGTCGCAGAACCAAGTGCATTAGAAGTTGAGATGGTGATTGAAAAATTGAAGATGTATAAAGCGTCAGGTTCAGATGAGATCCCAGCAGAACTGATAAAATCAGGGGGAGGAAAATTGATGGACAAGATACGCTGGTTGCTTAGTATGATTTGGGAAAAAGAAGCTCTTCCAGATGAATGAAAATAATCAATTATCGTACCAATTTATAAGAAAGGAGATAAAACTGACTGCAACAAAAACAGGAGCATCTCATTACTTTCAACTTCGTACAAAATTCTAACAAATATATTAGTAGTAGTAGTAGTAGTAGTAGTAGGACTTCATTAGACAAAAAGTAAGATATTTACAATATTATTTACAAATATGGGTCGCACGGGCAGTAAGCCGTACGTGCTGTTGACAGTCCGTTACAATAAAGTAATAATTGGTACTAGTGTAAAGAAAAATAAACAAAAACAGCAATAACATTACAATTACATAAAGAAAACACAATAATATTACAATTAAGTAATAACACAATAGCAATAACATTACAATTACATAAAGAAAACACAATAATAGTATTACAATTAAATAATAACACAATAGCATTATACACTAAAAACATTAACCTTACAATTACATAAAGAAAACACAATAATATTACAATTAGATAATAACACAATAGCATTATACACTAAAAAAACATTAACGTTACAATTACATAAAGAAAACACATTAATATTACAATTAAATAATAACACAACAGCATTATACACTAATTAATTTATATATAATTGTTAATAATTAATGGTATTGCATTTTGATATCATATATTTATTCATGAATGAGTGTTGTCCTTATTTTTCGCGTTTTGTCCAGAAATTTACCGAGGTTTATCCAATTTTCTGGATTTACCAATAACTCGTAGCATGCCAATCTTTCCCGATTTGAATTTAGAAATCTTTCCGGTAATAACTGACGTCTCCAATATTCTAAATCATTACATTTTCCTAATATATGTATCTCATCTTCAAATTTCCCGCACATTGGACATATTCGCATATCGTGATCGTCGCTAATTTTTAGAAATTTCCATGCCCCTAGCCTAAACCAAGCAAGCCCTGATCTCTCCTTAAATCCTAGGTTGAGTATATACGATTCTTTTCCCCAGACGTGTTTTAGGTCTCTTTGTAAACACAGTGAGCGTTTTCCTGTACATTCGGCGTAGGTATCTTGTTGATTTACATCTAAGTACCTCCTTCTTATTTTTCTCCACACGTTCTTGCGATTTTCAGTCCCTTTTTCCCATATCCAGCCCATCCCAATCTTTTGGAGTTCTCTCCTAACCTCGTCTGCCCAAAATTTAGCATCTATGTTTTTAATTTGGTGGTCGTAGCAAATTGCTCTAAGCATTGTTTGTTCACCTTGGATTACTCGCAACCAGTATTTGAGTACACGAATTTTACAGTTAATGTTGTCCTAGTAAGCAGACTTACTCCCTATATTGATGACATTCTAGGAGATCATCAATGTGCATTTAGAAGAAACAGGTCTACAACAGATCAGATTTGTAGTATAATGGGAATATAATGGTACTGTACATCAACTATACATAGACTTCAAAAAAGCATATGATTCAATTAAGAGGGAGAAGTTATATAGTATCCTGCTGGAGTTCGGAATTCCTAAAAAGTTAGTCAGACTTATACGATTGTGTCTAAATGGCACAAAGAGTAGGGTGCGTGTAGGCAAACAGTTTTCGGACACTTTTAAAATCCAGAATGCAAGGAGATGCACTATCTCCTCTACTATTTAATTTTGTACTAGAGCATGCCATCAGATCTTTAGAGGATGAAGAAGGCCTACAACTCAATGGTATTAATAAGCTGTTAGTTTATGCTGATGATGTAGTACTATTGGGCGATAAGTGAGGATATACTAAAAGCCAACACGCACACACTATTGATTAACATTAAGAAATTAGGACTGGAAGTAAATATCAATAAAACGAAATATATGGTCACACGTAGAAATGCATTATATTATGGAAATGGACAGTTAATGACAAATGAGGGAAATTTTGTGGAAGTGGCTGAATTCAAATACCTAGGAACAATAATCACAAATAGGAATGAGATGCACAAAGAAATTAAACATAGGCTCAATTCTGGAAATGCGTGCTATTATGCATTGCAGAGACTCTTGGTGTCCCAACTCCTTTCAAGAAATGTTAAACTGAAAATATATAAAACTATTATTCTACCAGTTATATTATATGGATGCGAAACATGGACTCTTACTTTAAGGGAGGAAAGGAGATTACAAATATTTGAGAATAAAGTACTCAGGAAGATTTTTGGACCAGGGAGATATGAGCAGACAGGTGAATGGAGAAGACTATATGGTCTTTGTAGGAGGCCAGATATAATAAGAACAGTTAAGTCTTGTAGACTGCGATGGACAGGACATGTTGCACGTATGGGGATAGAAAGACTTGCATGGAAGCTTCTTGTAGGAAAACCAGAGGGAAAACGTCCAGTTGGTAGACCAAGAATGAGGTGGGAGAATAACATTAACTATGATTTGAAGGAAGTAGATTATACAAGGAAGGATTGGAAAGCATTAGCTCGGGATAGGGATGTATGGAGAGCTTGTGTCCGCGGGTTCGATAGTGCCAGTGAGTAAGTGAGTAAGTAAGTAAGCAAACAAGCCTAGGCCTAAAAATTTATTGATTTACAATCATGATTTTTTACAGTGCCCCAGGTTGTCATTTCGACATTCGTGATGTTCTCTCCCGGCATTGGCTTAATTGTAACCCACTTATGAAGTTGGGGCGCCTAGAAGGCGGAGTTACGTACCCGTATGATATAATGGATGATAAATGATAATGAAGCGCCAGGAGAGTTCTTAACCTAAACTTAACCTAAATTCCAGATCTTGGCAAACACAGGAATGATCCTGTTAAGGAAAAATGTATATGGTTTGACCGGGAATCGAACCCGGGACCTCATGAACAGTAGTCACAATCGCTGACCACTAGCCCATGAACTTGGTCGACAATCACGTGTTAAAATCCCGGAAATTAAACATGTGGAAGGAATAAAAATCAATTAGCAATGACAATTATCATTGTCATCATAAGTATTATTCCAAAGTTATGTGGATTACAATCACGGGTTAAAACCCATTAATAGAAAAATTAGTTGAATGGAATAAATACATATTATTATTATTATTATTATTATTATTCTATCAGATGTACCTAAGAAGATCTTGGAGTGGAAAATAGATGGTAAAGGAAGAAAAAAAGACCTAAAGAATGTTGAATGAATGGTGTGAGAAGAAAAATGAGTGAAATGGAAGTTAAGAGATGAGGATGTTCTGAACCTCCACAACTGAAGGAGAAGAATTTCTGGAGGGAAACCACTGTATTGTGGATTAATTTCGAAAATTATTAATTATATTATTATTATTATTATTATTATTATTATTATTATTATTATTATTATTATTATTATCATCATCATTATTATGGAATTTGGAAAATCAATATCATTTTGTACAATGCAGTAGTTTTGTTTCATTGAATACAGTGGTACATAACAAAATTTAACAACTTTTTCCTGCAAAGATGAATCAACGTTAAATAATTAATCAGGTTCTAACGATGACATTCCAGGAAAACTGAGATCCTAGCAGAATTTTCCGAAAGTTTTTACGTTTAATAATAAACAAAAGGGATATGCTATATTTTGTACATCAAATTATATTTATGTACCGCCTTTACCGGCTATAATTTACCAGCAATATTAAAGTTGAAGGGGTTTCGTTAATAAAATGCATCCTGTAAACATTAATTTTCCTATTTAATTTGAAGATGTTTAATTAACATACCACTCATTGGAATATTTTACAGTTCGATTTAGGTCTATGTAAAATTGTAATTTATTTGTATTATGACGTATTCTAGTGCATTAATGAACTTTTATTATAATTTTTATGACCCTTCCACTTTCACAACGTTTGTCGTTTATTATTTTATAAAATCTGATTTTTTAATTAATTTTACTCTATACTTAGGGCCTATTTTAGAACAGTGATCACCTCGATCTAAGTTGTTTTATTGTAACCAGTAAGATATATATATATATATATATATATATATATATATACCATCATCATCATCATCATCCGGTATCATGGCAGCTGCTGCCGTCTTCCGGAAACCAAACGCCATTCCTCTCTATCCATCCATTGATCTTCCTCCAATCCTCTGATATTCATAGCTGCTTGAACCCCTTCTATCCAAGTTTTCTTCGGTCTTTCTCTCTTCCTTCTTTCCATTGGGATCCATTCCATAACAATATTAGGCAATCTTTGCTCTGGCATTCTTTTGACATGGTCATACCACTGTAATCTTTTCTTTTCTATAATGTCTATGATGTCCGGCTCCTCTTGTACACCCATAATTTTCCTTATGTCTTTATTTCGTATTCTATCCATTCTAGATTTTCCGGCTGATCTTAAAATATCCTTTTCTGTACTTAAAATTCTTTTCGTTTCCCTGGTAGGAATTTGCCAACTTCAGCACCATAAGTTAAAATGCTCTGAGTTAAGGTTTTATATATTTGTAATTTTCTATTTTTTTTTAATATTTTTGCTCCACCAAACAGAGTTTATAGCATTTATTACTTGTTTTGTTTGAGCGATTCTATTTTCAATTTCCACTGTGTTATCGCCTGAATGGTCCAATTTTGTTCCTATATATTGTATAACTAATGGTCAACTAAGATCTATGGTCTTTCACATTTTAATTGATTATTTGTAATACTATAAATTCTATAATTAAATAAATCTTGGTAATGCAATCTCACCCTTGTGGTGTTGCTAAGTCAACTATCGGGTGCTTCACAAGTTAGCGGATAAGCGCACGTTCGGATACCGAGGAAATAAAACACCTAGAGCGGATTAAAACTAAACTGATCAATCACCCGAGCTGAAGGTTACAGGGATGTACCAGCTCCTCATTTTCTGTAAAAACTAATACAATGCAAATAGATCTAATACCAAGAATCGGATGATATCCAGGAAGCCATGAAAGGAAGCGGATCTATAAAAAAAATAAAAGACTGATTAATCCGAAACAAATGGAAATTAGGAACAGAGAAACAACGCCAGTTGTAACAATCCGTAAAATAATAAAATTGCAACACAGCATTTTTCAGGATGGGTGAAACTTAACAAAAAAAATTTAAAAAAAAGGTCACTCAGAATGTTGGGAGCGGGATTTGAATAAGGAACCGTACGAATACAAGTCTCATACATACAATAAAAGTCTATCCCAGCTGAAGAGTCGTTTCGTTACTATGCCGTCTCTGTTTCCGAAGTTCGCGGGTTCAAAACCGACTGGGGTCGACGGAAAATTCAGGGTGTAAAACAATTTGCTATGGTTTGCTAGGGTACCGAGCTGTAGATTTACAGAAATAAAAGAACCTCAAGCTTTAAATAAGACCCTACTGAACAAAATTTATCTATTCTTTCAAGGCCAGACTTTAATTGCGATGCTAATGACCTGAATAGTGAGAGAGAGTGAGAGAGAGAGAGTGAGAGAGAGAGAGTGAGTGAGAGAGTGAGTGAGAGAGAGTGAGAGAGAGAGAGTGAGAGATAGTGAGAGAGAGAGATATAGTGAGAGAGTGAGAGAGAGAGAGTGAGAGTGAGAGTTGATAGAGAGGAGATTACATAGAGTGAGAGTGAGAGTGAGAGAGTGAGAGTGAGAGTGAGAGAGAGAGAGTGAGAGTGAGAGAGTGTGAGAGTTGAGAGTGAGGTGAGAGAGTGTGACGAGTGAGAGAGAGAGTGAGTGCGAGAGAGTGAGAGAGAGTGAAAGAGAGACAAGATAGTGAGAGGTGGGAGAGAGAGTGAGAGATAGAGTGAGTGAGAGAGTGAGAGAGTGAGGAGAGTAAGAGAGAGTGAGAGGAGGAGAGGTGTGAGAGATGAGGGGGAGAGAGAGGGTGAGAGAGAATGAGAGAGGGTGAGAGAGGGTGAGAGGAGAGGTGAGGAGAGAGAGGGTGTGAGAGCGAGTGTGAGAGTGAGGAGATTGAGAGTGAGAGAGGGTGTGAGAGAGTTGAGAGAGAGTGAGAGTGAGAGAGGGGAGAGAGAGTGAGAGTGAGAGAGGGTGAGAGAGAGAGTGAGAGTGAGAGTGAGAGAGAGTGAGAGAGATTGAGAGTGAGAGAGAGTGAGAGAGGGTGAGAGAGAGTGAGAGTGAGAGAGGGTGAGTGAGAGGGAGAGTGAGTGAGAGGGAGTGTGAGAGAGAGCGAGAGTGAGAGAGAGGAGAGGAGAGAGAGCGAGTGAGGAGTGAGCGAGAGAGTGAGACGTGAGAAGTGAGAGTGGGAGTGTGAGACTGTAGAGCGTGAGAGTGTGAGTGTGAGAGTGAGAGTGTGTGAGTGTGAGGTGTGAGTGAGAGTGTGAGTGTTGGAGTGTGTGTGTGTGAGAGTGTGATGTGAGGCGGTGAGAGTGTGAGTGTGAGGTGTGAGTGTGAGAGTGTGATAGAGTGTGAGAGAGAGAGTGGAGTGGAGAGTGTGGGTGAGAGTTGGTGTGAGAGTGAGGGTGAGAGTGTGGTGTGAGAGTGTGAGTGTGAGAAGTGTGATAGAGAGTGAGAGAGAGTGTGTGAGAGAGTGAGAGAGAGTGGGAGAGAGGTGTGAGAGGTGTGAGAGAGTGTGAGAGAGTGTCGAGAGAGTGGTGAGCGAGGAGTGTGAGAGAGATGTGAGAGCGAGCGTAGAGGTGTGAGAGAAGTGAGAGGAGTGTTATCGATTTCCTAATTAGATGTGAGAGAGTGTGAGAGTGTGTGAGAGAGTGTGGATGAGAGTGAGAGAGTGAGAGAGTGCGAAAGAGTGAGAAGAGAGTGAGTGAGTGAGTGAGGATAGAGAGTGAGAGGTGAGAGAGAGTGAGAGAGAGTGAGTGAGAGAGAGTGAGGAGTGAGAGTGAGAGAGAGAGTGAGAGAGTGAGAGAGTGCGAAAGAGTGAGAGAGAGTGAGTGAGTGAGTGAGATAGAGAGTGAGAGTGAGAGAGAGTGAGAGAGAGTGAGGGTGAGAGAGAGTGTTAGAGAGTGTGAGAGAGTGTGAGAGAGTGAGGAGAGTGAAGAGTGTGAGTGAGAGTGTGCGAGGGAGAGAGTGTGAGAGAGAGTGAGAGATAGAGAGAGTGAGAGATAAGAGAGTGAGAGGGAGTGGAGAGAGAGTGAGAAGATGGGAGAGAGATTGGAGAGAGTGAAGAAGTGAGGATAGAGAGTGAGAGGGCGTGAGAGATAGTGAGAAAGATTGGGAGAGAGATTGATCGAGAGAGTGAGAGAGTGAGAGAAGAGAAGTGAGAGTGAGAGAGAGTGAGCGAGAGAGATTTGCGCAGGTGGGATGGGACGACGAGAGAGAGTTGAGTGAGAGAGAGTGCAGAGGAGTGTGAGAGGGAGTGTGAGAGAGAGGATGGAGAGTGAGAGTGAGAGAGAGTGACGAGAGAGATTTGCGCGGGAGGGAGAGGAGCGTGAGTAGAGAGAGAGTGTGAGAGATGTGAGAGAAGAGTGTGAGAGCAGTGAGATGAGAGTGTGAGAGAGTCGAGGGAGCGTGAGAGAGAGTGAGTGAGAGAGTGTTAGAGAAGAGAGTGAGGACATAGTGAGAGGAGAGTTAGAGATAGAGAGTGGGACAGAGTGGAGAGAGTGAGAGAGTGAGCGGAGAGTAGAGTGATAGAGTCAGAGAGAGTGATAGAGTGAGTTGAGTGGAGTGAGAGAGAGGAGAGAGTGGGTGAGAGAGTGAGAGGGTGATGGGACGTGAGCGAGAGTGAGAGAGAGTGGGAAGAGCTGTGAGTGAGAGATTGAGTGAGAGAGTGTGAGTGAGAGATTGAGTGAGAGAGTGAGAGAGAGAGAGTGAGAGAGAGAGAGCGAGAGAGAGAGAGCGAGAGAGAGTGGTGAGAGAGGTGGTGAGAGATTGAGAGAGAGTGAGAGAGAGTGAGAGAGAGAGTGAGAGAGAGTGAGAGAGAGTGAGAGAGAGTGAGAGAGAGTGAGAGAGAGTGAGAGAGAGCGAGAGAGAGTGAGAGAGAGTCGTTCAATAAAAGTCGCACTAAAACATGGAGAGGAAACTAATATGCAAAAATTGGATCATAGCACCGTCCTTTTCTGATAAATTAACAAGATATATTAAGATTTTGGTTCGCAAGTGTGCGGATTTTTTTTTCAAAAATAATTTTTGTACACAACTTATTTGTGGGTCTTTATCACTTAAAAATGGTAGTGAATATTATCCTCATTTACACAGAGTGGAGCATATAGGGGACATGACATGTCTATCGTTTGGTTCCTATTACAATTCACAATTCTGTTTAAGCGCAAATTAAACTACAAAGCACGAAATGAAATGGAGGCCTGCACGTCTTATTAATCGTATGTAAGAAAAATTGTTAAAACTGCATGAGGATGTTTTATATTATGAAAACATTCTAAAGGGAAAAAAGGTGTTGCCCTTCAGGTACTCTGTGAATTAAATGATACCCAACATTATAAAGTCACCAACATCACAATCTTAATTCATATCATCGACATTTTACGGTATAAACACAAGTACTGTTTCGTCATCATAGATTGCTCTACCTCTTTCGGGATCTTCCAATATCCTATTGGTTGTTTGCCTACAGCCAATTAAGGGAGTGTTTTTCTTGCATTATTTCTAAATGGGTTTTATAATTTATCCGGTAATCTTCTAGTTTACTTTCTATAGATTATAGTTTATGCTATATTCTAATGTATTCATTTCTAATTTTCTCCATTCTTGTGCAATGGTGTACTTGTCTAAGCAATTTAAGATAAAATCAAATGTTTCATACCTCTTCTCATATTAATCTTCTAAGTAGATCGCGATTTTGGGTTCATGGCGAACCCACCCTCAATACCATTTTGCCGACTGAGGTTGGGTTCGCATTAACCCGATATCGCGATCTACTTAGAAGATTAGTATGAGGAGAGGTATGAAACATTTGATTTTATCTTAAATACGTAGTGATTTATTCCTATAAAGGTTCAATTAATTTTTTCTCTGTAATTGTTACTAATTTTTTTCAATTTTCACTCGCATAACGCAAGACTGGTGTAAATAACCTTGATTTTATAGAATTTTAATTTTCTTTCCTCTGGACATAATAAAGTAATCGAGTAACAAACTTCAGTACTAAAATATTTTATTTGTGAGAAAACCGAAAATGTGTGACCTAATATAATTACTTACTTACTCCCTGGCACTATCGAACCCGTAGGTTCATGGCCGCGCGGACATAAGCTCTCCATACATCCCTATCCTGAGCTAATGCTTTCCAATCATTTCCTGTATAATCTACTTTCCTCAAATCATAGTTAATGCTGTTCTCCCACCTCATTCTTGGTCTACCAACTGGGCGTTTTCCTTCTGGCTTTCCTACAAGAAGTTTCCATGCACGTCTTTCATTCCCCATACGCGCAACATGTCCTGCCCATCGCAGTCTACGAGACTTAACTGTTCTTATTATATCTGGCTTCCTATAAAGACCATGTAGTTCATTGTTATGTAGTCTTCTCCATTCACCTGTCTGTTCATCTCTCTTTGGTCCAAAAATTTTCTTAAGAACTTTATTCTCAAATACTCGCAATCTCCTTTCCTCCCTTAAAGTAAGAGTCCATGTTTCGTACCCATATAATATAACTGGTAGAATAATAGTTTTATATATTTTCAGCTTAATTTTTTTGAAAGGAGTTGGGACATCAAACGTCTCTGCAATGCATAATAGCACGCATTTCCAGAATTGAGCCTATGTTTAATTTCTTTGTACATCTCATTCCTATTTGTGATTATTGTTCGTAAGTATTTGAATTCAATCACTTCCTCAATATATATATACATATAAATATTTTGAACAGATTTACTGCAAAGGAATTGGTTCTTAAAATGTTGGCATGTACATTATTTCCTCAAGCTGTATACATATGTAAACAAGTAAATTATAGAAGCGACATATAATGATTAAATTACTTCAAATATTTTAATTTTGCTTCATATATTTTGTTCTCAGAGCGACTGCAAATGAACTATAAAGTTATAAAAGTAGTTATATTGAGAGGTTTTTCCACATTATACAATTCCTCGGTAATACTATTGTTGAAGTACAATAATAAAAGTCCAATTCCATTTCAATTAAATGAAAGCAAACTTGAAGTGTTTAAAGTAATAAAAATACAATCCATTATTCGTGTCGCTTCAATGCATCTAGAGCACGTACTGATTCCTATACGTGCCACATTATATTTCACTTTTTTGATTCGCTTGCGAACAATTGACTAACAGACAATTGAAATAGAAGGTTTTACTAAAAGTTACAAAATTACTGTATTTATAAATATTGATTACTTATAACGAAAGGTATAAATAAAAATAACTTACACCGACTTAAAATAATGAACTCGCTTAACAAGTTCACATTTAATTTATTCAATTTAATTTACAGGTCATATTGCTTCTAGAATCAATAGCTCTATCCAGTAGGTTTCTAGTGTAAATTTATCAAGAAAATTGAATAAGTTTTCACGAGCAAATATTATACTGCTGCTTGTGAATTATGGAACATAACACTTGTTTTTATAGAAACATTTCATAATTTTCTACATGAAATCTGGTTTCTTCAATTATCCTCTCGTCTAAGAAAAAAAAATGAAGGGTACAAATAAAGGACCAGGTAAGTCACTTGTTTTGTCCAAATGGAGTTTGAGATGTTATTAGCTTCTCTATCATTTAGAATTTGAAACAATAAACAAGTTTATACAGTGTCTTATTTACCTTCAATGTTTGGCATAAAATTAAGGAAGTATATGGGTCTATTTTGCACAATTAAAATTACATTTTCTGGAGTTTTTTTTCCCTCGTTCGTTTACAATGACTATTTAACTCATGCCCCAAATGGAACTCAATGGCCAATCACGTTTCAATGATTTCTGTTTTACAACCAATCAGAGTCGTGTTTCACGAAATATTTATCAGTGTTATAATTACCATATTAAAGAAGGCTCCTCCTTTTTAATATTCTGAACAGGTCTGACCATTATTTTATAAATACTGAGCATACCAGATTGTATATATAGTGCATGAATGTCAACACATGCCGCATGCGGGAGTTAATATAAAAACATTTGTAGGAAATGATTATAGCACCAAAAAAAGAAACCACAGTTTGCACTTTCTTAAATGTATTTTTTCCCAGGTAACAATCCAGAAAAATATAATTGTCATATTTACATCATACGACATCAGAAATGAATTAATATACAGTTTGATGTGTTTCATTTTTTCTCCACTAGAGAGCATTCTTACAATATTGCGTTCCTTTGGCAATAAATAATATGATCTGGTTGCACTGATAAACAAAAGAAGCAGATGAAGCGTACCTATCGCTTCTCATTTGTTTTCAAACATCGCCGTTTACATTAAATATATAAATATTTTAAAATAACTATAGTTAAATAATGATTTGTGAGTAAACAGCTTAATTTTATTCATTAAATAGTCCTAACAAATGCCACTCTTGATTTCCAAATTCTCTAGATAAATTCACGATTCACTTCGTGAGTCGTGAATTTATCGATAATTTGGAAATCACTCGTGGCATTACTTATGAAAATAAAGCAATTACGAATGTTTAATTACTAATTTATTTATTTATAGATAAGAATACATGTTAAATGAGATATTATATAGACGAATATCTATCTTTTATTGTAAAACGAACCGTTCAGAAACATTCCATATAAAATCGGTACAAATTTTCTGAAAAATTGATCTCACATCTTAAAAAGAAATGTTGTAATAGTAAAACGTTATGATATACTAAATATCTGAACTGATTTTCAGATCTTCGTTTGATATAATTAAAGGGTAACGGAGCTATCAATTTGTCGTACTAAAAAAAAAGCCTCTCTTTTAAAATAAATTTCTCAAAGTGTAACAACCGCCTCAATTTGGAAAGATTTATAGATATTTTTGCCCTATCGCCTGAAAATTAATATGTTAATATTTACGTTTTTCTGAAGGTTTAATGCAATGTAGGCCTATATATATAATAGACATTCCCAACAACCATTTTTATAAAATTGAAAAATATGTATCAAATTATTTGTAATTTGTATTAAATTGGTTAGATGAAAAAATGTTACCAAAAATAATGATTTTTTTCCCTTATAATCACCTTTGTGTGCACTGCCTGGAAAACCTTCTACGTTAATAAAGATCGCTCGTTCGTGCAAAACAATTGGCGCAAGAGACTTGCTAATCGTCTTTTGTACACTTACAAACACTTTATTGCTTTTGTTAACATTATATTATTATCATTATTATTATTATTATTATTATTATTATTATTATTATTATTATTATTATCGTGGGCTAGTAGTTATCTAATTCTTTCTAAACAGCAATCTGATCTGTTGGGAGACGTGCAAATTATCTAATCGTAGTCACTCTGTTTTTAATGTCGTCAACAATATTGAAAACTGCAATGTATTATGATTCAGTACAAAGTAATTCATTGCAGTTGTGGCTTTGACATTCTAATATAAGACAGTATTGTGTTCTAAATTTGTAAAATACTAAAATAAAGTATATGTACTTTTGTAAACTTGGGTGTCGAGTGCTGAACGCTTCAAAATAATATGACAAAAATAAAGTGTGTTTTTATTGTACAAAACAAACATAAAAACAAATCCGACTCAGATGTTCGAAGCAATAAGCGTTAATTTACTTTTACTTATATCACAAAATATAAATGTGAAAAACATAACATCATGCAGTTCATCTTATAGGACCATATTGATGAATTGTTTCAAAAGTGAAAGTTGTGGTGAAAAATAAATGAAATTAGCTGCTCTTGAAGGAGCGTTCGTTTATCACATTATCCAGCACAATCAATGTTTCAGTTCACGGACTGTAATTTTAAACTTATAAAGTGTGAGCTACTTTGAACAGAATAATTACGTGCGATCATAGTAAAGTCGAGGCAATAATACTAAATATTTAACCCCATTTTCCATTTCTGAACTGGATTCTGATTCACAGAAAGCTAATTTTATTTCAATAATAACGGACGCATCAACTATAAGGATGTAAATATATTTAAATTTTCTTCTTAGATGCTTTTATCCTAATCGAGGAATTCAAATTAAAAAGTTGGATCTTAAATATTTTCCTCGAGAAACTTCAGAAATAATTGCTAAATTTTTGAGTGATTGTTTGGAAAATAATAGGGCTAACGTAAGAGAAAAAATAATCCCTCCTTATCCAGATAATACGAACTGCAATTTCGGTGGTCCATCTACAAAGGATTTAACAACTTCACAAAACCTGAAAAGAAATATAGGGCGTAACTTATTAGGGATTGCGTATTCTGCTCATATAATTCACAATTTTATCTAGTTAACTGCTGATACGTTTCTTATTGATGCTGAAGGCTTCGTTTTTAACATATATTCTTATTTATATGTGTACACTGTAAGTGTTGGGAGTTATTTATATGTGTACACTGTAAGTGTCGGAAGTTTTAAAGAATTTTGTGAATTTGTAGATCAGGAGTATCAACAGGTTTCACGGTCTAGCAAAACAAGGTGTATTGCTTTCCTGTTTGCGGTCGAACATCTTCTGACTGTTTGTTCCACTGAAATCATATTTTGAATCTAAAAAATAAATGCTCATTTATTATCAAATGATCTTTTGAAAATTCTTTATCAGAAGTATGAACTTTTTACTCTGCAGTTTAAAGAGCAGAGGGTCCAGAACTTTTAAAAATCCACAATTGGTTAGACGATGGAGGTTCCCTATTTCCTCTAATATTTAATTTTGAACTAGAGTATGAAATAAAATATTGATGTGATAAAGAGGGTAACAAACCAATAATATTAATCAGCCGTTGGTATTAGCGGACGATATTAGCGATAGCGAAAAGACATTAACTTTATATTAAATTACGCTTTCAAACTGAGGCTGGAAGTAAATATCTAAATATGAGGCTACACTTAGAAATGCATTGTATAATGGAAATGGACACTTAACGACAAATGAAATAGATTGTTGAAGAAATGTCTCATTTTAAATATCGAGGAGTATTTGAGATTATAGTTCTTAGGGAAATTTTTGGACCGAAGACGGACGAACAGACACGTGAATTGAGATAACAGTGAGCTACATGATTTTTATGGGAAGCCGGATGTAATAATAATAAAATCTCTTGGACTGCGATGGATAGACATGTGGGAATAAATAGGGGCATGGAAACTTCTTGTAGGCAATCCCGAAGGGAAGTGCCTAATAGGGAGACGAAGAATAGGGTGGGAGAATAATATTAATCATGATTTAAGGGAAATAAATTAAATAGGAATTATTGAAAAACAATAGTCTCAGGATAGGGAATCTGGAAAGCTTATGTTCGCGCGGAAATTAATTTCCGGATTCCATAGTGACAGTGAGTTCGCTTTTAGTTAATTAGTTGGTTTGTTAGTTTAACAAGCTGTCAACATAGTCCCTACGATTAAGGAAATTAATCTGATCTAAAATTTTGGTTTACTGGAATTCAAACTTGGCTCAGTAGATGCGAAACTCTGGCGGTAGATCTTGCTTAAGATAAAATTCTAATGCGTGATGAATAATGCAAGTTAATATGTTTAATTTGCATGTAAAATATCAGTTAAAGGGACAAATGTCAGCCTTGTCAACAGAAGCGCATTAATGAAGTGTGACTATACGGGCTCGGTGCTCAAACTTCATTTGTTTGAAATATATCGACATATGTTGCTACAACAAGTTAATTCCGATGTAAAAAAAGTGACTGCAGGTTGTTACGACGGAGCTGTTTGTGAAAATAAATGAAATTAGAATCAAGCAATATGTCATATCAGTTGTGATCTCTAAAATAATTGAATTTCCTTTAATTAAAATCTGTTTACAAAATAATGAAGGAATTTGTTTTATTTGATTTATATTTTCTACTGAAAACAATTACACTGACTTATGCAAATATACAGAAATATAACAGTGAAGATATATTAGACTGTCGAACGCCTTTCTAACACTTTTTACCTATAATTGGTTAATGTATTAAATATACGATATTTTACTGATCTTTGGTACATCTTCTTATTCACCGGCAAACTGCCTGTTCCTCCTCACAGTTGCTCTGTCCATCTTTTCACTGGCCTTCCTATAATCTTTGATCATCTTGGCTTGTAGTTATATACTGCTATTGGTAATCTTGTTATATTAATTATTTCTACACGTCTGAACAATTTATCTCTGTATTCTCTGATTTTCGTTATTCGGTGGATATACATTTACCTCTGTTCTTATCCGATCCAATCTTCTGCAGCCTTTTGTTCTCCTTTTGTAAATTTTCCATCCATATACGATTCTTATTTTGTTTTATGATTGAGTTGTTTTTAAAGGTATAATATTCTAATAAAAATATTCAGTGTTTAATATAGCCTATTATCTGTAGGCCTATCATTCTTAAGTCATTGTTTTTATTAGTTAACAAAGGTCGGAATTTGATCTGCGTGTTTCGGAATTAGGCCTGAGACATCAAGTCTAGGTCCCAAGTACTTCAGTTTATTTCTACAATAGACTTAATTCAATCGTTTAATTTAAGTAAAATTGTTAAATTAATTTGGCATATCGAGATCCACTTTTTCTTGTTTTGCGGACTGTACGCTCTAACTCAGGTCTTATACTTTATCCGATCGCTCTACCAACGACACCCTCCCGTCCTATTACACCTTCGTAGACTAATATTTGTGCTCAAGTTCCCACGTAAATAAAAATGTTTTAGGCCTACATCTTTTTACAGTAATTTGTTCGGACAGTAAAATATCTTGCAATTAATATTTTTAATTGTATGTATCCCCAAATATAAAAAATAAGCGTATTAATACCAAATATTTTATTTTTTTAAGTTCATAAATACAACTATTTAAAGATATCGTTAATTTAAAAAAAAAACTAAAACGTTTGCTAATAGTTCTAAAACAATAAGCAGCAAAACTTTGACTCAAATGGATTTATGTAGGTGATATCATCTACTTTAGGGTCTGGCTGTTACTGCCAACTTCAAATCAGCCTGGATTTGAGAAGAAAACATACTCTTACCTTTTGCTTTACGTAAAATGAGACGTTTAGTGCGCTCAGACAATTTTTCTTGTCAGTCCATATTTCCCGTTTTTTCCATATTATGAGCCCAGTTTGACAAAATTATCAATGACACATCTTGAAGCCCCAATTTCGTAGGTATTTGTCTATTGGAAAGGCTCATCTCCTTGAAGGCACTAACTCTTGATTTCTCTTCATTTGATAGAGGCTTTCCACGTGGCATTGTAAGTACTACTGACTTGTAACTGATGAACGATGCTCACAGACACGTCGTCTCCATGTAATTGCAGTGTTTTGTTTACATTTATGTCTCTGTAAGAGCCAGAAGTTGACCTGCCTTTATACGGATTTGCACCCCTAGGACAGCGTTTTCTTAGATTTTACGTAGTATTTACATATATAATAAATACAAAATGAGGAGACCTGTATGAAATTACGTCCAAGATAATCATATGTAATCTATGACACACATACGGTATTTGCATAAATATTTCAGGTTGTTTTACTACTAAACGTTAGTGGCTTTATACCAATTTCCTCCACTGTATCGTACTCAAGTACATTTAAATTAAATTATTATATTGACAATAGGGCGGAGATACGAATCATCCAAATGGTGTAGCAAATAAAATAACAAAAAAGAAAACATGTGAATGAAAAATATAGAACAGCTAAGGACATAACATATAAAAAAATATATAAATTACTTAATAACCCAAGTTCTAAAACATTTTAAAAGGCAGATATGGATTGTTTGCACAAATTATATGATAATTGATTACAACATAAATGTTGTGTAATCAAGAGAAACGTTTATACCTGAGCCGGGATTTTAACACAAAATTTCCAGCTTTATGAGCCCTATCAGTGAACTATTAAGACATACATCCCGGACTAAGCTCAAATTCTTCTCCCTTTATAACCTTGTAAATAGTGAACATGCATTTTCACAAGATTTGTTTTATATCGGGTTGCTTCAACTGTGTGAAGCTATTTTTATGGGGCTTCGCTGTTACATCAGCTCTGGCAATTATGAAATGTGTCTAATTTGCCTTATATTTTCGAAACACCTTATTAAAATTCAATATAACACGAGTCAATAAAACAAAGGAAATGACGTAAAAAGGAACATTTAACATGTAAATACGAAATATTAATATGATATTAAATGGAATGTCATGATGCAAATACAGTAATAGTATACTCGATCTGCCAGGGGTTGATAACCACTCTCACACACTAACCTCATTGATCTACTGTCCGTTTAATATGATAATCACATCATTAATATGACATAATCATAGCTGTTAAATGTCACAAGCCGATAATGTTCAGTTTTAGATTTTCATTTCTATTAATAACTGTTCAATTCATTTATTCTCTCTTATTAATCCATAACTCTGTTTTTCATTACAATAGTCATCATCTACTGTACATCTGCAGTCCATTGAAGACCACGGTCTTCCTTATTATCCTATCTGTACTCAAACTTTCTTCGCTTTTTTTTTCTGAAATTCAATTCTCTTACACATTTCTCTACTTCATCCAACTCTTTGCTCTTCCCTTCAACCTTTTTTCTCCTAATAATTACGTCTGTGTCTCTCCATTCTATGCACATGCCCAACGTTGTACTCCTTTGTTTTTGTATTGAAAATTACAATTTATCTAGAGAGTTGTAACCCGAATTTCCCTCAAGATTGTTTTTAGTTTCAAATATTAACTAAATATTTAATTAAATCTAAATTATTTAAATTTGAGATAAAAATGTAATATAGAGAAATATAGGGAGTTTGCACTTTAATTAATCAAAATTTTATTAGAAATCCAATGATCATATTAATGAATTGATTTTATTAATTATATAAAACTTGATTTCCTCTGATTATATATTACTAAGAAAAATCCTTGTTGAAACCATAAATACATAGGGTATGACACAGGTATACTCAGATACCTGAATACAATAGATACCAAACCTTTTGTATTTAGAAATGTGTCAGAACGTCTATTTGAAATAGACTACAATATCAGTCAAAATAATATCTATAAGTGACAAGGGTAATGTCATTTTGAAATTTCAAATATAAAATTTAGATACTTATCAGTATTACTAGGAACTACACATAAAAATTAATTTAATAAATAAACCCAAAGGCCCAACTAGGAACAACTTGGCAACATTGTAGGTAAGTAGCTCGAAAAGCCACACATTTTTATATATTTGTAATATATGTGCACATGTGTTTTAACCAATAAGAAAAAGTGTATCCCTTCTCGTGTAGCGATCTGACGATTGAAAGAATACTGAAGTTTTCAATATATACCAAATTGAGACGCGTACAGTAACAGAAGCCTCCCAACTAGCCAAGGGAGAACATCAAGAAGTTTCATTTTAATTGTCAACAGAAGCCTCCCAACTAGCCAAGGGAGAACATCAAGAAGTTCATTTCAATTGTGAACAGAAGCCTCCTAACTAACGAGGGGAGAACCTCAATAAGTTTCATTTTAAATTGCTAGAAGCCTCCCAACTAACGAGGGGAGAACATTGACTAAATCATCGAGGATACTGATCCATAATTTTTATATTATTATTTTAATAATAATAATACTTCATTATCGATTCGAGAAGTCAGATCGCTATATATCCAACGTATCTTCAAGTGTCTTGATTCTATAAAGTAATATGTCTTTTGAATTATCTTCAAAATAAATCAAAATAACTTTAAACTTCAATTATTGAAGAAATTTTAGCTGCCCGTACGAAGTTCCCTCGTTATCCTTGTGATAAGTGACCCTCATCGCTCATTGAACCCAACCTGACTAGACCGCGAGCACAAAATTCCCTCATTACGGGAATTCCTTCTGATAAATCCTATATTAATCCTTTATCTTCACATATTTATTAACCCCTAATTAAATCCCTCTTCAGAGTATAAAATATTATATTCCTATGCCTGAATGTTTAAGAAGCTTCATATTCTAAAATTCATAATATATTGTATTCTAACGTATTTTCCTAGAATGTTGACTTATTCTGATCCTCCAAGTCTTCGCATCTCAAATTGGCTTAAAGTCTGTACTATATACTTGAGTTTTACACTTCATATATTTTTATTCTTTAGTATTAGCGAATAATAGGCTCAAATGTAACCTGACAAAGGCAAGTCAATACATCACATCTGTAAAAAAAGACATATTTACTTCAAATTGTCTAGAAAGTTCAAATATATTTCTTTCATTTAAAAGAAACCCATGTGCAGAACCCTGTGGTGTCACACTTTGATTTATGTGACGTAAAATGGTAATGATCCGAACTTTGACTTGTCGCAGAGACTATAACCTATACATAATGCTTGAGTTCGTTTTCATTTTCAACATCTTCCGTTAGAACCTCTTTTCCGTACACTTCAATAATCGCCCTTGGTTCCGTTTTAGCAACAAACTTAAATTGCTTTTCCTCTCGCTTCATCTTAAACTTCTACACTTTTAAATGCCTGATTATATTGCGTCAAGGTTTGAGCAGTTATCTTCTTACCACAAGTTTGGCACTAGGTCACATGAATACTGTCTGGTAACAAGTAGCTTTTCACAAGATATCAGGGGCTCTCGCACACTTGACAGTTTTAAGAGAATCTTCTACGAATACTTCTTGTCCGATAATTAATTTTCCTCAGATAAAACACTGAAATTTATTATGTTTTTTTTTTATTTTCATGGCTTTCTTTTCCATTTCATTTTTTGTTAAATTTAGAATAAATCAAATCATTTTATATAGTTATTATTAAAGGCGGCATACTCTGTCTTACTCCTGCTCATTTTCGTAAGCGAGAGCGACTGAAAAGGAGAGCGGCTAGGACAGTCTCGTGTACCGATAACATGAGCTCGAAAATGAGAAGTCCCGGGATTCTCGCAGTAACTAGGAAGGATGAAATCATGCAGTGTTCGTGCCACATAAGAAATGTATAACGCGTGTATAAAATCGTACGTTTCTCAATAGCGAAAGAGAATAAGCATTTATTATTATTATTATTATTATTATTATTGTTATTGTTATTATTATTATTATTATTATTATTATATTTATTGAACATTAAATCTATAAGGATCTAAAAGTCATTGGATATGAAACCGGTAAAAATAAATAAATAACTTAACTCGCATCTTCAAAAGTTTACAATAAAAAATACAAATAATAATAGTTTTATTTTACCTGGCAGATTTAAGACCTTAAAGCTTTGTCCTCCACTCAACCAGGTTAAAAATAGTACAACAATTATTCTTACATCTAAATTACAATAATTGTAAATATACATGGTACGTCTACAATAGAATTATTATTTACAAAATATTTGATTTAATCTAGAATTATCGATTGAAATATAGAATGTACAAGATGTAAGAGTCAGATAAAAAACTATTAATGACATAGAATAAATTAAGTTGTCGAGAAAATTAATTATTTAACAAAATGTATTTGTATAAGCGTGACTTACAAGACAATCCCTGATATCTTGAGGAATGAAATTTCTGGAGCGGGCAGAGGCTACTGTGAAATAAGTAGAATAAGACGAAATGGTATGAAGAGGGATTGTTAGCAGATTGTTATCTTGTGACCTAGTGTCAACATTGTAGTAAGAATATAACTTCTCAAATCTGTACGCCAGGTAATTAGGAGTGTTGGAATTCATAAGTTTGAAAAGAAGTGAATGAGAATGCAATTTGCATCTGTCAGTAAGTCGCAGCCAAAGACGTTATTGAAGTATACGGAAATATGATCATAGCGGTGGATATTGAAAATGAATCGAGCGCAAGCATTATGAACATGTTCCAGTTTCTACGAAAATTCATAGTTTAGATCATTATATATAACGTCACAATAATCGAAGTATGGCAACACAAAATACTGCACAAGGATTTGTTTTAATTGAACTGGGACAAATTTCTTTAAACGTCTAACATAATGTAAGAGAGAAAATGTATTTTTTACATATGTGTTTCACTTGTATTTTCCAGGTTAAATTTACGTCTAGATGTAGTCCAAGATCTAATACAGAAGAAGAATAAGGGGTAATTATATTATTTATAGTAATGTTTGGAAGTCTAGATATGTCAAAGGTTGTAAGCAGTCTTTGTTGTCCCATTAGAATTACTTGTGACTTGTTAGGGTTCAGATTTAGACCGAAACTTGAAGACCAGTTAAAGATGGATATGAGATCGTCATTCATTTTCGTCAAGCTGTTATAGAGGGAATCAGGAGGTGAATGTAGGTAAATTTGGAGATCATCAGCATAGAGGTGATAACGACAGTGCTTTAGTACGGTTGGTAAGTCAATGATGTAGATTGAGAAAATAAGAGGTCCGAGAACACTGCCCTGGGGGACTCCCGCCTGTACGTTTCGCAAAGACGAAGATTTGGATATTCATGAAACGCATTATTGACGACCGTGCAGGAATGAATCGAACCAGGATACAGCGCTGTCAGACAGGTGTAGGTGTTTAAGTTTTATCATAAGTAAGTCATGTTCTATTGTGTCAAAAGCTTTGTTAAAGTTAAGTGAGGTTAAAAGAGTCAATTCACGTCTGTCCATGCCTTCACGAATATCTTCAGTAATATTTAACAAAGCTGTGATTGTGCTATGGCCAGATCTAAAGCCAGATTGATAGGGATCAAGGAGGTAATTTGCTTGGAGATATTCAGTCATTTGTTTATGTACAAGATGATGCAGGACTTTAGATAATATCGGAAGGATGCTAATCGGTCAGAAGTCATTACAGTTAGCAGGTGTACTTATTTTAGGTACAGATCGAACCCTAGACTGTTCCCGTACAGTAGGGAATATAGAAGTTATAAGTGAAGCATTAAAATATGGGTCACAGTGGGTAGTATAATGTCAATGATTTTATTTAGTATTAAAATACTGATGTCATCTGTTCCTTGTGCATTGGATTTAATCCGCTTGAGTGTTCTTTTAACGTCTATAGGCGAAATTTCGTAGAAGTAAAATGTACCTATTCCTATATTGTGGGAAGGAGATAAGTCTTTAAGTGTGTCTATTTTAGTCTAGTTGTCTATATGTGTCATCTAGGCCCATGCCTCCACCCCTTGGGATACCTCAATCATAATGACTATACTCCCAAGTCCTCCTTATCTATTTCGCGTCCACATTCAAGAGTTCTCGGCCTAAAACCAACACCTCTAGAGAGAAGGTGTTGGAGTTGCAACTCCGGGAATTGCTGAGCTACATAGTACGTCAGGTCGCTCATTCCTGACGACCCCACAGCTGGTCCACGGGCTCCTTGAGCCTAGCCGGGAGGACTGCTGTCGGAGATCCACCGACCGTTCCCCTGTTTTACCTCCAGGGACGTATCTGCAGGCGTTGTGAGACCGGCTAGGGCTTGTCTCCACAAGCCCCACAGTGTGAGACTTTAGTACATCCAGGTGCTCATCTTCTGGTGACCCCCCCCGTTTGTCCACGAGCCCGTAGGCTTAGCCGCGAACCAGCACAATTGCTCCCCTCTGCACTGGTCCGAGCTGTGCCCTAGTGTGCCCCAGGGACGTGTCCTGTTGCAGTTGTGGTCCAGCACAGAGCTCGCAAGCTCCAACAGGTGAGCAATAGTACGGCACGGGGCTCAACTCCTGCCTACCCCACTAATGGTTCACGAGTCCCTTGGACATGGCCGGGAGGACTATCTAGCAGATCCACCGACCTTCCCCCCAGTGCACCACCTGGGGACGTGTTTGGTTGCTGAAGTGGGTCCAGCCTGAGCATTAGTACGTCAGGTCGCTCAACTCCTGACGATCTCACAGATTGTCCTTGGGTCACTCGGTCCCGGAGTCGGCGCTAATCTCCCACCAAAGTCCGCGCGTCCTCCTTTTCTGAGCTTACTGACCTGGTGGTAATTCCCAGCATTACGCCCGGTATTGTCCCAACCAGCCCGTTTGCTAGACTAGGCCTAGTCGTGCCGCTGCTGTGAGACAAGCCCACTGAGCAACGTAGGCATCCAGGGTGCTCATCGCCCATGGTGTCCCCACAGAAGGTCCTCGGGTTCATTGAACCAAGAGAAAGGAGCTTCTGATCTCCAGTCTCCCACCGCTGTGCCACAGCGGCCGCTAATCCCGCTTATGGGCCGGGATCCACGAGCTTTGACAACAGGCCACTCATCTCCCTGTTGACCCCACTTATGTTCGGCGAGTCCATCGGACTTGGAAGGGAGGACTGACTTGCAGATCCACCGACCTTTTCCCCACTACGCCACCGCGGACGCGTTTTGCTGCTGAAGTGGGCGCAGCACGAGCTATGTAGTACGTCAGTTCGCTCGAGTCTTGACATCACAAATGGTCCGCGGGTCCGGACTGGACCTAGCCGGGAGGAATGCAATGCAAACCACCGACCGTTCCCCTAACCGCCACCCGGGGACGCGCCCTGTTGCTGTTGTGAGCACAGCTGGGACCCGAGAACCGGACATCCAGGGCCTTTAGGTATCAAGGGTATTGAGGTAAAAAGTTAATTTAAAGCATCTACTGAAATATCTAGAGAGTCAACTGTCCAAGTCCCATTGTACGGAAATTTGGCCAAGTGTCCTGCGCACTTAATTCGGGCCAGATTATACTGTTGGCCTGTCGTATTTTGGAATTGCGTAAGTTTGTGTGGTTGAGTTTCTAAGTTGTTTGTACAGTTACCAGATCTCGTCATTTTTGTGTCGTCTGTATGTACGATACGCTTTTACTCGTTTCGACATAAGTTCGCGTATTGACTCATTTATCCAGGGAGCAGGGTGGTGGGTAAATCGTCGGGTTTTTACTGGTGCATATCTGTCATATAGTTGTAGTATCAGTATATTGACTGTCTCTGCTTTTTTATCAACCGATCGAAGATTTCATATTGTGTACCAAGGTAGTTCTAAAGCGTCTGATTTTAGTTTAGTCTCGGCTATGTTTTGTAAGTTTCTGTACGTAATCAATTTAGAGCATCTTTTAGGACATTGGAGCGAGTATTCTACGAATCGTGTCTCATGATCCTGCTGGGAGCAGGAAGTTGTCCATATGTCTGTAATTCCTGTCGATGTGTAGTCGCTAATGAGTGCAGTAGAGTGTCAGTAGTAGCAGTGTGACGTGTGGGAGAGAGAGGAGCAATGGCCATATTAAAGCTTTGGAACATATTTTTAAGTTGAATTTATGGTGAGTCAGTCTGAAGATGATTAGTATTAAAATCGCCTGCGACAATAACATGTTCATAATGAGGCAATGAATCTTTCAGAGCGTTTTCTAGATCGGAAAGATGCCCTATTTTAAGGGGTTTATATACAATACGTAAGATACTTTTTTAGACATGGTTGAATTTCTACCAAAAGGAACTCGCAACGGGCGGAATATACAGAAGGGGGCTAGTGGACAATTATAGGATAAAGTTCGTTTGAAATATAGGCACTAACGCCTTCAGCTCGCTTATCTATTCTATCATTTCTAAGCAGTGTATATCCGTTCAAGTGAACAAACGAGGAAGGAATGGATGGTGTTAGCCAGGTTTACGAAATTAGAATGGCGCTCAGTCCAAGAGATGAAAATATGGTTTCAAACTCAACAAAGTGAGAGAGAATGCTTAATGCTTTGTGCATTTATGTGAGTAATTGTGGAGATATCAATTGAAAATGCATTTTTAAGTAAACTACTAGTTGTTGGAGGAGGGGGTGGTGGGGAGTCAGAAATTCTGCTACCTGTTTCAAAAGCTGTCTTCACAATAGTGAATCGTTATGGTGTACAGAACACTTAATCTGAATTTAAGGTCTGAGATTCATATACTATAATTAAGGAATAATAGATCTGTCAATGTATCGTATTTAAAAATCTTTTGTTTGAAATGAATTGAAATATATTTCTCAAAGAGTAACTACTCCCTCAACTTGAAAATAAAATCACGTTTTATATAATTTATGCTTGGAAATTAGCACGTTGATATTTACATGTTTCTAAACAGTACAAATACAATTAATGTGCGATCGACCATTTTAACCATTTCATGCAATATAAGACAACAAATATCAGTCAATAGTAGCTGAGTACACAAGTTATTCCGTACTGACTAACTATTGTCTGCTATTTTTATTTATTGGCAGATGACAAGAAACCTCATAGTATATTATTCTTGAGATTTTCGAATGGCAATATATTGATGCAAATTATAAACACTAAGCCGAATTTCCTTCCTTAGTGTTTTATTTTCAAATATAAATTAAATAGTTCATCATCATCATCACCATAGTACATTCACGAATTTAGGCCATTTGTTGACCTGTTTCGGCCTCAAGAGAAACACCATCCAGAAGTCTTTTGAGTGGACGTCCTGGTCTTCTTCTTCCTGCAGGTTGATATCTTCACATTAGTTTGGGTATTCTGTGATCTTCCATTCGATGAACATGTTGTATCCATCTTGACTTATAATCAGAAATTTTGTTTTCTAAAGATTCCATGTGTAATTCTTCTAAGATGTCTTCATTTTTTTTGTGATCTAGTAGTGTGTATCCTGCAGTCCTCCGAAGATATCTCATTTCAGCAGATCTAAGTCTCTGTATATCCTTCTGTTTCAACGTCCATACTTCGCTACCATACAAAAGAGTTGGAAGAGCCAGTGTTTTATACACCTTCAGTCTTGAATGCTTTTGGACTAACTGTGGCTTGAAGATAGAATTTATTAACCCTAAAATTCTTAAAAATTTAGATATTTTTGCATTTACATCCTTTTCTTCTTCATATGAGATATTGCATCCTAGATATGTAAAATTATTCACCTGCTCCAAAATTTTATTGTCCAGTACAATTTTACTTCTGACAGGATCTACACCTTGAAATGCCATAATTTTTGTTTTTTCTGTAGATATCTTTAATCCATATTCTTCTGTAATTTTGTTAAGTTCATACAGACCTTTCTGTAGATTATCTTCGGAATTTGCTATTATTATTTGGTCATCTGCAAACAATAGGGTGTTTAATTTTCTATTTTCTGATATTCTTATTCCAAATTTATATGTTTTGTTCCAGCAACATATTACTTCATTGATATAAATTGCAAAGAGTGTTGTGTGGGGATAGGGGGCAGCCTTGTCTCACACCACGATTTATAATTCCTTCTTCAGAAAATCTGTTATTTAATTTAATCTTTATGGTGTTGTCTTTGTAAATATTTTGTATGTTCTGCCGAAGTGAATTTGGTATATTTCTGTCTTCCAATATATTTAAGAGTTTTGATCTCTTGACTGTGTCGAATGCTTTTTCAAAATCTATGAAAGCAAAATGTGTTTCTAAGTTGAATTCTCTTCTTTTTTCAAGCAATAGTTTAACAGAAAATTAAATAGTTCATTAAAACTAAATTGTTATTTAATATAGGTCCATAAATATAGATGAAGATATAATACGTATAAACATATAGAGTTTGGACTCAAAATGTTCAGGAATTCATTTGCAATCTAATGATCATATCAATTAAATAATTTTAATAATCATGTAAAAGTTGATTTCTTTATTCAATAAATGACTAAGACAACCCTTTTGTTAAGTTAAGAATCCCAATACAGACGGCGCCAGAAAGTCTGGAAAACGAAACGTATGAAAATTAAATGCATGGATAGGAGGTACTCAGGTACAATAGAAACCAACAGATACCAAATTCTTTGCTAACAGAATTTCCTCAGAACGTCTATTCGAAATCAAATAAGGATTTCAAGTTAAAATCATGTCTACGAATAATAAGTATGACAGAATGTTAACAACTTGAGTTTCACTATGAAGTTTCAAATTAAAAATTTGACACATGTAGTAGTTAAAAGATAACTACGAATGTCACATTAAAATTAACAATCTGACCACACATATAATTGTAACTTGTACCGGTTCTCAGTTGTAAGCAAGAGATATCAGTGTTGCGAACTTTTTATAAGCAAAAGAACAACGTACAAGTTTTCCACTCAATTTTAACGAATTCAAAAAAAATATTTATTTACGAAGAGATACACTTTTGTTAATACAATTATCAAGTTTTATCTAGAGTGGAGTCGATGAAGTTATTCGAGGTCCACGTGCTTGAATCAATTATTTTGAAAGTCCAAATGTTTAACGGACTATAACTTTAAATTTGTATCGCTTTAAATTTAACAAGTTCTCGGATGAATTTAAATTTTAACTGGATCGGAGATCGCGGTCTGTAGATCTACGATGTTTTATCGCTGAACACAGGATGACCGAGAGTGAGTTTTAACTGGATCGAGATCGTGGTATGTAGATCTACAATTTTATTAACACTGAATACAGAATGACTGAAACTGAGAGAATGTTTTATATCTGTCCTCGCTTAAAAAGACGATAGCTCCTCCCACTTCTTTCGATTCCACTCGATAAAATTTGAATATACATACGTTACAATAATCTTATTCGCTATTCGTGTGTTTCCTTAGATGGGGGTTTACGCCCTTGGAGTTCCTGAAATGTAAATTTGTCAACACCGCTATGTATACCTTGATAATTTACCCGTGTGATTCTATTACGTGTAAATGTTATCCTTATTTCTAGGAATTTCTGGTTAATAGCGTTAATTAAAGTTTCTAAGAACTGGGTTAATTGCTTTTTTATATTGTTAATAGGTAACTGTTTTCAGTTTCTTTCAACTTTGTAAACTGTCATATCAAGAGACTTATCTTTTCTAAATGGGGGATAAATGTATTTTGTTACCTGCATTAGACAGGTAGAATTTTAACAGTACTTCTTAAACTGTCATATCAAGAGACTTATATTTTCTAAAGGGGGGATGATTGTCTTTTCTTACCTGCATTTAGTCAGGTAGCATTTTAACAGTATTTCTTTATTCTAGACATGTGCATGGAATTTTACCTAGATATATTTCTATTTTTCCACATACGTCTTTTATAGCGATATTAATAATATATTATATTTTGGTTACATTTTAGTTTTAGGTTTTTTATTTTAGTATATATATATATATATATATCATAATTGCCACAAACTAAGGGAAGCTAACGGATTTAAATAGGCTGTTAGGCCTTAATATAAACTCATCGGGGAAACCCAAAAGCCTAACTGTGAAAAAATTTGGCAACATTGTCAGTAAGTAGCGGGAGATGGAACCGCCTATAATTAACGACGTCACAAATAGAAATGAGTATACATATGCCCATTTTTCCATATCCATATGTATACTAACAAATCAAAATACATGTAATAAAAATGTAAGGTGATGTTTCTAGGATGTTGGAATTATGGGAATTAGATTCATAATTTAGCTTATGAGTAAAACGGGGACCGAAAAATAAGAATCTTTCCCGCAGTCGGGAAGGAAAGTCGTTCAACAAACTCATCAGCAAGTGAAGACCGGGATTCGATAATTATAATACTTATAAAAATTTCCTAGCCGGGAAAATAAAAAAAAAATTTAAAAAAAAGGAATTTGTTACGTACATAAAATATTACACTGTTTCATCATAATATATATCAATTATATTATTTATGAACCGCAAGCAAAATACTAAACGAAAACGTTTAAGAGTACGACTTATTGCCAAGTTACAGGGTCACTAGACATCACCGATAACATTTATCATAAGTAATGCCACGAGTTATTTCCAATTTATCTAGAGAATTGGGAAATCAAGAGTGGCATTTGTTAGGATTATTTAACGAATAAAAATAAGCTATTTATTAACAAATCATTATTTAACTATAGCTGTTTTAAAGTATTTATATATTTAATGTAAACGGCGATGTTTGAAAAAAAAAAAAAGAAAGAGAAACGATTGGTACGCTTCATTTGCTTTTGTTCATCACTGCAACCAGACAATACTATTTATTGCCAAAGGAACACAATATTGTAAGAATACACCGTAGTGGAGAAATTTATAACCAACATTATAGGTATTAATTAATTTCTGATATCCTATGATGTAAATATGTCAATTATATTTTTCTGCAACGTCATTTCCTGAAAAATAATTCGTTTAAGAAAGTTCAAAGAGTGGTTTCTTTTTTTGTGGTATAATAAATTGCTACAAATGTTTTTATATTAACTCCCGCAAGCGCTACGTGTTGACATTCATGCACTATATATATACAATCTGGTAGCCGTATTTCTTATAGAGTCAGTCACTGCAAAATAAAGCTATGACCTATTCAGAATATTAAAAAGGAGGAGCATTATTTGATATATGATAAACGTCAGTTGATAAATTCGAGGGAAACACGACTGTGATTGGTTGTAAATAAAAATATTTGAAATGTAATTGGTCATTGACTCCCATTTGGGGCATGAGTTAAGTAGTCAACACGAATGTACAGAGTGTCAAACACTTAATAAAATATAGTGTTTCTAACTAACTTAACACTTATTACGAAAGAATTATGCCCGTATTAATTCCTTCGTTATCCCTGAAAGAAAGTGATCCTCATCGCTCACCGAACCTAATAAACTTGACTAGACTTCGAGCCTAAAATCCTCACATTACGAGGAAACCTGTGATGAATCCCAGAAACAAAATCCATCACAAATTGCCCACCCCCAATTAATACCCTCCAACACACGTTTAGTTGTATCGAAGTACATTTTCTACAGGACCAACAAGGAAACTACCAACCATTGCATGCCGAAACCTACCTTGACATTTCTCCCAGAGAAGAGTTTGATGTAAAGAGGTCGTATTCAAAAAATGATCTGCCGTTTTAACTGTAAGGGACAGAATTCGAAGCCAGAAACAGCAATGGCTACCTACTGTACAGAGTAGATTGACATCCCTACATGAATATCAGTGTAGTGGCGTGGAGTAAGGCGGGATACGGCGCGGACAGTGGGTAATGAGTGTTATCCAATCTACCAATACAGCAGTTGTAATACTTCCCTACAGTTTAAAATAATTTTGGCGCTGGATTTTAATGCCTCGGAATTAAAAACGGCAGATGATTTTTTTGGACACAGCCTTTGTACGTCAGAACGCTTCTTTGGAAGAAACTTCAAGATAGGTATCGGCATTCAATGGTTGACAGTTTCTTGTATGTACGCGTTTAATTAATTTTGACACAAAAGGCGTAAGGCCTGTAAATGTAGGCTTCAGCAGGTAATTTAATGCATCGTCTTTAGCTTCTTTCAGTCATTATTTTGCTTATGAAAACTGTTCATTGCTCACGGGAAACCTGATCCAACGGAATTCCCGGTGGCTGTCGCCTGCATTCTACTCCAACGCATGTTAAGTGTGATGTAATGAGATGGGGAGTGAATGTGTTGTCTAGTAAGCCTACCATGGAATAATATGTAATTATTGTAACTTAGTTATAGAGAAACTTCGCATAATTGGGACCACTGTTTTGAACATGTTATTTTTCTTCTTTTAATTAAGAGATTTGAATTTTGTTTAATTACAGTGATTATCATTAGTGCTGTAATTATGAAATATCATTGTTATTTTATTCAAATTTGGAAACATCTTCATAATGTATAAACTGTTTTACATTACAAGAAAGGTCCAATTTAACTTCCATATTGGGATAAAGTGGAACTCAGAGTCCACCTTAGGTTTTAGTCTACTTTTAAATTTATTTACTCTATTAATTTATACAGACAGGCACAGATTAATCTGAAAATATTTATGATTGATCATAATTGAAAAGCATTGATTTTTATTGAATGTTTTGAAATGTTTTGTTGATTATAACATTCACACGTCATTCAACTGCAGTATGGGTTTAGTAACATTACAAGGATATTAAATAAATTATTTAAGCGAATGGTTTTTACAGATAGCATCCTCATTGTTAAAATATACGTATTGGTGTAAAGTTAACCCAGAGGGTCCACATTAACCGAATCCCTTTGTTATGTTTAATTATTTTATACAGCCACCATGTCTCATATTATCAAATCAAACCCGTCAGTATATTAAGACAGCATCTGCATAATATAATATATTTAGGATTTTTTCAACATTTGTAATATTCAATAGTAGAAATTAACAATTCATTCTTAACTTGAAAAACTTTTCAAGTGCTCATTTTCATAAATATCACAAATAAACCTTTCTTCACACAAAGAATAACAGAAGCTGGTCTTGAAGCCATCAAAGTTGATGAGGGGAAGAATATTTTCTGTTCGAGGGCAGCACCAATTAACGGGATCCAATCAAACGGAAGGGTCCACATTATCCGAACTTCCTTATAATAATATTTATTGTAAAGTTTAATCAACTTGGTTGAGTGGTAATCAAGGCCTTCACTATGCCGGGTCACTATTATTATTATTACTATTATTACTATTATTATTATTATTATTATTATTATTATTATTATTATTATTATTATTATATTAGAGGATGTGAAGAATTTGAGTATCTCGGAGTAAAATTAAATAAAGAAGATAAACAAGAAAGTGATATTAAGAAGAGAATAAATGAAGGTAGAGAAATAACAGCAATGATGAATGGAGTCTTATGGAACAGACATATAACCAGGAAAAATAAGTTACAAATATATAATTCAATAGTGAGAAGTACTGTCACATATGGAGCTGAAGTTTGGAAATTCAACAAAAACTTAGAACAACAACTTATGTCGATGAAAATGTATTTCTTGAGGAGAGGAGCAAGATGTTCAAAATTAGACAAAATAAGAAATACTTTCATAAGAGAAAAAAATATTATAGGTTATTCAATAGTAGATTATATATGGCATAAGCAATTAAATTGGTATGGGCACGTACGACGAATGCAAGAAGAAAGATTACCCAGGAAAACTTTGGAATGGTGTCCACCTGGAAGAAGGAGGAGAGGAATACCTCGAAACTCGTGGATGCAGGAAATAAGAACTCGAATCAGAGCAAAAGGACTGGAGGACATGGATTGGATGGAGAGACACGAGTGGAGAAGAAAGACAAAACTTTAGGCACAGAAATATGTGTAAACATTAAAATTCTCTATATAAATAAACATATATTATTATTATTATTATTATTATTATTATTATTATTATTATTAATTTTATTATATTAGCTTCAAAAATATTTGTCAGCTGAGAGATATACAATACGCCGAACAAATGAAATGTAACTTAGTATGTTTTTATTGTTAAATCATGTGAAATATATCTACAACAGGTGTTGTTTATAGTTTTTCAGAACACAAAGTTCTTCTCTGAAGAACGTTGTAGACTGTTATGTGTTTCAGAAATGTTCTAATATCCAGGAATTGATGTGAAATACAATATTTAACTGCGTCCCGTAAAACTTATTCCGTATCTACACACCCAGACCTACCTCAAATTTTTGTATGTAAGTAGGACTAGAATTTGTATGTAATAAAAGGCAAGAATGAAATGCAGATAGTATAAACTATTCAACTGTTTGTGTGTGAAACCAAAACAAAAGACAGTCAGAAGTCTAACTTCTCATTATACTCTGTTGCAATCTTAACTTTTAGTACATAAAAATCCTAGCCCTAGTTATTACCTTATTAGGTACCGGGGATTATGATTTACATCATCTGTGAACCTTTGATATTACCTAACAAGCCTAGACTTTGTTACCGTTCAATATTTTCAAACGTATATTATATCAGAATTTAGTTTCATGGGTTAGGAGATTCCTTAGAGATTTAGGATATGAAGCACGTATGAGCTTAGTCTATATTGTCGGTATTTAATTTCCTACGTACGTACTTTACAGGCATCCCTGTGAGTTATGAACTGGCGTTCTAAGCCCCTGGGGCGTGCAATACGCAGCCTCCACTGGAGAATTCATCGATCTCCAACCACCTTCTAAACTTTTACTAGAATAATAATTTTCAATTGGACGTTAATGAACCACTAGGATTGTCAAATTATTGAAATTTCAAAGTAAACCAAGAAAGAGATGGGAGAATAATATTAACCATGATTCAGGCATGTAAATTATATAGCTTTTTCTTTTAATATTTAAAGGAAGTGACATTATGAAGTTTATTTTAATAAATAAATAGTTCGTTTTTACGACTCACCTCCTAATTGTAGATTTTTTGAAGACTATAGTTTCCAACTAACTGCCAATTTAATTAGTTTGAATTGATAATGATACGTAGCGCATCGAAACTAAGTCTTAAAAAATCTACAATTATGAAGTGAGTAGTAAAAACGAACTATTTATTATGATACAGATGATTGTAGGAAAATATTTTCTTAGGATAAAGATTTATGGAGATCTTATGTCCGTGCGACCATGAACCTACTTTTTCGATTGTGCCAGTTGTTCAAGTTATATTTTGTATTTTCCAGCTGTTAAATTACTTTAGACACTGCAATGTAAATTATTTTTGTTGAATTATAAATATATATGAAGAACTATTTATTTTGTCGATATTATTTTGGTAATTCTAGCTCTTGCAGAATATTCAATATTGTACAGTAATTTGCTCAGTGTAGCCGGTTGTATGGTTTTGGAAAAAAGAATAAAGTTAAAGTATAAGGAATTCATTAATTTTTTTAAGATGATGAATATAATAAAGCAATGTAGGAGCAAATGGAGAGAGAATGTTCGGGAAATAAAAGCAGACCGAATATAAAAAAAATAGATATTAGGTTAGAAGCGAGAAAAAATCTCGGTTGGCTGAAAACAGATGGATCCAACTTTTCAGTTAAAATCTATGAGGCCAGAACGGGCTTAAAGACTTAATCAGTGAAATTTTTATGTTGTTGTTGATGATGATGATAGTTTGCTCCGACTAACTTTTGTCCCTATAAAGTGATTGTCATTTTGAGCCAGTGTATCCACCTCACATAACAATAAAACAATATTGTGATAACAAATATTACGTATACAAGCTGCCAAATATATTTGACGACTTTATATAAAAGTAGCCCAATTAATAAGTAAAACATAACATTTCTAAAAAGGCTAGTAAGGGTATCAGAACTTTTTATTAGTTTACTATATTTCATACAATGGCGCTTTATGGAACCAATGTAAACTAACTACACCACGAGTTGGGAGAATGACATTGAGGTTACCTTTATCGAATGCAACGTAACAAGTTATAATTAAATTTAACAAATCAAATTGCTAACAGGAAAATATCACTTCTGTTCGTCATAAAATTAAGTTATATTAATGTCCCTATTCTCACAAGGGAACTGTCAACCATTGCATGCCGAAAACTACCTTGAAATTTCTGCCAGAGAAGCGTTGTGATGTACCAAGGCTGTGTCCAAAAATTATCAGCGTTTTTAACTGCAAGGCACATAAATCGAAGTCAGAATCGAACCATGGCAACCCACTATACGTAGCAGATGAACTTTCTGCATGAATAAGAGCGGAGTGGAGTGAGGCACGGACGCAAGGTAGTGAGGATTATCCAATACACTAATTCCGGGGTTGTGTTACTTCACTATAATTTAAATTATAGATTTAGCGCTGAATTTTAGTGACTTGTAGTTAATAATGACAGACGCGGCCTTTGCACATCACAACGCGTCTCTCAAAGAAATTTCAAGGTAAGTTTCAGAATTCAATGTTTGACACTTTCCTTGTCAATGTGTGACAAAATGTTGATAATTATTAGCTACTTATTGTGATTATTACAGTATATAATATTATTCTACCTGTTGGAGAATACGATATATATATTCATTTTCAATAAGGGTATTATGTGAAATAAATAAAATATGATAGCTGATAAATTCGTTAGTGAACAACTGGTTTTCTTCTTTAATTTCTTATGCCAGTGAATTCACCGTATAAATAAAGGAATATTTTTCGCTTACGTGTTCATTGTTTCCAAGCACCAAGTAGTTCCACTCCATATCCATCCACAGTAATTATGCCCGAGGGCAGGTCTTTCACAGCAATCACAGCATTTTCATGCTATGTTTTGCAGCTTTACTAGGGAAATATAGATGTGGTAGCTTCCCGTTGCTTTCCACACCGATGATGGCCGGATGATTTTCGGGGGCCGTTCGACCCTAAGCTTCCAAAAATTTGTCTTACAGGTGAGGAAAAACCCCGAAAAAACCTGACCCAGGAGCCTGTCCCGAACGGAAATCGAACCCGGGCCCGCTGCATGACAAGGCAGCACGCTACCTCGAGACCACAGCGGTGGCTGTACGAAAACTGCCTTCAATTAATTTCATTTTGAGAAATGTTCAAATAACTTGGGAAATGTACAAAAGGAACGTAAACTTTAACCTTTACAAATGAAAAGTAATATAAAACCAAACTTGGCAAATAAATTAATCCTGTAAGTGGTGTTTGTGTTGGACTAGCTTAATGAACATTCTACCTAGAGGAATCGTATTCATATTGATGAGTACTATTATGTACCTTATCTATTAATTCAATATTTTTATCATCGATTTTTATTGAAATACATTTTAAGAATAAATATAAGTAGGCCGTATAAAAATGAATTAAATTCAAAATATATTTAATTGAACAAAAAGAAAATAATTTTGTTGAAGAATTAATTTTAAATAAGATAAAGGTTCAGCAAATTTAAATACGAAATTTGATAAATTAAATTAACACCATATCTAATTAAATTAAAAAAAAATTGAAATTGCAACTGAAGCAGATATTACTGATAGTTACGATAATACTACAGTCTATTACAAATTACAATTTATTAACCTATAAATTATAATTTTCAGTGAAATAAAGCAAAATAAAGATATTGCCGTTAAACTAGTATGAGACAGAAAGAGTAAACATATACACACATAATTAAAAAATAAATAAATAAATAAATGAAAATGAAGAGATAAAAAATATGATGAAAACTTAATGCAAGAGAATAAATCAAATACGTAAATTAAACAAAAGGAAAATAGGGATGCAAGAATATTTTGCAATGAAAATAATATAACATAAATTCAATGAAATCAAAAGTTAAGTAAAAGTACTTACGGAAATCAAAATTAATTTGTCCAATAAAAGAATACATAGGAAAAATAAGTAAAATCGCAAAATTAATGTAACAAATGAAAATAATAGAAATTATGTTTTATTATGTTGTAAATTGAGAAATATAATTACGTATTCCAAAGATAAAATATTAAATAGCTTTTTATTAATAGTTTTTTCGATGACGCACAATATAGTTTAATCTTACAATACGTAAAGAATAATAGTCCAAATGTATTGTTAAGTTCCATTGATGAAATAAATTACGAAAATTAGACAAAAGATAAAAAAGTAAAGTAAAGTAAAGTGATCCCACAACAGGCCTCAGGAGGCCCTTGGGGTAGTGGGAGGTTAAGGCTCCCACATTTTCTAGACAATCGGCACTTTATGTCAGCCGGGTTGTCAGCCCTGCGTGACGGCCGCCTTTACCCCCAGAACAAGCGTCTGGTACTCATTTCCGTTAGAGGCTGAGTCGACCCCAGGGCCATAGTGCCGCCAGAGGGTTTGGGTCAGTTTAAAAATCCTGACCCCAACGGGGACTTGAACCCTCGACCCTCCGGCTTGTAGCTCAGTGCCTTAACCACTACGCTACGGCGTGCCCCCCAAAAGATAAAAAAAGCAACATGATTATTGTTATTAAACTAGGGCTAGGACTTTTATGTACTAACAGTTAAGATTGCGACATGTGTAATGAGAAGTTAGACTTATGAATGTCTTTTGTTTTTTTTTTTTTGTTTTCACACACAAACAGTTGAGTAGTAGGCCTATAATGAGAAGTTAGACTTATGACTGCCTTTTGTTTTTGTTTCACACACAAACAGTTGAACAGTATAATGGGAAGTTACACTTATGACTATCTTTTGTTTTTGTTTCACACACAAACAGTTGAATAGTGTAATGAGAAGTTAGACACTTCTGACAGCCTTTTGTTTTGGTTTCACACCAAACAATTGAATAATATATACTATCTGCATTGCAATCTTATCTTTTATTACTACTTATAACTACAATAATTATATTATTATTAGATATTTCTGTAATCCTAATAACCCGTCGGGTTAAAACCCGGACAAATAACTAGCTGTACGGAAAAAATCAGCGGGCAAATGGTTACATCGAATTAATTAATGCCAGGTGCAAATCTTTGAATCCCCGGCGTTGCCCGGGAATGTAGGCTACTTATCCAGATTTTCTTAGCACAAATGAGCCGAAAAAGACAAATGGTTATTGTGAGTTACTGTAAAATATAGATATATGCTGTCGCGGATTCTTCATAGAATGTTTTGAGATATTCAATTCCGTGTGCGTAAATGTGGTGTAATTGGTATGGTTTAGGCAGTGTTAGCCATTTAAGCGTACAAGAAGTGACTTTTTAGTGCACCGATGCACTTTTTTTTAGCTCCGGATTTGTAATATGTACGGTAATGTGTTATATATGTTAAATGTCCCAAAAAAATTATCTAAATGGTTGTGAAAACACATTCAAATCGGTAAACAGTTTTTGAGTCCATACAGGACAGATATACAGACAGACTCACACTTATTTTTGTATAGGCTATAAAGATGACCGTTAAAAATAATAAATGTATAATTCTCTGTTTTTAAGAGGCAAACTGCACAAGATTTTTTTTATCATTTTTAACATTTTAACTTGTATCGTTTATAAAACCACCTTCTTGTATCCGGCGTAATGAGTGATGAGACGATACGACGTATGAAGCATGTATCATTATTGAAGATGTGTGATATACAAAAATGTCGGCTGACCAAACCTGTCGCAAGGATAAATAAAATTAAATGGAGAGAAATGGATAGCATGGGCAATGGAGAAGTGGTGGAATTGGTGTTTTGTAGGGGAAAACGGAGAAAACCACAATAAAAGCCTATCCTGAGACCGCTACGTCCCTCATATGTAATGAACTCCGGAATCAAAGGTGGTGGGCGAATTTCTAACTACCAAGGAGCCAAAGGAGCTGATTGTAAATTATCTATCCTTAACTGCACTTAAATAGATTAGAGACAAACTTAATTTACATAAGATTAAATATATTAATGTTGTGTAAATTGGAGTCAGTTCCTGAGATAGCTGCTAACACGTGTAAAGCTAATAATTATGTTATTTAATTGCAATCTTTAACAGCTAAGTCCGTTAGCGTCAAAATTAGGATCTGGGAGTGAAAAGGCCGACAAATTTTACTATCTTTTTTCTTCACGCTTCTGTTTCCACTTAACGTAAATTTATGACACGTGACCAAGATCCATACCTTCAGCTTCCTTCCGGGCTTAGGACTTTAAAAATCCATCGAGCGAGGCCAGGCTAGGAACCTCGGAATTAGAGGCTAGCATGGTAACCATTAGTCCACCAGGATTAAGTTTCTGCAGATGATACCATAAGCACAGTTACCACATTCTCTCGTTTCCATTGACAAACCAGACAATAATAATAATAATAATAATAATAATAATAATAATAATAATAATAATTATTATTATTATTATTATTATTATTATTATTATTAATGTGAATTATTTAAACAAGTGCTTTAACAACTCAGGTCATTTCTGTACAATTGAAAATGATGTGAAAGGGCCGAAAAATTTTGCTATTATTACTATTTAATTAATTGATATGGATTTTCATCAAGTAAACACCAACTCAATTGATTATTTTATTATTATTAATATCAATACCTTATCTAATGACAACTCTGATAATTCCCATCGCAATTCAAAATGATGGGCGTAAATAAGTCGACAAAGTCTCTTATGACTTCGATTTTATTATTATTATTATTATTATTATTATTATTATTATTATTATTATTATTATTATAACATCTATATAGGCTACATTTCTCTCATTATAAATCCCTTCCATCTCTACCCGCGTCAAATGCTGCCTCATTTATGTTCCAAGAATCAATCACTCGAAGAAAACAAAGATTGAAAGAGCGAATTGTGGATAGGATTCGCTTCTTAAATCAAACGCCCAGTTTATTGAATAAATTTACATTTAAGTAAGAAATGCATCTCTATCTGGTAACATCTTTCATCGCGTGAAATTCTGAACCGAGTTTCTATCCCCCCTCCATTCCATTAACACAGATTAATATCCCACCTTATACTTTTACGTGTCACATTCTACCCGGGCCTTACAGTGACACGACCTGCCGGGAGAGGAATCTTAAATATAGATCAAATACATACTTTTTTTGGCCAAACAAGGATATGGAGACCTCCTCTAATGAGGTGTCAGCTTAATGCCAGGGTCTCCTCCGGGACAACACAACATTAAGACGAAACACATAATTCACATACACACGCACACACACTTCATAAATAAAGATGGCGAATAAGATAATGAAGATTATGATGGCTAGATGATGTTTGGGTCTTAAAGTTTTCTAACATTTGTCTTACAGGTGAGGATCGAGTTTGACATTGTAACACAATCGGAGCACCATAGTTTGGTCTCCTATACGACAGATTTTCTATTTTATAAGTCAGATCAATTGAAGTTTTTATATAGTGTCGATTGTCTAGAAAAAGTGGGAGCCTTACCCTCCTACTACCCCAAGGGCCTCCGGGCCTGTTCTGGGATCATTTTACTTTACTATTTATACAAAAACTATTCGTATTAGTCATTCAAAACGTCTCTGCAGGCGGAAGAATTACGAAGCTGTGTTTGTTGCTACACGTGACGTCATATAAGGCAGTGTACACTGTCAGCGTCCCACGTCCCATTCCCCTCTGCACTCATAGATAGCAGTGTCACGTGTTCTATTCCTGCATAAACACGACTACAGTGCCCTCCGTCAACAACTGCGCTTATTCCTTAAATGGGTAATAATCAGTTATTCCTGTGGTCGCAGAAAATAAAAGAAATTATGCTTCTCGCGGGACTAGAACTATGTAGATAGTGCTGCTAATGAAAATGCGTATCGTCGATATTTGAAAGAAAAGCGCCTAAGGTCTATCTGTATTATTTATATTACACAATATAATTTAGAAATGTCAAAAATTTTGCTGATTTTGTTTAAAGTTAAACAATTAAGACGCAAGTAACTGTAAAGATAAATAGACTAAAAGCGAAAACTGATGAATATTAAACACTTAATACGAATACTTGATTTTTAATGCATTTTCATGTTTATAAAAACGTGTATTGAATAATCGAAATATAAATGAATATTTTCAAAAAACCTATATTCATTTAAATTATCATATATAACAGTCAAAGATACCAAACAAATTAAAGTGCCGTTTCATTACGCCTAATCGATATAAAGATATGCATTGGCAAATTGGTTTATCAGATTGTAGCATTTAAGATTCATATTGCGACATGCCGAGTTTAAATCCCACGGCAGACACTAGTCTGGAAGTTTCTCTTGGTTTTAGTCGTCAAAGTAAAAGGTGGTTTGGTCGTGAGCCTGCCCTTCCTCTTCACCATAACATGCACGGCAATTTCATCACCCTGTAATACTTATTCATCATTAATGATATTTCATGTCATCTTCTTCTTTATCGTAGTTTAACCTCTCACCTTGTAGGTTCATTTACGTGTCTCTCGGCACCCGGGCTATTGTTATAATCGGACGAAGTTTTGGGAGAGGAATTTTAAATTTTGGATCACATAGTACTTTATAGACCACATAAGGACATGGAGTGTCTCCCCGAATGAGTGATCAGATTAATCCAGGGCTTCCTCCGAGACAACACACATTTAAGAAGAAACTCACTTTTCCATTACACTCATATTAAACATGACGAATATGACGACGGTAATGATGCAAATGATTTTTAGCTTAATGATTACTGACATTTGCCTTTACAGGTGAGGAAAAGCCTTTAAAAAACACTATCCAGGAAACTTTCCCTGACCGGGATCGAACCCGGGCCCACTGCATACGAGGCAGCGACACTACCCCAAAACCACAGTGGTTTCATGATATCATTAAATTAAAATAATAAAATTCTATAAAAATAACTATAGGCCTATAATAATAGACTTACAGTTTGCTACATGTAATTCAAGGATTCCAAACTCAATATAACCTTAGATATCAAAATGCCGATAAATAAGAATAACATTCAAAAAATTGTGTTCAAATACAATTTACTTCAATTTATATTTTATTTCAAACGCTTGTTAAATATATATTTAATATGTTAAATATTTGATAATATTTCATCTAGAATCTCTTGGTAAATATTTATTTATTTATCTATTCTTTGGAATTGTGGTCTTACGACCATAAACCTATAAAGAAAATAACACAATAATAAAAAAAACAAACAGCACATAAACAGTAAACATAAAATCAATCATGGTCGAAGTTTGACATCTTTCTCCTAGCCACCAAGTAGCGTCTGTGTGTGACTGCAGACCAAAGCATGTTGTAAGATGATGCCGGTCTATAGTGTTGTTGCATAGTGCACAGGATGGTGATTGCATTATCCCAAAGACGAAAAAGGTGTTTTGCCAGTTGTTAGGCTGAATAATGCTACTACGATTCTTCTAGGGTTGTCTGGTGTTTCTAGAATTGTTTTTCTCCTGGGCTTATTAGCTGTTCTGGAAGCTATTTGATTTAGGTGCTGTGCATTGTATAGTGCTGTTATTGTAACTTTTGCAGTCTGCAATTCCATTGTTTTCTGGTAGGTAAGTTTGAGCATAGCTCCCTTCTCAGCCAAATAATCTGCTTGTTCGGTTCCATACATAGAACAATGTCCAGATATTCATTGTAGAGCTACTATTTTGTTGCGTCTTGCAAGTTGTTTCAGAAGATCTTGGCTATGTTTTATATTTATAGAATAGGCCGAAAGGTTTGAGCAAGTGATTGCATAGCAGCTCTGGATTCTGACAAGATAACAGCATTGTTAAATTTGTCAATTTGGGCTGTAAGTTGTTGTAGTGCCACTTTCATTGCATGGACTTCTCCATCATATGCTGTTGTGTTTTGCCCTACTGGGTTATAAAATGAGAAGAGAGTGCTGAAAATACCTTAGGTAAATAATAATCGGCTACACATGTCCATTACTCTCTACATTCGTAGTTTACCCAAATTCAACTGATACTAAAGTTAATTAATTATAAAATAATGATGAAATGATTGGTAGTAATAAAATTCCAGCTAGCATTTGATTTGCCTATTGAAGGAAACCTGCTAAAAATCCCAATTTGTTAGTTAATATTTTTGTTGACGAAACAAAATACATACCACAATATTTCACAATTTCTGTATGTATTTTATGAAAGTAAAAAGGAGTAATTCATTCGTTAAATGTGTTTATCTCGAATCACTGATTGTGTGAAATTGTGCGAAACATACTAACAAGAAAATCTCCACTTTCGCTTTTTATTATAGGCCTAATTGTATTTATCCTTGTGGAAATAAATTGTAGTTTCGAAAATTAATGAATCACGTTATACGTTAATATGAGGTGTAATGTATATAAAAGTAAGCAAATTTGAGTTTACTTCAGTTTTGTAGAATCTTCTCATTTTTATGAATAAAATTGAAAAACCAGAGTTTATTGAGATAATTCTAAAATGTGAGAAAACTATTTTCATTTAGAGAAATGTCTCATTGCCACATGAATAAAAGTTTGAATTTTCTCCTGATCGTGATATAGCCTACCTCTTCGAAAATCTTACGTCATCTCAGAAGAGACTCAGCATCACGGAGTAAAGTTTTAAATCATGATTCATAGCATATTTGAACATTGGTCGTCAACCTAAAAGATACAAGAAGCGCAGGAATTTGTCTAAGGAAGATTATAAAGCGCTGTATCGTTTTAATATAGAAAATGTATAGTGGTTAGCTGAATAATTTCTGGAACAAAGCAAAGAAAATAAAGGAGGAGCTTTAACGAATGAAGTGTGGTTAGATTTTTTTTTCGGTACATAAGTGATTCAGTATTCCAATCTTGAGTTGCGGTTAGCGTTGGAATAAATCATATCACTATCTATCAGATTTTTAAATGTGCTGAATGCAGTGATCACAAATATTCATTTATGGACAAGATTTCACCACGTTTCAATGGATCAGTGAAATCGAAGGTATGATTTCTCTTGTACTCCAGGCGCTGTATACTCATAAGGCAACTGTCAACCATTGCATGCCGAAACATAATTTGAAATTTGTTCAACAGATGCGTAGTGATGTACAGAGGCCGTGTTAAAAAAACATTATATGTCGGCTTTAACTACAAGGCACAAAAATTCAGCGCCAAATCTCTCATTTAAACTATACGGAAGTAATACAACTCGGGTATTGGCAAGCTGCTTCCGCGCCGCGTTCCAGCCTCACACCACTCTGAGCTTAACTCATGCAGAGATGTAGCCTATACATCTGCTCCGTAAAGTCGGCTGCCATTCCTTGATTCTGGCTTTGATTTCTGTGCCATGCACTTTAAAACGGCAGATATATATATTTTTTTTGGACACGGCCCTGGTACATCACAACGCTTCTCTGGGAGACATTTCAAGATAGGATTCGGCATGCAATGGTTGACAGTTCCCTTGTCATTGGAGAATAAGTGATTTTCCATTCACAGGAAATAAATGTATCCAACAAAGGAGAGATCACATACCGCACCATAACCGAGAGTTCTAAGGATTCATGCCTTGATTCTGAGCTAAGTGACATGCGCTAGTTCGAGTCCCCATGGTGGAAGAAATTTTCCCATTGAATTTATACCGGTATGGTCGGTATGGGACCAGTGACTATCTCACATCGTGAGAAATTTGGGTATTTTCAATAAGTAGAGATTCTACGACGAGACCCCACTATAATGGGTGGAGGAATCCATATGCTCAACACATGTTAAATCTGTGCAGGCTAGATTATCGTCCATCTCATTTAATGGTACATGCGCTTGGATAAATCCATATATTGAACACATGTCAAGTCTGCACAGGCTAGATTATCATTCATCTCAGTAAATGACACATGCGCATGGAGAAGTCCATATGCTGAACACATGCCAAATATGTGCTGGCTATATAACTGTAGATGGCACATGTGGTTGGAAAAATCCATATGCTAAACTCATGTCAATTCTGTGCAGGCTATATGATCGTTCCTCTCTGTATATGGCACATGTGCATAGAGAAATCCATAAGCTGAACACAAGTCAACTCTGTGCAGGCTATATTATCGTTCATCTCTGTAAATGCACATGTACATCGAGAAATCCACGTGTTAAACACATATCAACTCAGTGTAGGCTACATTATCGTTCATGTCTGTAAATGACACAAGTGCATGGAGAAATCCATATGCTGAACACATGTCGACTCTGTGCAAGTTAAATGATCATTCATACTTGTAAATGAGACACATGTACGTGGAGAAATCCATATGCTAAACTCATGTCAATTCTGTGAAGGCTATATGATCGTTCCTCTCTGTATATGGCACATGTGCATAGAGAAATCCATAAGCTGAACACAAGTCAACTCTGTGCAGGCTATATTATCGTTCATCTCTGTAAATGCACATGTGCATCGAGAAATCCACGTGTTAAACACATATCAACTCAGTGTAGCCTACATTATCGTTCATCTCTGTAAATGACACAAGTGCATGGAGAAATCCATATGCTGAACACATGTCAACTCTGTGCAAGTTAAATGATCATTCATACTTGTAAATGACACATGTACGTGGAGAAATTCATGTGCTGAACACATGTCAATTCTGTGCAGGCTATATGATCGTTCCTCTCTGTATATGGCACATGTGCATAAAGAAATCCATAAGCTGAACACAAGTCAACTCTGTGCAGGCTATATTATCGTTCATCTCTGTAAATGCACATGTGCATCGAGAAATCCACGTGTTAAACACATATCAACTCAGTGTAGGCTACATTATCGTTCATGTCTGTAAATGACACAAGTGCATGGAGAAATCCATATGCTGAACACATGTCGACTCTGTGCAAGTTAAATGATCATTCATACTTGTAAATGAGACACATTTACGTGGAGAAATCCATATGCTAAACTCATGTCAATTCTGTGAAGGCTATATGATCGTTCCTCTCTGTATATGGCACATGTGCATAGAGAAATCCATAAGCTGAACACAAGTCAACTCTGTGCAGGCTATATTATCGTTCATCTCTGTAAATGCACATGTGCATCGAGAAATCCACGTGTTAAACACATATCAACTCAGTGTAGGCTACATTATCGTTCATCTCTGTAAATGACACAAGTGCATGGAGAAATCCATATGCTGAACACATGTCAAGTCTGTGCAAGTTAAATGATCATTCATGCTTGTAAATGACACATGTACGTGGAAAAATTCATGTGCTGAACATATGTCAACTCCATGCAGGCTATCGTGCACATGTGGATGGAGAAATCCATATGCAAAACACATGTCAACTCTGTGCAGGCTATATGATCGTTCAACTCTACAAATGTACATGTGCACGAAAACCACGTGCTAAACACATGTCAACTCTGTGCAGGCTATATGATCGTTCATGTCTGTAAATGCATATGTGCATCGAGAAATCCACGTGTTAAACACATATCAACTCTATGTAGGATATATTACCGTTCATCTCTGTAAATGACACAAGTGCATATAGAAATCCATATGATGAATACATGTCAACTCTGTGCAAGTTAAATGATCGTTCATACTTGTAAATGACACATGTGCGTGGAGAAATCCATGTGCTGAACACATGTCAACTCTGTATAAGCTAGATTATCGTTTATCTTGTAAATTACACATTTGGATGGAGAAATCCAATATGCTGAACACATGTCAACCTTTTACAGGCTAGATGATCCTCCAACTCTGTAAATGGCACATGTGGATATGAGGTCAACAGCCGGATTGTAAGTCAACGGCCTTCTAGAGCTGTCGCGCCAGGAAATATAAGAGGGACAACAGTGCTTTGATCATGTGAAATAGAAATTCTATATCTTAAAAAAAATAATAAATATGGCTACTAACTTGCAAAAAAACATATCGCTAATTTCTTAATGTTTCGTTCTTTATAAAATAAAACTATCTCGCCGGAAATACTGTCTCAAATTATCTAGAAGTCTAGTATAAATGAACTTTCTGAACGTTTATTTGTGTAGCCCTGAAACCATACATAAATTTTATGTTAATTTTATACAATACTAGGTACCATATTAATGTGCAATGAAGGTCCAAGCAGGCGAAGACAATGCTTGGCCAATATGAGAAGGAGTAGAGCATCTAGACTCCGTTATCCCCAGGAAAGTCCCATGAACTCACTTTATAGTGGTCAGAGTGGGGTCACAGCCAGTCTAGGCGTAAATGAACGAAGAAAAGCTTCAATCTTGTCGCTGTGGGATTGAATCGGAGTCTTCCAGCGCCTAGTCACATGCCTTGTCACCTGAGCTATATGGCCAACTACAAAATTAATTATAGTATTATTGGCCACAATTCACGGAAAACAGACACTTCATTTGGATTATTTTAGTTTTGGGGTGTGATGCCAATGTGAATGTATTAACAAACTTCGTAGAAAGACGCCTACTCGAAGTAAGTATATTCTGTAAGACGTAATCGCTCACTTCTGAACCTTTATGACTCATTACTTTCTCACTATCCAGCTTCTTAGATAAAACTAAATCAGAGTCAGTATGAGGTTCATGGAATAATTGCAAGATCTCAATTTACTTTTATGTCAGTAAGGTCATAAACCCGCAACATGCTATGAGTTGATTCAGTTCCATTGAAGTCAGTTCAACGTTCTCCCGAGATTATCACTTAATTCTAATTAATAGATATGAAGATACACTATTTTGTATCTAAATATCTTTAGTAATAATAATTTTATTTTTATTTGCATAAACTAATATTAAGATTAGTCGGTATTAGAAATATATATATATATCTATATATATATGCTATTGAGGCCTATTGTGTGTGTTTATTGTACATATTTTCGTTAATTTAATTATTTTGAAAATATCATTATAATTAGGAAGTAGACACTTTTGAATCTATACAAAACAATAGCGGTTGCAACACTACTATATCGATCGGAACGCTGGATTATAACAAAAAACCAGGATATAATAGAAACTTGAGAAGTTAGGATCTTGAGGCGTGTGGCTATGGTAGATCGGGAACGTAGTGAAGATATACGAATTGGACTAAATAATTGTATTCAAGTTATTAGACTGGTTTGCACAATACAGAGACAAATAGATGGAAAACATCAATAGAATAGATATCCGGAAACAGATTCTTCACTACACAACATTATGACGGAGAATTATAGGAAGACCTAGTAAAATATGGACAGACCAATATTAAAACATGAGATCAGAACTTGATTCTGATGATTATTATTATTATTATTATTATTATTATTATTATTATTATTATTATTAGTTTACTAATATTAGCGCATGCCGTAGTATAGCAGTTAAAGCAGTATAATACAAGCCGGAAGGATTCGATCCCTATGGACTCACGATTTTTAAATTGGCCTAATCCTAAAGACGCCACCATGGTCTTGGGATCAATTCAACCTCTAACGTAAATAAGTACCAGACAAATTTTCTGGTGGTAAAGGAGGCTGTGACGTAGGGCTGACAACCAACTATATATCGAGCCTTAACCTCTAACTACTACAAGAATTTCCTAATGCCTGTAGTGGGATCAATTTACCTTTTACTATTAATATTATCAGTTTGGCCAAAGTATTATTATCCCATATATTAAAGTTGTATCCTAATTGCTGCATTTTAATGCAACGTTTAAGTTTGTCCTGGTTGAATGACAGTGCTCTTATTGTCCTGGTTGAATGACAGTGGTCTTATTGTCCTGGTTGAATGACAGTGGTCTTATTATCCTGGTTGAATGACAGTGGTCTTATTGTCCTGGTTGAATGACAGTGCTCTTATTGTCCTGGTTGAATGACAGTGCTCTCATTGTCCTGGTTGAATGACAGTGCTCTCATTGTCCTGGTTGAATGACAGTGGTCTTATTGTCCTGGTTGAATGACAGTGCTCTTATTGTCCTGGTTGAATGACAGTGCTCTTATTGTCCTGGTTGAATGACAGTGCTCTTATTGTCCTGGTTGAATGACAGTGCTCTTATTGTCCTGGTTGAATGACAGTGGTCTTATTGTCCTGGTTGAATGACAGTGCTCTTATTGTCCTGGTTGAATGACAGTGCTCTTATTGTCCTGGTTGAATGACAGTGCTCTTATTGTCCTGGTTGAATGACAGTGCTCTTATTGTCCTGGTTGAATGACAGTGCTCTTATTGTCCTGGTTGAATGACAGTGGTCTTATTGTCCTGGTTGAATGACAGTGCTCTTATTGTCCTGGTTGAATGACAGTGCTCTTATTGTCCTGGTTGAATGACAGTGCTCTTATTGTCCTGGTTGAATGACAGTGCTCTTATTGTCCTGGTTGAATGACAGTGGTCTTATTGTCCTGGTTGAATGACAGTGCTCTTATTGTCCTGGTTGAATGACAGTGGTCTTATTGTCCTGGTTGAATGACAGTGCTCTTATTGTCCTGGTTGAATGACAGTGCTCTTATTGTCCTGGTTGAATGACACTGGTCTTATTGTCCTGGTTGAATGACAGTGGTCTTATTGTCCTGGTTGAATGACAGTGGTCTTATTGTCCTGGTTGAATGACAGTGGTCTTATTGTCCTGGTTGAATGACAGTGGTCTTATTGTCCTGGTTGAATGACAGTGGTCTTATTGTCCTGATTGAATGACAGTGGTCTTATTGTCCTGGTTGAATGACAGTGCTCTTATTGTCCTGGTTGAATGACAGTGCTCTTATTGTCCTGGTTGAATGACAGTGGTCTTATTGTCCTGGTTGAATGACAGTGCTCTTATTGTCCTGGTTGAATGACAGTGGTCTTATTGTCCTGGTTGAATGACAGTGCTCTTATTGTCCTGGTTGAATGACAGTGCTCTTATTGTCCTGGTTGAATGACAGTGGTCTTATTGTCCTGGTTGAATGACAGTGGTCTTATTGTCCTGGTTGAATGGCAGTGCTCTTATTGTCCTGGTTGAATGACAGTGCTCTTATTCTCCTGGTTGAATGACAGTGCTCTTATTCTCCTGGTTGAATGACAGTGCTCTTATTGTCCTGGTTGAATGACAGTGCTCTTATTGTCCTGGTTGAATGACAGTGCTCTTATTGTCCTGGTTGAATGACAGTGCTCTTATTGTCCTGGTTGAATGACAGTGATCTTATTGTCCTGGTTGAATGACAGTGCTCTTATTGTCCTGGTTGAATGACAGTGCTCTTATTGTCCTGGTTGAATGACAGTGCTCTCATTGTCCTGGTTGAATGACAGTGCTCTCATTGTCCTGGTTGAATGACAGTGCTCTCATTGTCCTGGTTGAATGACAGTGGTCTTATTGTCCTGGTTGAATGACAGTGCTCTTATTGTCCTGGTTGAATGACAGTGCTCTTATTGTCCTGGTTGAATGACAGTGCTCTTATTGTCCTGGTTGAATGACAGTGGTCTTATTATCCTGGTTGAATGACAGTGCTCTTATTGTCCTGGTTGAATGACAGTGCTCTTATTGTCCTGGTTGAATGACAGTGCTCTTATTGTCCTGGTTGAATGACAGTGCTCTTATTGTCCTGGTTGAATGACAGTGCTCTTATAGTCCTGGTTGAATGACAGTGCTCTTATTGTCCTGGTTGAATGACAGTGCTCTTATTGTCCTGGTTGAATGACAATGCTCTTATTGTCCTGGTTGAATGACAGTGCTCTCATTGTCCTGGTTGAATGACAGTGCTCTTATTGCCCTGGTTGAATGACAGTGGTCTTATTGCCCTGGTTGAATGACAGTGCTCTTATTGTCCTGGTTGAATGACAGTGGTCTTATTGTCCTGGTTGAATGACAGTGCTCTTATTGTCCTGGTTGAATGACAGTGGTCTTATTGTCCTGGTTGAATGACAGTGCTCTTATTGTCCTGGTTGAATGACAGTGGTCTTATTGTCCTGGTTGAATGACAGTGCTCTTATTGTCCTGGTTGAATGACAGTGCTCTTATTGTCCTGGTTGAATGACAGTGCTCTTATTGTCCTGGTTGAATGACAGTGCTCTTATTGTCCTGGTTGAATGACAGTGGTCTTATCACTGCTACGCTCAATTTGCCTATTGTTGGTTTGAATATATCTTCCCGCCCCACTTTTGCATTAAAATCTCCTAAGACAACTTTGATATGATATCGTGAAAGGCTATCAAATTAGCATTGGCATATACTTCCAATAATTATAAAACAAATAACAACCACAAATAAAATGAAACAACTGAAACTGCGGCTGTCACGGAACTGAAGTTCTAATATATTACGTTAACACACAAGCACCCCTATCTATATTTGATCTATAGGCTTACGTATGCATAATCTTACACTCTTTTTCTAAGAAATAATTTAAAGTATTATACCTCGCAAAGTCACGCATTGATAAACTCCAATCATGGAGCGCTTAGGCTTGGAAGACAAAATGTCCCTTTTATCGTGGGAAGATAAAACAGTGAACCAATCAAGTGATCGTTTAAGTAAAAATATATGTCTTCAAATACATTTATAAATTAATCTAAAATTATTTAACTTTTTCTAGGTTGCATGTTTCCTATCACAATTTTAATCAAATAATTTAATGACCGGTATATATATATATATATATATATATATATATATATATATATATATATATTAAAATCCCGTTACGTCGGACTTCATTAAACCAGATTTCGTATAATCTGGATACATACATAGTGTTCTGCACAAGAGCCGATCTTTCACTACAAACTCAGCATTCTCCACTCTTTCCTTAACTCAGCCTTCCTTTTTGTATCCGCATACAAACCATTTATTTTTAATATCATTTTTTCATCTGATGTATTTTTTTGCCTATAACCTTCTTTTCGTTGATCCTTCCTTCTACGGCATCCGTCAGCAGCCAGTTTCTTTTTAGCCAGTAGTCTCTTTTTTGTATGAGTTACAGCACTGTCATTCCTTCGCACATCTTTATTTTTTTATTTTGTCTGTCCATTTTATACGCTCCATGGGGGTCAGAGACTACTGGGGATTTTGGATCTCTGATCTGGCAAAACCCTGATGGAACTGATATTTAACCTCTGGGGTGAATTTTGGTGAAGTTCGAAGGATTTAATTTAGCCAAATTCACTCTCCTCACCTCCAAGTCGGGAGCCCCCGGGACCTTCTTAAGATTTTAAGATGCAAAACAGAGAGTGGGGTGTGGAAAGATACGGGAAGCTATATATCCCTGGTAAAGCTACAGATATGGACATGGATAGATCGTATAATCCAGATAAACATCCGAAAATAAAATTAAAAATTCAACGAACTGATAACTTTTAATAAACCTAAGGAAATCATCCAATTTATTTTTGCACAAACTGAACACTTAGCCAATGCATGGAATTTCGTTCGTGACGAAGGGGCAATACACTGCCATCCTGTTAAGCTACCAACTATAGCGCTTGTAACTCTAACAGGACGTTAAGTTTAACACTTGATTTTCTTCAACTGATTAATAAGTTTAAGAAACAAATCAAGTGCAGAATGTCGTTTAGTGTATCATCGGAGAAACATAAGCATAAATCGCTTATGTACACAAGAAGCTAAAAATTATCGAAAGGCTCGAGTGTGGTGCCGCTGTTGCGTATGTATGTGCACAATATGTAACCGTAAAACAATTTCAGATTACAAATAAGAAAAAAACTTGAACCGTTATCATTTGCCATTAAATCGGATGTAAACACACTCAGATCAAACGAATTCTGTAACCGACTGAACAAATGTTAGAAGACGCGGTGTACAAGTGGTAAGAAGAATACCGTGCGAGCACAATTTCAGTAACAGGTGTGAAGTCAATCTATTGCCGAAGATCCTGAGAAACAACTTGGTACCAATGGATTTGGGCCAGTTCGGGCTATTTGTACAGTCAGTAAACGTCATAACATTGTGAACAAAAACAATGTGTTGAGAGAGTTTAAGTGGTGAAACATCTGCTTCTTACCCATTGAGAAAAAAATATAAACCATCATTCAAAAAGAATCATATTTGTGTCAAATGTATAATACCAATTAGACAGGTCAATTTTCACCCCTTGCTCGAGAACACGCAAGCTTCGAAATCCTTAAAAAACATGCCTGGGTGTAAAATTTAGTAAAGAACGCCTTTCTGAGTTATTGTGTGCTAATGCAGATGGAAGCCATATTTAAAAGTCACATTTCGTCGGTAAAATTAAACAACCAAGGACTATTAATAACGTAATGTCCACTTTGTCTGTGCATTTTTACAATTTATAAAATGAGTGGTTTACGACAGACATCACTCATGACTTGATTCAGAACTACGCTGCAGCTACAATAAAAATTCAAAGAAAATAAATACCAAAGTGGTGTGAAAGCCATAATCCTGTTGAATAATGCACATCCGGACGTAAATAATCTGTATGATGCCGATGGTAAGATAAAACGTGCATTCATGCCACCTAATACAACTTTCTTGATACAGCCGAAGGACCAATGCGTTATCTACACTGCAAACCGGTTGTAAATGAAGGGATTTCTGTTTGAAGATTTCGAAGATGAAAAGCGTGTGGAAAGTGAAGATAAATAGGCGGAAAACATGAAACATTTTTATGGCGGTAGTGTGAATTAGACAGCAACGAAATTGAATTAAACTATCAAGAAACACTGTTACGAGTGGCGAGAAACCTGTCACAGTAGATAAGGTCGAAGACTGGCTTGTCGAGGATGATCACGATTGTGAAAAGTGTAAACAATACAAGGGTCTCCAAGTAGTGAATCTAAGGCTGAGGATACGAATTTTGGAAGTGGGGTTAAGTAGCGTCTCAATTGTGTAAAAAAGCTTCGTTAAGAAAAGGGATAATAAATTCCACATACTACAATCATATGAGGAGAATTCGTGGTCTTATTATGAAAGAGATGATATGTGATAAACCACAGAAAATTGGACGTTTATACAGACCAAACAAATAAAGGTAGTGTAAATAAAATCAAGTAGGCCTATTGTATCTTATGTCATAATAAAAGTAAATACTGTTTAATAAAATTTTACTCTCAAACATTTCTCTGTGGTTTTTCTTGCACTTAATCCGGTATATACGTAGCTCCTGGGTTAAACATTTTATTGTAAGTGCGCGTCTGTGTGTGTGCGTGTTTGTGTGTCCAGTATAACTCTAGAACGCCTGGACCAATTTCAACCAAACTTTAATTGAATTACAAATAGGAAAAGTGACTGTAAATAATTAAATACCTGGAGAAATTTTAACCAAACTTTGGTACACACATAACTTACAATCTGAAATATATATATTGAAGGGACTAAGATATCCATATCACTCCTAGGAGGAGGTGTTTGGGATGAATTCTAAAGACAATAAAAAAGGACACATCCAAAAATGTTGGGCTAGCTTATCTGATTAGAAACACTCCCGATGATATATATATATAATACCCAAACAAATGTTATGATATCAACCTGCAGGAAGAAGAAGACCAGGACGTCCACTCAAAAGACTTCTGGATGGTGTTTCTCTTGAGGCCGAAACAGGTCAACAAATGGCCTAAATTCGTGAATGTACTATGATGATGATGATGTATATATGTGTCTGTGTGTGTGAGTGTGTGTGTGTGTGTGTGTGTGTGTGTGTGTGGTGTTGTGTGTGTGTGTGTGTGTGTGTGTAAGCCGACACTGACACGTAGCACCAATGAGGCGGGTGAGAAGGGGGCGAAAATGCCAAAATCGACTTAAATTAGTGATGAACTCATAGTTTCAGAATTTTCTAAGCTTATTGGTGGCAGTTTCAATTATATTTAAGCACAAGTTTCATCACTAGGATCCCTAAGGGGCGTGAGGTGTCAGAAATGGACAAAAAAAGTGACTCATATTAACGTAAAATTGAGGGTTTGCAGGTTCGCTAAACTGATTAGTAACAGTCCAGTTGTCATTAAAACCACATTTGACCCCTAGAATGCCTAGAGGCTAAGAAGGGGTGAAAAATAATGTAAAAAATCACCGAGGTTAGTGTCTAATTCAAAGTTTTAGAAGTTCCTAATCCCAATAACATTTTATCCAAGTCTGACATATTGGAGTGAGATGTAATAATAATATTAAGGACCGATATTAGTGTCTAATATATAGTTTCGTGATCGCTGAGATGAACAGCGGTGCAACTATGTCGTATAAGTCCACGTTCAGTCGTAACGGATGAGGAGTCAGAAGGGGTGAAATATAAAATTTCCAAAATAACCGAGGTTAGTGTAGAATCCTTAGTTTTCGAGATCGATAAGCTAACGCCGGGTAATTAACAAGTATTTAATATATAATATGGTGTGCATAAAATCGGTCGACCTATGTGTCACAGGAAAAATGTTATTTATTAAGTCACCATTGTAATCTATTCCCATGTGCCGGTAAGTCACCATTGTAATCTATTCCCATGTGCCGGTAAGTCACCATTGTAATCTATTCCCATGTGCCGGTAAGTCACCATTGTAATCTATTCCCATGTGCCGGTAAGTCACCATTGTAATCTAGTCCCATGCTGCCGGTAAGTCACCATGATAATCTATTCCCATGTGCCGGGGTGGTAAGTCACCATTGTAATCTATTCCCATGTGCCGGTAAAGGTCACCATTGTAATCTATTCCCATGTGCCGTTAAGTCACCATTTTGTAATCTAGTCCCATGTGACGGTAAGTAACCATTGGAATCATTTCCCATGTGCCGGTAAGTCACCATTGTAATCTATTCCCATGTGCCGGTAAGTTCACCATTGTAATCTATTCCCATGGTGCAGGTAAGTAAACATTGTAATCTATTCCCATGTGCCGGTAAGTCACCATTGTAATCTATTCCCATGTGGCGGTAAGTCACCATTGTAATCTATTCCCATGTGCCGGTAAGTCACCATTGTAATCTATTCCCATGTGCCGGTAAGTCACCATTGTAATCTATTCCCATGTGCCGGTAAGTCACCATTCTAATCTATTCCCATGTGCCGGTAAGTCACCATTGTAATCTATTCCCATGTGCCGGTAAGTCACCATTGTAATCTATTCCCATGTGCCGGTAAGTCACCATTGTAATCTATTCCCATGTGCCGGTAAGTCACCATTGTAATCTATTCCCATGTGCCGGTAAGTCACCATTGTAATCTATTCCCATGTGCCGGTAAGTCACCATTGTAATCTATTCCCATGTGCCGGTAAGTCACCATTGTAATCTATTCCCATGTGCCGGTAAGTCACCATTGTAATCTATTCCCATGTGCCGGTAAGTCACCATTGTAATCTATTCCCATGTGCCGGTAAGTCACCATTGTAATCTATTCCCATGTGCCGGTAAGTCACCATTGTAATCTATTCCCATGTGCCGGTAAGTCACCATTGTAATCTATTCCCATGTGCCGGTAAGTCACCATTGTAATCTATTCCCATGTGCCGGTAAGTCACCATTGTAATCTATTCCCATGTGCCGGTAAGTCACCATTGTAATCTATTCCCATGTGCCGGTAAGTCACCATTGTAATCTATTCCCATGTGCCGGTAAGTCACCATTGTAATCTATCCCCATGTGCCGGTAAGTCACCATTGTAATCTATCCCCATGTGCCGGTAAGTCACCATTGTAATCTATTCCCATGTGCCGGTAAGTCACCATTGTAATCTATTCCCATGTGCCGGTAAGTCACCATTGTAATCTATTCCCATGTGCCGGTAAGTCACCATTGTAATCTATTCCCATGTGCCGGTAAGTCACCATTGTAATCTATTCCCATGTGCCGGTAAGTCACCATTGTAATCTATTCCCATGTGCCGGTAAGTCACCATTGTAATCTATTCCCATGTGCCGGTAAGTCACCATTGTAATCTATTCCCATGGGCCGGTAAGTCACCATTCTAATCTATTCCCATGTGCCGGTAAGTCACCATTGTAATCTATTCCCATGTGCCGGTAAGTCACCATTGTAATCTATTCCCATGTGCCGGTAAGTCACCATTGTAATCTATTCCCATGTGCCGGTAAGTCACCATTGTAATCTATTCCCATGTGCCGGTAAGTCACCATTGTAATCTATTCCCATGGGCCGGTAAGTCACCATTGTAATCTATTCCCATGTGCCGGTAAGTCACCATTGTAATCTATTCCCATGTGCCGGTAAGTCACCATTGTAATCTATTCCCATGTGCCGGTAAGTCACCATTGTAATCTATTCCCATGTGCCGGTAAGTCACCATTCTAATCTATTCCCATGTGCCGGTAGTCACCATTGTAATCTATTCCCATGTGCCGGTAAGTCACCATTGTAATCTATTCCCATGTGCCGGTAAGTCACCATTGTAATCTATTCCCATGTGCCGGTAAGTCACCATTGTAATCTATTCCCATGTGCCGGTAAGTCACCATTGTAATCTATTCCCATGTGCCGGTAAGTCACCATTGTAATCTATTCCCATGTGCCGGTAAGTCACCATTGTAATCTATTCCCATGTGCCGGTAAGTCACCATTGTAATCTATTCCCATGTGCCGGTAAGTCACCATTCTAATCAAAACAGCGACAATGTAATTACCATTATAGCCATGCCACTTTAGAGAAATGTTTTTGAACCGTAGAAATTGCAAGGATGACATTTGTTATACTACACTAAGGGCCTAACTGCAATAATAATAACATAATATAAAAAAGCGATAAAGGATAGGCACATATACATGTGTATTATATCAGGAAATAAGGAAAAATGATCCACACGGAAAAACATATGTGTTCATACGCATATAATATAAAAAAACGCTAGTAAAAAGGCATATCTCTATATCCTGGATCTCTATATCCTGGATCAAAACCATGTCAAAAGATTCCAGAATTATTTGGTCAAGTAAGATGGCCACATTAGATAAGATAAAGTGAAAGTAGAACAAGCTTTCCATTTTAACACATATGAAGGTTTCAACTAGTTCACACACCCAAATTTCCCCAATTAGAAACTTAAAATTATCATATAAATATTCGCGATTTTTTTACCAAAGGCAGAAGGGCGGCGGAGAGAACGGCAGCGGGACCGATTGCGGTCCCCTCAACGGGTTCTGCGGGACGGTGGCGTCTACATTGGTAATATGCACCATTTAACATTCCTTGGTCATTTTAAGACTTAGAATCAAATATGGGACCAAATGGTCTTAGTAACTTAGAATAGCTAACAAAGTTGAATATTTTAAAATGATTGTTTCTCTCTTTCTGAATTTTAATATTTTGAATATTTTGACGTTTGACAATGTGGCGATTTCAGCTGTTTTAAATAACTTGTTTTATATGTTATTGTTTCAATATCTCTTTATGTTTGACTTTATTTTAATAAATTATGTTAATTTTCGTTTACGGTGTTTTAACATGTTTAATTGTAGAACTCTTCCTCCAAAACCAAGGCCAACCGTTCGGGCCAAAGACCACTTAAGCAATAGTGAACTTAACGCTATCAATACGCAGGGGCTTAACCGACGCCGCGCGTAACAGCATTAAATACACTTTATAAATAAAATAAATAAATAAAGCCTGGTATGTCCCTTTAGGGCAAAGGCCTCCCTGTACACGGGTTAAGCACTTTTGTGAATGTCACCCGGTGAGCTACTCCGTGGTGAGAAGTTGACTTGGATGTAGCACTTGGTTTGTATACACTGTCTGTTCTGTGATGAGTTAATGCACAGTTGACTCTCCATCGTTCTCCAGCTTTTCCTGCATCTGGCGACTCTGGACCATTGCGCCCCTGCTCGTTCTTTGAAGATGTCAGCCCATCGTCGTCTTGGTCTTCCGCGCTGTCTCTTGCCTGTGTACGGGTCCCACATGGTTGTTTTTATTGTCCACCTGTCGTTCTGTATTCTTGCGACGTGGCCTCCCCACTTCCATTTTTTTCCTGATGGCTTGTTTGTGCAGGATCAGTTGTTGAGGACATCGCTTGAAGTGTTGTATTCGAGATTCTGTCCTTCAGAGTTATGCCTAAGATTTTCCTCTCCATTTTCCTTTGGCATACTTGGAGTGTGTACTTCAGTTTGGCAGTAAGATTCCAAGTTTGGCAGCCATATAACAGTGTTGGAAGAACACAGGTTTGTAGTGTTTCTATTTTGAGTTTCCGGTTGAGTGACTTGTCCAGCAGTATAAATTTCAGTGACCAGAACGCCTTCCAGGCGAGAGCTATTCTTCTGCTTATTTCTTTCTCTACTTTCTGATGGAAGGAGAGTAGCTGTCCTAAGTATATGTACTCGCTTGCATATTGAAGATCCATTCCATCGACTTTGATTGGGTTTTCCGGACCATTTGACATAATTTGTGTCTTGCTTTTGTTCATCGAAAGGCCTGCAATTTTGCTAGTTTCTGATAGCTCTTGTAGCATTGATTGGAGTTGTTTCGGAGATCTGGCGAACAATACCACGTCGTCAGCGAATCTTAAGTTGGATAGCCTGCTCCCGTTTATATTTACTCCGTATTTCTTACTCCAGTTTAGTTTTCGAAATACGTCTTCAAGCACGCATGTAAAAAGTTTAGGAGAAATTGGGTCGCCTTGTCGTACTCCTCTTTTGAGACTGAACGGTTGTCCCACAATTTCTGTCTTCACCTTGGCATAGCTCTGGCTGTGTATAAAATAATCTAATATATATTTTTTTTTGCCTAATACCACCAGGTTGTCTTTTATGACTTATCTGGCTTTCTCCCCTGGCATTGACAGAATTCTAATCCATTTTTTAGGTTGGAGCACCTGGAAGGCGGAGTTATGTTACCCCGATGATATGATGGATGATAAATGATAATGAAGCGCCAGGAGAGTTCTTAACCTAAAATTGACCTAAATTCCAGACCATGGACAACCTCAGGAATAATTCTCTTTAAGAAAAAATTCCTATGGTTTGACCGGGAATCAAACCCGGGACCTCAACAACAGTAGTCAGGAACGCTGACCACTTTCCCATGAAGCTGGTCGATTATTATAAAAATTAATGTTTGTTTGTTTGTTCGTATTCTATGCGCGGCCATACCATTGATCCGATTTTGATGTTTTTTTATAAAATGTTCAGGAGATTCTCGGGATGAACGTAGGCTATAAGGGAGTTGTAATACTCTACCCCTTCGCCCCTAAAATACATTCTTTGTTTCGAAAAACGTGAAATAAAGTCCCTATTTTGACGCTTAAATGGCTTACGCTGCCTAAACCATAACAAATACGCCAAATTAATGTACACAGAATTGAATATCTCAAAAAACTCTATAAAAAAGTCCGCGACAGCATGTGTTTTCTTTTACGGATAACTTACAATAATCATTTTTGTCTTTTATTGATTCCAAGAAGATCGGGATAAGTAGATTCCCGGGCAAACGTGCTCTGTCATACCGTTCATCCGATTGTAATGGGGCTTTTTGAAAAGTGTTCAGGAGATTCCGGGAATGAATATAGGCTATAAGAAAGTTGTAATACTCAACCCCTTTACTCCTAAAAATCACTCTTTTTAGTGAAAAACGTGAAATAAAGTCCCTATTTTGACGCATAAATGGCTTACGCTGCCTAAACCTTAACAAATACACCAAATTACTGTATATGGAATTGAATATCTAAAAAAGCTGTAGAGAAAAGTCCGCGGATAAATCACAAAAACCATTTTTGCTTTTCATTGATGCTAAGAAGATCGGGATAAGCTGATCCCCGGACAAGCATAGCAGATCTAGGCTGGTGGTAAAAACACAACATTTATTTAGGAGTAGCAGCGCACGCCGGGTATTAGCTAGTTAAAAATAAAAATGTAATAACTTTAGATAAACAGAAGCTTGTAGGATTTTACCAATAGTCTGTTATGTGTATGAAGATTTCAGGAAATAAGAGCCAAGTTATTTTTTTTTCTCTACTTCTTCATAATATTAGGCTACTATTAGGCATAATATTTTTTTTATTCGACGTCTTGTAAATAAATGATAGAGATCCGGTATTCATCGATATTTAGGCCTATCATAGATGCGAAAAGAATAGCTCTCAGAATAAGTATTACATGTTAGGTAAATGAGTACCAACTAAATTTTAATACACTGGATTTAGATCGTTCTTTGTTTGGACAATAAATAATAATAAATCATTTATAATAGAACTAACGATAAATAGAGGTTTTAATCACAAGACATCTTTAATGAAGTAGATTTTACATATTTTATATACAATAAACATCCAATAAATTATTTATAAAGACGCCTCTGTGGTTTAACGAAATAAATGACTTCCCAGGAATCCTGATTTGATTCCCGACTTTAACATAAAAAGGAAATAGGGCTGTGGGTTTGGGGCGGTGTTTCCTCAGCCTCATCAGGGGCAACTGGCGCGTACTCGGGATTAAATTGAGCTGAAATTAAGTTTGACATACTGGCTAAGTACGTACTCATATCTGCTGAAACTACTTCAGTCTACCTTCCCTGTTTTGGTCTACTATAGAATTATTAATGTATTTATTATTTAATCAAAAAGTTGATTTAAGTTAAAATCTAGTCATTGTACAATCTTAAATGTTTATAAGTCTTATTTCACTTTATTTAGTCATTTATAGACTCTTAACATCCAACGTTTTATCGCCGCTATACTTAAGAATTGGTTGTATTCACTAGACTGAAGTTCAAACACATTGAATGAATATAACGAACTTATTGCGATTAAAGGTATAAGGAGAGACTAGCCAAGCCGTGTGAGTGGACAGATATGACGTCACAACTCGCCTCAATAAAAATCTAAATTGTATCTTTGTGTCACGCCACTCAGGGGTGTACATTCATATCTTATAAATAATATAACATCGTTAACATATCTAACGCATAGTAAATATCCAAGAAATCAGATATTAATATTGAAATAAAAAAATACATATAAAAGACAACATCAATTTATAGCATTGGGTTAGGATAATTTAACATATTAAATAACTAATTAATATATTAATTAACTTTGTCTTTTTTCTCTGTTTTACCTCTCACCTTATAGATATTTTTCACATGCCACACGCCACCCGGGCACGATCTGTCGGGAGAGGGATTTTAAGCTGTAGAACATACATATATTTTTTGACCTGTCAAGCACATGGAGGCCCTCCCCGAGTGTCCTTCGAAATAGCACAACATTAAGACGACACATTCTATTCGCGCACACACACACACACACACACACACACACACACACACACACACACACACACACACATACACACTAACAATGGCGAGTGCGATAAATATGAAGACCAGATGATGTTCGGGATCGTTTGCGTTTCCTGACATTTGTCTTACAGATGAGAAAAAATCCCGAAAAAAAACCATCACCCAGGAAAATTTCACTGACAGAGAATCTAACCGGGTCGCTGCGTACGAGGTAGCGACGCACATATTAACATAGGATTATAATAATTTAATACATAAAAAAATAATTTTATACAAACAAGAATTTTTGTGGAAAATAAAAATATCGAGACAGACAGAATATTGTGTTTACGTTCCCTTTCATGTTGACAACAGGAGCAGCAATCTAGACATAAAACAGCTTATACATACACTTATAGGGTGTTCATGATAATATACAATGACAACAGGAGCAGCATTCTAGACATAAAACAGCTTTCAGATATCAACATACATACATACACTTATAGGGTGTTCATGATAATATACAATGACAACAGGAGCAGCATTCTAGACATAAAACAGCTTTCAGATATCAACATACATACATACACTTATAGGGTGTTCATGATAATATACAATGACAACAGGAGCAGCATTCTAGACATAAAACAGCTTTCAGATATCAACATACATACACTTATAGGGTGTTCATGATAATATACAATGACAACAGGAGCAGCATTCTAGACATAAAACAGCTTATACATACACTTATAGGGTGTTCATGATAATATACAATGACAACAGGAGCAGCATTCTAGACATAAAACAGCTTTCAGATATCAACATACTACATACATATAGGGTGTTTCATGATAATATACAATGACACAGGAGCAGCATTTTACATAAAACAGCTTTCAGATATCAACATACATACATACACTTATAGGGTGTTCATGATAATATACAATGACAACAGGAGCAGCATTCTAGACATAAAACAGCTTTCAGATATCAACATACATACACTTATAGGGTGTTCATGATAATATACAATGACAACAGGAGCAGCATTCTAGACATAAAACAGCTTTCAGATATCAACATACATACATACACTTATAGGGTGTTCATGATAATATACAATGACAACAGGAGCAGCATTCTAGACATAAAACAGCTTCAGATATCAACATACATACATAAACTTATAGGGTGTTCATGATAATATACAATGACAACAGGAGCAGCATTCTAGACATAAAACAGCTTTCAGATATCAACATACATACACTTATAGGGTGTTCATGATAATATACAATGACAACAGGAGCAGCATTCTAGACATAAAACAGCTTATACATACACTTATAGGGTGTTCATGATAATATACAATGACAACAGGAGCAGCATTCTAGACATAAAACAGCTTATACATACACTAGTAGGGTGTTTCATGATAATATACAATGGACAACAGGAGCAGCATTCTAGACATAAAACAGCTTTCATATATCAACATACATACACTTATAGGGGTTTCATGATAATATACAATGACCACATGAGCAGCATTCTAGACATAAACCAGCTTATACATACACTTATAGGGTGTTTCATGATACATATCCATGACAACAGGAGCAGCATTCTAGACATAAAACAGGTTTTCAGATATCAACCATACATACATACACTTATAGGGTGTTCATGATAATATACAATGACAACAGGAGCAGCATTCTAGACATAAAACAGCTTTCAGATATCAACATACATACATACACTTATAGGGTGTTCATGATAATATACAATGACAACAGGAGCAGCATTCTAGACATAAAACAGCTTTCAGATATCAACATACATACACTTATGAGGTGTTCATGATAATATATACAATGACAACAGGAGCAGCATTCTAGACATAAAACAGCTTATACATACACTTATAGGGTGTTCATGATAATATACAATGACACAGGAGCAGCATTCTAGACATAAAAACAGCTTTCTATATCAACATACATACATACACTTATAGGGTGTTCATGATAATATACAATGACAACAGGAGCAGCATTCTAGACATAAAACAGCTTTCAGATATCAACATACATACATACACTTATAGGGTGTTCATGATAATATACAATGACAACAGGAGCAGCATTCTAGACATAAACAAGCTTCAGATATCAAACATACATACACTTATAGGGTGGTTCATGATAATATACAATGACAACAGGAGCAGCATTCTAGACATAAAACAGCTTTCAGATATCAACATACATACACTTATAGGGTGTTCATGATAATATACAATGACAACAGGAGCTGCATTCTAGACATAAAACAGCTTTCAGATATCAACATACATACACTTATAGGGTGTTCATGATAATATACAATGACAACAGGAGCAGCATTCTAGACATAAAACAGCTTTCAGATATCAACATACATACACTTATAGGGTGTTCATGATAATATACAATGGCAACAGGAGCAGCATTCTAGACATAAAACAGGTTATACATACACTTATAGGGTGTTCATGATAATATACAATGACAACAGAGCAGATTCTAGACATAAAACAGCTTCAGATATCAACCTACTACACTTATAGGGTGTTCATGATAATATACCAATGACAACAGGAGCAGCATTCTAGACATAAAACAGCTTATACATACACTTATAGGGTGTTCATGATAATATACAATGACAACAGGAGCAGCATTCTAGACATAAAACAGCTTTCAGATATCAACATACATACACTTATAGGGTGTTCATGATAATATACAATGACAACAGGAGCAGCATTCTAGACAAAATTACAAACAGATCTTATACATACACTTATAGGGTGTTCATGATAATATACAATGACAACAGGAGCAGCATTCTAGACATAAAACAGCTTTCAGATATCAACATACATACATACACTTATAGGGTGTTCATGATAATATACAATGACAACAGGAGCAGCATTCTAGACATAAAACAGCTTTCAGATATCAACATACATACATACACTTATAGGGTGTTCATGATAATATACAATGACAACAAGGAGGCAGCATTCTCAGACATAAAACAGCTTTCAGATATCAACATACATACACTTTAGGGTGTTCATGATAATATACAATGACAACAGGAGCAGCTTTCTAGACAATAAAACAGCTTATACATACACTTATAGGGTGTTCATGATAATATACAATGGACAACAGAGCAGATTCTAGACATAAAACAAGCTTTCAGATATCAACATACATACATACACTTATAGGGTGTTCATGATAATATACAATGACAACAGGAGCAGCATTCTAGACATTAAAACAGCTTTCAGATATCAACATACATACACACTTATAGGGTGTTCATGATAATATACAATGACAACAGGAGCAGCATTCTAGACATAAAACAGCTTTCAGATATCAACATACATACACTTATAGGGTGTTCATGACTAATATACAATGACAACAGGAGCAGCATTCTAGACATAAAACAGCTTTTCAGATATCAACATACATACACTTATAGGGTGTTCATGATAATATACAATGACAACAGGAGCTGCATTCTAGACATACAAACAGCTTTCAGATATCAACATACATACACTTATAGGGTGTTCATGATAAATACAATGACAAACAGAGCAGCATTCTAGACATAAAACAGCTTTCAGATATCAACATACATACACTTATAGGGTGTTCATGATAAATATACAATGGCAACAGGAGCAGCATTCTAGACATAAAACAGTTATACATACACTTATAGGGTGTTTCATGATAATATACAATGACAACCAGGAGCAGCTTTCTAGACATAAAACAGCTTTCAGATATCAACATACATACACTTATAGGGTGTTCATGATAATATACAATGACAACAGGAGCAGCATTCTAGACATAAAACAGCTTTCAGATATCAACATACATACACTTATAGGGTGTTCATGATAATATACAATGACAACAGGAGCAGCATTCTAGACATAAAACAGCTTATACATACACTTATAGGGTGTTCATGATAATATACAATGACAACAGGGAGCAGCATTCTAGACATAAAAACAGCTTTCAGATATCAACATACATACACTTATAGGGTGTTCATGATAATATACAATGACAAACAGGAGCAGCATTCTAGACATAAAACAGCTTATACATACACTTATAGGGTGTTCATGATAATATACAATGACAACAGGAGCAGCATTCTAGACATAAAACAGCTTATACATACACTTATAGGGTGTTCATGATAATATACAATGACAACAGGAGCAGCATTCTAGACATAAAACAGCTTTCAGATATCAACATACATACACTTATAGGGTGTTCATGATAATATACAATGACAACAGGAGCAGCATTCTAGACATAAAACAGCTTATACATACACTTATAGGGTGTTCATGATAATATACAATGACAACAGGAGCAGCATTCTAGACATAAAACAGCTTTCAGATATCAACATACATACACTTATAGGGTGTTCATGATAATATACAATGACAACAGGAGCAGCATTCTAGACATAAAACAGCTTTCAGATATCAACATACATACACTTATAGGGTGTTCATGATAATATACAATGACAACAGGAGCAGCATTCTAGACATAAAACAGCTTATACATACACTTATAGGGTGTTCATGATAATATACAATGACAACAGGAGCAGCATTCTAGACATAAAACAGCTTTCAGATATCAACATACATACACTTATAGGGTGTTCATGATAATATACAATGACAACAGGAGCAGCATTCTAGACATAAAACAGCTTATACATACACTTATAGGGTGTTCATGATAATATACAATGACAACAGGAGCAGCATTCTAGACATAAAACAGCTTATACATACACTTATAGGGTGTTCATGATAATATACAACACTCTCGAAATTGTCAGTTTAAATAATATCAATGTACAACTTGACAATGCTCAAAGTTCATGACCAAAAAGTTAAAAAATACCCAAATTTAATAATAATAATAACAATAATAATAGTAGTAATAATATTATTATTATCATTATTTATTAATTAATTACTCTAACTAGTCTACTGAGGACGCATCTTAAACTGTTCGCTTTAACAATTTACAGCATTCTATTACAGTCAAAACTCCTTATTCGCGGGTTAAAAAATTGCGGCTAAAAATGTCTTTATTCGAGAAGGATTAGAATGCTTTACTGCAGGCACGTGTCAAGGCAGAGTGATTCAAATCAAATGGACAAATTAATATAAAAATAAAACAAACGTTATAGTCACTAAGCCTACAGATCGTTGTTAAAAGCCACTGCCGCTGTATTTCAAGTGCCGCTATGTCCGTTGATAAATACCGCCCTCGCCACTATCGGTGTTTTATTGTTTCAACTTGTCATTCGTTGCAATAATTTTGATTAAATAACACGCGTGTCTTCTGCTTTGTTGCTAATTTATAGTGTCGACTAAAAGGAAAATTGTTCAAAAGCTATCATTACTTGATTTTATTTTGATATTTTTTTTGTAACCTTGAAACGTATCGCCTATATACAAATTAGGATTCCATATTCTCGTTTTCTGTATTCGCGGAACATGTTCCCGCGATTAACGAGCCTTCACTGTAATTATTATTTTCACCATTTATTAAATCTCCAGGATTTGGAGCCCTATTTTACAAATCTATGATAGGACTGAAGTTAAAATATAAAAGAAAATTGAAGGTGCACATAATTGCAAAATTGAAATGAAACAAAATCAACAAACGAATGAAACAAGAACTAATATAATTAAAACTTATAACGTAAGTAGTAATAAAGATTAATTACGATTTGTTTAAACGCTGTGTAACTACTTTTCCTTTTCAAAATACCAATTATTGTATTATGCATTCTATTATTATTATTATTAATTCTTGTTGTTGTTTGTTGTTGTTATTATTGTTATTATTATTGTTATTGTTATTATTATCATTATTATTATTGTTGTTATTATTGTTATTACTATTATTATTATCATCATCATTATTACTATCATTATTATTGTTATTGTTATTGTTAATATTCAAGGAATATTCACCTGAAAGGTCCGTCTCCTCAACTTAATTAATCATTTAACTGTAGCGCTTTCGGGACTTGTCCCATCATCGGCAGGATTCAAAACTGGTGTCTCACTGAAGATCTGGTAGAGGGGGTTGCATGTATTGGGTTCGTTTTCGTTTATCAGGCTGTCGTTGTTGTGAGCTGCTTTCATGATTTCCATCTCTTCGAGTACGTTTATCTTCGCTGGATTATTTTCTCTGTGCATTACTGTTAGGGTGTTTTCAGTATTTAACATGCGATGTCCTCCTTCATGGATAACATCTTTGCATAGCTTGATTTCCCTTCTGCGTGAATAAAGTCTCGAAAATGTTCTTTGAATCTGATGTTAAAACTCCTGTTTTTCCTTCCTATATAAAATTTGTTGCAGTCCTTACATGTTAGTTTATAAACTTCTTTGCTGTTGAAAATGTTATTTTCTTCAATGTTATTGTTTATTATGTTGTTTCATTTGTTATTGGTTCTGTATGCTATTTTTACGTTTTTATCGACTTTCTTTAGTGCATTGGCTAATTTTGTCGTTTCTTTTCCTGTGTATGTAAGTGTTATCCATGTTTTCTTGTAGTTGTCAGATTTAAGTTGGTTATGTTGTTCTTCCTTTTTTGTTTTTTTACTAGCTTATCTATGAATTCTTCATTATAGCCATTGATTTTTTTTGCCATATACTTAATGTAGGGCCTAGTTGAGTTCTTGGATATAATTGTCTTTGCTTAATGGGAGTTTCAACATTCTACTGACTAAGCTATTAACTGTACTAATTCTCTGTTGAAAAGGGTGTGTAGAATTTTTGTTTATGGCCAGAGCATTGTTTGTGGGTTTCCGGTAGATACCGATTTCTAGTTTATTGTTGTGTAGATTTTTGGTTATAGACAAATCTAAATAGTTTATGCTCTTATTAACTTCTATTTCTTCGGTGAAAGTGATTTTTTCATGCATGTTGTTTAAGTCTTGTAGTATTTCCTTTTTCTTTTCTGTTTTCATTGTCATATATTACTAGTACATCATCGACATATCGTGTTATTAGTTTTATGTTGAATTTGTGTATTAGTTCCTCAAAATGTTTATTTTCCAATTCTTGTAGGAAGATTTCCGCCATTATTCCAGATGTAGGACTCCCCATCGGGATCCCGTCTACTTGAATAAATAGTTCATTGTTAAATAGGAAGTAATTTTGCTTTATTGTTGTTATTAGTTTGTTTAACTGATTGATATAGTTATCTTCAAGTTTACTCTCTGTTAGTTTTTGTTTTATTATGTTTGCTGTTTCGTTTATCGGGATATTTGTGTAGAGGTTTTTTATGTCGAATGACGTCATTTTAGTATTCCTATTGATTTCTAAATGATGTAGTTTGTCTGCTAGTTAAAATGAATTCTTAATTGTATAACGATTTTCAAGTTTGACATCACTTTTCATTTTCTGAGCGACTAATTTGGAAATTTTATAGTTAGGAGCATTCATGCAATTAACAACTGGTCTTATGGGAATGTTGTCTTTATGGATTTTTGGAAGGGCTTTCATTACTGGTGGTGAGGAAGTATTATTTACCCATTTGGCGTTTTTGTATTTGTTATGTTCATTATTGGTTGTGTTGGTGATTAGAGGGCACGATTTTAGTGGTTCTTTTATTTGTCTGCTATACTTTCCTGTGGGATCTTTTTCAATTTTTTTGAAATTGTTTTCTTTTATAAATTGCTTGGTTTTATTGATGTATTCTTCCTTTTCCATAATAACTATTGTGTTGCCATTGTCGGCTTTTGTGTGTATTATATAATTTTTCCTAAATTTTGGTTTTATTTTAGAGATGTTCTTGAGAGTTTGTTAACTTTGATGTTTATTGTTGGTGGAGTTTCTTTTATGACTTTAGCTGCTTCGTATCTAATATGATTTTTGTTATTAATGGAACACATCATGAATCTTATAAAAGTTGATTGTTAATATTGTTATTATTATTGTTGTTGTTATTATTGTTATTACTATTATTATTACTGTTATTATTGCTATTATTATTACTATTATTATTGCTATTATTATTAATATTGTTATTATTGTTGTTATTACTATTATTAATATTATTATTGCTGCTATTATTATTATTATTATTATTATTATTATTATTATTATTATATAACAGAGAGGACAAATATCAGTGTGTGAAGTATTATATCTTTGGAAGTTTGCAATTTCGTTTTCGGATAAAGTTTCACCTTATTACAGTCAATCCCACGAGACAAAACTTGTAGCAGAGACAATTGCCAACAGCACTCACCCCCCATTGAACAGAGAAATGATTGGAAATTGGTATCATTATCTTTTTTCCAATAATCCTTGAACAGAATCCGGTAATAGAATGTACAGTGTGAACAGTACCATTGAACATGAGATTAACTTTAATTAGCATCACAACATGTAGCCATGTTTTTTTGTTCAAACTCACAGACAAACTCGTCACTTCATTCTCAACATTAAATTATGTCCTTTCTATTTACCAAAATTGTGTATGATAACAGTAAATTCTTATTCGGGGGCATAAAAATTGATGCAATGTTGAAACACTTTAAAATTGAACACATGACGACAAGAACCACTAGAGATGGTAGGCCTATAAGTGTTCGGTGGGTAACTAATCATATGTACATTAACGCACATGGCAATTTCAACATCATTTTAGCGAATTACGAAGAAATGTAGCTATTCAGGTTGTTCTCATAATAGATACCGAATGTATGTATGAATATATATATGAATATGAAATGGTTTTCCGCGTTTCAAGTTCGGCCTCTGGCCACTGATTCCGACGTTACGGCATGATCCCACATGCCATTATCAAGGAATGATAAGTTCGAGTCACAAGTTTAGATCTTATATAATAAAATACATAGAGTTTGATATATATATATATATATATATATATAACTTGATAAAAATAAATGCTCGGACGGGACTTGAACACGGACATCTGGATTTATATGCCAATGCTCTACCGATTACGCTACCGAGCAAGTCTAGTACAAACATTCATGTTTCTTATATATATTCTCATTGTTAGTAGATGTAGTGGGAACTTGGTCTCCACTGCCACCTTGTAGCTCCTATCACAAGTAAGCAAATTAAAGAGAATATTTTTACTTTATAGCAGTGGTGCTTTATCGATGTTATAATTAAATTTTTGACATTGAGCAATGCAAGCTTAATATGACATGATACGAAAAATAAATTCTCAGACGGGACTTGAATCCGGACCTCTGGATTTATATCCCAGTGCGCTACCGATTACGCTATAGAGCAAGTCTAGTACAAACATTCATATATAGGCCTACATATATATATATATATATATATATATATATATAATTAGTTTTTACGAATCTTCATGGATCCCAGTTACAAAATAACTATTAATCATTGCAAGCCGAAACCTCCCTCGAAATTTATTCCAGAGAACCATTATGATGTACAGAGCCCATGACCAAAAATTAGCCGCTGTTTTAAACTGCAAGGCACTAAAATCCAGCAACAACAGATCTCTCATTTAAACTATAGGGATGAAATACAACATCTGAAGTGATAGACTGGATACCCCTCATTACCTGACGTCCTCGGCGCGTACCGTCCCACATCACTTCGCTCTTACTCATGCAGAGAGACCATCTGCTCCGTACAGTGGGTTGACATTGCTGGATTCTCGCTTGATTTCTGTGCCTTGCAGTTAAATAGACAGATCATTATTTGGACACGGCCTTGGTACATTACATCGCTTCTGTGGGAGACATTTCATGGTAGTTAAAAATTAAATTGTACCTGTTGGTAGGTGCCGTCGTCCTCAATTTTGTTAATATATTGTCTATAAAATTAACTGGAGCGCTTTTGGAGGTTATATTCCATCTTCTGCAGGTTGAGTTTCCATTACTCGTTGTTGTTGTGTACGGTGATGTATACTCCAACTGTTTGTAGCAGCAACTGACTTGTTTTTGACGATCTCGTATAATGGGTTTGACTGGGGTGCGTTCTCATTGAGAAGTGAGGTGTTGTTTGTTTCCTTTATAATTTCAAGGTCTTCAAATATATTTATCCTCGCTGGAATGTTTTCTCGGTGGATTATCGTGGGGGTGTTTTCAATTGTGTTCATTCGATGACCTGTGTTAATGAGATGTTTAGCATAGCTTGATTTGTCAGCCGCCTGTATGAAATCTTTCAAGTGTTCTTTATATCTTGTATTGAAATGTCTCATTGTCCTGCCAATATAAAATTTATTATAATCTTTACATGTCAGTTTGTAGACTCCCTTGTTGTTGAATTTGTTGTGTTCTTCTATGCCATTGTATATTATGTTGTTTAATTTGTTTCCTGTTTTATAAGCTATGTTAATGTTTTTATTTATCTTTTTCAAAGTTTTGTGGTTTCATTTCCTGTGTATGTTAAAGTTATCCATGTTTTGTTATTGTTAGATTCTCTTTCAAGTTTTGTTATATTGTTTGTGTCATTTTTTCTTTTTTGTTTCTTTATAAGCTTATCAATGATTTTTTTGTTGAATCCGTTGCTTTTCGCCATGTTTTTAAGATATTATAGTTCCTTTGTTGTAATTTGTTTTGTTCAAGGGTAGTTTTAGCATTCTGTTGATTAAACTATTATATGTGCTTATTTTGTGTTGGTAACCTCCCACTACCCCAAGGGCCTCCTGAGGCCGTAGTGGGAATATTTTACTTTACTTTTATGGATGTCTAGACTTGTTATTAATGGTGAGCATATTATTTGTGGATTTGCGGAAAATATTTATTTCAAGTTTCTTTTTTTTTTGTTTGTATGTTTTTCATTATGGTAAGGTCTAAATAGTTTATTTTGTTGTTAAGTTCTATTTCTTCCGTACATTATATTTTAGGATGCATATTGTTTAGTTCTAGCAGAATTTCCTTTTCTTTTCTGTTCTCATTTTCATAAATGATCCTGACGTCATCCACATATCTTGTAATTAGCTTTATATTGAATTTATTTATTAGTGTTTCATACTATTTGTTTTCCAAATCTTGTAGAAATATTTCTGCCATTATACCTGAAGTGGGAGATCGCATCGGGATTCCATCTTCTTGTTCATATATTTGGTTATTGAATTGGAAATAATTTTGCTATAGTATTTGTGACTGTGTAAAACTGATTTATGTGTTCTGTATTTAAGTTACTGTTATCTAGTTTATTTTTTATTATGTTTGAAGTTTCATTTATTGGAATGTTAG
>JASPKZ010007413.1:0-374795 GCA_030220185.1 Diploptera punctata | reverse complement strand
TCCTCCCTCTCCCCCCCTCTCCCTCCCTCTCTCTCCCCCCCCACCTCTCACTCTCTCTCTCACACACCACACACACCACACACACACACGCATATATTGTGATGGAATACACGCACATTTCTTTTCCCTCAGAAGACTGCAGGTACGTAGCTTGGAATCGAACTCGTAACTTCTAGTACTTTAACACAGAAGACTATCAAATCACTCCGTGCGCGCGCACACACACACACACACACTTATATATATATCCAGAGTAATTCTGCCCGAAGGCAGATCCTTCACTGCAATCATAGCATTTTCATGCTATGCTTGCAGCTTTACTAGGGGATTGTGTAGGTGTGGTAGCTTCCCGTTGCTTTCCACACCGGTGAAGGATGATGATAATGATAATGGTAAGGATGATAATGATAAGGATGATGATGATGACCATATGATTTCGGGGACCGTTTGGGCCTTAAAGTTTTCCTGACATTTGTCTTACAGGTGAGGAAAAACCCCGATAAAAACCTCACCCAGAAAAACTGCCCCGACCGGGGATCGAACCCGGGCCCGCTGCGTGACAAGGCAGCACGCTACCTCGAGACCACAGCGGTGGAATATATATATATGTGATCAGAGGCCACACACTATATATAGGTCTATAAATATATATATATATATATATATATATATATATATATACATGCTGAAAAGTGTTCTTCGCCGTACCTGAGCGGTTAAAGGTAACATGCCTTGGTGCAGGAATATTGGACTTAGATTCGAGTCCCCATGGGGGAAGAAATCTTATGGAATTTCGGCCAGTATGGGAGCTCCATCGTGAGGAATTTGAGTAGCTAAAATAAGTAGCGGCTCTAAGTTGAGAAAACTAGCTATAACGACTGGGTAATCAGACACGCTGAAGACATGCCACCCCTATACTGTGTGGATGACTATCCATCTCTATGATTAACTCATTTGGATGTGAAGCTAATAGCCGGCTGATAAGACCTGTCGCGCCTTGAAGTTTACGATCAAAAATATAGGGCATGCCCATAGGTGCGCACCTAAACTATAAGTCTACCAGAGATATTTCAGCTATAGGCCTACGGAAACAGTCAAAAATCAACCATTTCAAAACTTGTAAAATTCAAAAATGATGACTCTACCAAAGTAAACAATGATTCGATAGGCCGCATATTATGTCCGAAAGGGATCGTCGATCTTTGAAGAGAGTGGTCTCTATAAATCGTCGGTTGTCAACTGAATAAATCACCCAATGAATCAACCGTTCTATCAGCAGTAAAGTTAACATTAGGCCTATACCTATTTATCCCGAGGTAAATATAATGTAATTATATCAATATATATATATATATATATATATATATATATATATAGTTACCTGTTAGATGTTTCATTGAGTCGGTGTGTTGACCGCATGCCATTCATGACATCTATGGCCAAATAAGGTAAGCCTAACTAAAAATTAACTTGGTCTAGTAACTGCTAACAAAGAAGAGGCTATGACTCAATAATGGGTACGCCATTAATAAAATAATATATCATCATCATCATCCGCTATCATGGCAACTGCCGCCGTCTTCCGGAAACCAAACGCCATTCCTCTCTGTCCATCCACTGATCTTCCTCCAATCCTCTAATATTCATAGCTGCTTGTACCCCTTCTATCCAAGTTTTCTTCGGTCTACACCTCTTCCTCCTTTCCATTGGGATCCATTCCATAACAATTTTAGGCAATATTTGTTCTGGCATTCTTTTGACATGGCCAAACCACTGTAATCTTCCCTTTTCTATAAAGTCTGTGATATCCGGCTCCTCTTGTACACCCATAATTCCCCTTATTTCTTTATTTGTATTCTATCCATTCTAGATTTTCCAGCTGATCTTCGTAAAACATCCATTTCTGTGCTTCAAATTATTTTCATTTCCCTGGTAGGAATTTGCCAAACTTCAGCATCATATGTAAAAATGCTCTGAATTATGGTTTGATATATTTGTAATTTTCTATTTTTTATAATATTCTTGCTCCACCAAACAGAGTTTAAAGCATTTATTGCTTGTTTTGTTTGTGTGATCCTATTTTTAATTCCCACTGTGTTATCACCTGAATGGTCTAATTTTTGTTCCTAAATAAGTGCATTCAATACTAGGTTTTAGTTATTCTCCATTGTTGAAATTTATATTTTCCATTTCATCTCCTATAGGCTTACACATATATTTAGTTTTCTCTATATTTATATAAAGTCCCCATTTTTCATATTCTTCTTTTAGTTTTCTTGCCATATATTCTATGTCATCGGGTCTTATAATTAAAATTTGGAATGTTATTTTAATTTCTGTTAAAGTGAGCATGCTTTCAATTCGATTTCGTTTATGTTCATATTTAATATGTAGGGTTCAGGAAGAGAAACAGCTAAATTCAAATAAATAAATAAATACATTTTGTAGGAAAATAATCTTTCTATGGCTATTTAACTCGTGCCACAAATGCTAGTCAATGACCAATCACGTGTCAATGAATTTTGTTTTACAACCAATGACAGTCGTGTTTCACCTAGCTCTTTATCGAGTTCTCTTTATCGGCTCCTGCTTTTGTGATAAAGAAAGCTCCTCCTTTTTAATGTTCTGAACAGGTCAAAGCATTATTTTTCTCCAACAAATACATTGAATATAGCAAATAATGAAAAGATTCCTTGATTTTACTGAGTTGTTTACTAAAATAATAAATGAATAACCGGTAATGTTGATTATGATCATGATTATGATATATAGTTTGATGTGTTCCATTATTTCTCCACTTGGGTGCACTTTTACAATATTGCGATCTTATTTGACAATAAATAATATGATCAGGCAGCAGTGAATGAACATAACCTCACATTTCTGATTTGTTTTCAAACATCGCCGTTTACATTAAATATATAAATATTTTAAAATAACTATAGTTAACAATGATTTGTAAGTAAACAGCTTAATTTTATTCGTTAAATAGTCCTAACAAATGCCACTCTTGATTTCCAAATTCTCTAGATAAATTCACTCCTCACTTCGTGAGTTGGAAATCACTCGTGGCATTACTTATGGAAATGTTCCTCATCTCACTCAGCTTTGTAATATATTACAGTTTTATAGAGCTTACTTTTCAATTGAATAGCCGCACAGAACAAGATTACAATCCTCATTTTTCCTATATTGATTTTTAGGTGGGAAAAGTCTCACCAGTCATTAACAACCTTTTTATGTGTAGAAATCAACGGGAGAAAGAAAATTATGGTTACAACTTTATCTGGGAGGCTAAATCTGTTGTTTCTAGTAATACACACAGTGAAGAATATATGAGCCCTATACCATACCTTTCATATGGAGGCGAAAAATCAGATTTGACAAAACTGAATTGAACTAGCTCTTTCTTTTCTTGAACCTTTCAGCCTTATTAGCATTGCTGTTGTATAATTAAATTAACTAAATTAATAAATTTGAAATTCAATTTTTATAGCCACATGAATGACGAGCAATTCAATGATATCTTCATTTTCTTCCCGTACCATACAGTTACTGGAATTCCCACAATAACTGACTGTCATGAATTTGACATGCTATTTTCTGAAAAGTTTGCTATGTTACTTATAGAATGAAGTAATCTTCTTTTCATAATACATGTTCCGTGTGTCAAAAAGAATTCCTGCCAATCTGTGTAAAAAACCTCATAAACATCCCTGTTCTTTTTAAGATGTCTCCGCGGTACTAAGGCAATTCTTTTTATTTAATCACCCCGTGTCAAAGCCTAGAAGTGCCTTGGCTTACAAATCGGGTGTTGGGCATATACCCACATGTGTCAATCAAACAAATGGACGATCTTGAGTCAGCAAGTATAGGCAGGACATGCGGTTAGCAATGTCGACTCAACACTCTTTTATCGTAGCCCTGTGATATTATGATATGATTTTGGCACTTTTTTAAATATACTTTTGTAAAGCCTATTAACATTAACATAACGAAACATCTGTCTAATCATACGAAATTATCCTTCTATAACACTACATTACTATGATTTGTATACTTCAACATAACAAATAAAAAATTAGTCCTTATTTTGGTGTCAATGGATACCAACAGATTGCCTAAGAAAAGTCTGAACTATCAACCAAGAGGAGGAAAGAGAGATCGAGGACGCCCACGAAAGAGATGGACACAGCAGCTATAATACTTCGAGCCGCAACGAACCAAAAAGATTTAATCTCTGCAAGAAGAAGAAGAAGAAGAAGATTTTGGTGTCAATGTATCCCGCGTTTTGGGTCTACTTTGGCATGTAATTTATTTTCACTGTAGGACAACATTCGTCATCTCTTGGAGCTACTTTGACACCATATTTTAAAAAAATATTCCAGTATAAGAGAGGACAAAAAATAGAGCATTGCTCCTTTATTTGAACTTTATTACATACAAAACTAAAAACAAATAAAAAAAGTGAAAAATATACAGCTGAATATGTGAAATATTGTCGTTTTGTTTACGAAATTATAAGATACCAATACTGGTAAATAAATTTCTCACTTTTCGTCTTCACATCTTTCACATTTATTATTTGGGTTATTTGACCCTTTACTGCATATACCCACAGTTTGTACAGTAGGCTACAAATTCAATCCTTTCCTCTTTAGTATAAAAAGTAATTGATTTTCTCAACCTGTTTACCGTAGCTACTCTAATTCCATACACTGGCCGAAATTTCATGACAAAATGTCTTCCCGATGGAAATTAAAGCCAGTCTACGTCCAGTAGTTTTGCGCAAAAAAAAGAAAAAATAATTCTAAGAGATCTTATCCCCCAAATAAACTGAAGGGGTCGAAAGAAACGTACTAAGGTCATAATATAAACTTTTATTTTCCCCAGATGACACGAAATCTTATACAGCAGACACCATAATCGGTGAGCAATTCGATTCAGAGCGTGATTCCTCAGTAGGAGCTGGGTCAGAGAGCACTTGGAAAAAGACTCGAGGGAAAATGTTGACGTCATATATACTTTCCTTCCCTTGACAGCACAATGGTGATTTATGTTCAGTATAATGAATCAGGTGTCATAGAGGGCAGTACATCGACTCTTCATATTAGATTACAGAACAAGACAATGCAGCAAAGTGTTGAATTTGTAAAAGGACACATTACTTCTAATTTTTTTTTAATGTTGTTATTAAAGATGAATATTTATATTTTGTCATTACATAAATATGTTTCAGAAAATATTCAATAGAACTAATTAAATATTTTCCTTCTCCTATGATAATGTATTGTCCTCGTCATATTTTGTCAGTTTTGGACCCAAGCATATACTCGTAATAATAATAATAATAATAATAATAATAATAATAATAATAATAATAATAATAATAATAATAATAATAATAATGGAGAAGAAAAATAAAACTTTAGGCACAGAAAGATGTGTAAACATTAAAAATCTGTATATAAATAAAAACTATTATTATTATTATTATTATTATTATTATTATATTATTAATATAGTAATTAGGACATGTTGCACGTATGGGGAATGAAAGACTTGCATGGAAGCTTCTTGTAGGAAAGCCAGAGGGAAAACGACCAGTTGGTAGACCAAGAATGAGGTGGGAGAATAACATTAACTATGATTTGAGGGAAGTGGATTATACAGGGAATGATTGGAAAGCATTGGCTCAGGATAGGGATGTATGGAGAGCTTATGTCCGTGCGGTCATGAACCTACGGGTTCGATAGTGCCAGTGAGTATTAATGTTAATATTACTAATAATATAATAATAATTATTATTATCATTGTCAATATTATTATTATTATTATTATTATTATTATTATTATTATATATAAAGTATTATATGATTATAAAGTATATATGACAAATCCAGTTATATGGTCTCTTACTTTAAGTGACGGGGAAAATTGCGAGTATTTGAGAATAAAGTTCTTACAAACATTTCTGGACTGAAGAGAGAGACGAACTGACAGGTGAATGGAGAAGACTATACATAATAGTAAGCTATATGATCTTTATGGGGAACCAGATGTAATAAAAAAAACAATTATGTCTAGTACACTGCTATGGACAGAACATGTGGCACAGACAGTGAAGGAAGGAAAGGAGGAAGGAAGGAAGGAAGGAAGGAAGGATATGAAAACTTCTTGTAGGAAAGCCGGAGGGAAGCGACCAGCAGATAGGCCAGAATGAGTTGGAAGAATAAAATTAAACATAATTTGAGGGAGGTGAATTATATAGGGAATGGTTGAAAAAAATAGTTATAAGTCTAAACATAATAAAATAATAATAATAATAATAATAATAACAATAATAATATTAATAATAATAATAATAATAATAATAATCATTCAAATCAATTCACAGGCAGCATTACTTCTGCACAATTCTAGGAACCACCAATGTCATGTCCCCTGTCTGTTGCTCCAATACCTCATGCCTCTTGCCTATGAGAGCAGAGCAACTTTACTCGCTCCCTAGAGCATCGAGACGATTACGTTAGCTATACAATATTATTCCTTGAATGATTCTAATGAATTCAGTGCGCTAAATCCATTAATCCTTGATCTTCTTTAGTTACTTAAAATGATGGCCGCTTAGCAAACAGCTGAGGAAACCTATGCCTAAAATCAACCCCATCCCAATTTATCTATCGTGAAATTAATACTTTTCTTAAGAGCGACAGCCTAGTAGACCTTTGGCCTCACAACTACATACATGAATTACAAAGATCGACGATCATCCGGGCAAAACACGGGTGACACATTGTTAACATTTCCTTCAGCAGTTAGAGTTGGTTTTCTCAACTTGGAGCTGCTCTATCTAAATTATTTTTCGATGCTGGCTGAGCACCGGTCCCAATACTTAGACTGAAACTTCGTGAGAAGGAATCTTCCCTCAGCGAACCAGCGCACATCTCCTAGCTCTGTGCCAAGGCACCAGGCCTTCGACTGCTAGGTCACGGTGTGCGATATCACCCATATATATATATATATATATATATATATATATAATAATAATAATAATAATAGCTTTATTTTACCTGGCAGAGTTAAGGCCTTAAGGCCTTGTCTACCACTCAACCAGGTTTAAAAAAAAAATACAAAAGAAAAGTCTTAAATCTAAATTACAATATGTATATATAAACGATTACAAGTTATGAATACAATACAATTAATATTTATAATGTATTTTGATTTACTCTAAATTTAACGAATTAAATATATAATATGTACAAAATATATAAAAAACGAGGAAAAGATTAATGACATAGTATAAAATTAAATAAATAGAGAAAAATTAATTATTAGACAACAGGTAACTGTATAAGCGTGACTTAAAGGTGCCAAGTGTGCGGCAACCCCTGATATCTTGAGGAAGGAGATTCCAGGAGCGGGCGGAGGCTACTGTGAAGGAAGTAGAATAGGAGGAAGTGCTATGAAGAGGAATTGTTAGCAGACTGCTATCTTGTGACCTAGTGTCAATATTGTGGTAGGAGGATAACTTCTCAAATCTGGACGCCAGGTAAGTAGGAATGTAGGAATTCAGAAGCTTGAAAAGTAGCTATATATATATATATATATATATATATATATATATATATATATATATATATATATTAATTTTATTAACTGGGTATAGAGAGATCCAACAAATGGTCGTTATAATTTCGAACACGTGTAACTGAAGTTCTATGAATCCGAACTGTATGAAAGTAGCACCAGTGGAAAGAGAAACTCTTAAGGGTTTGTTTCAGCAAAAATGTGTTGTCCTATTGTAGTAACAATTCCTCATGTGAACAGTAAACAAATTGTTGAGACTAAATGGCTACTTTAGAGGGACAAGAAAGCGTTTGCGTTCTTGATTTTGCTACAGGTTAAACAGGACAGATTTAATTAAATTTTCTAATGTGATAGTGCACCCCCTCCTTCCACAACGAAGTCAGAGAACATTTGAATTAGGAAGTGTACCAAACAGGTATTCTGGCGTACTGGTCATGTTAATAATGTACTTCTTCCTTGGCAATATACATATATATACACACACTTTTCTGTACGCGTGTTCGTCACTAAACTCCACCTAAATGACTGGATCGACCGATTTTGGTGAAATTTGTGTGTGTGTGTGTGTGTCTGATTGGGTCCCTCGATGGTTTAGATTCGCAAATGGACCCTATAAAACCATTAGGTTTAGGAGCTCACCTGAAGTGAAAATTGAAAAAAAAAATGCTCTAGCTGTTACATTTTTCGATGTTTCACAACGAAACTCAGTATATCGTATTAAAATAAACCGAGGTAGGTATTATCCAAAAAATGAGCGAAATCCGATAATTAAAAGTGGAGGTTTACTTGAAACCCGAAATTAAAAACTGCCTAAATGACTGAACCGATTTTGATTATTTTTTTTGTGTGTTTGAGTGGGTCCTGGATAGTTTAGACTCACAATTGGACTCGGTAGGTGGCGCTGCGATCGGGTTACAGGAATTTATGTCAGATGTGCGGACATATTCCACGAGATAACGTGGCGTCATAATGCACGCTTCTTGAGCCACAAGAGATGACAGTGAGGAGTTTTCTTGCGAACTTACTATATAGTTTAATACACAAGTGATCTTCTTGGTGATATAATATTAAAATATATATGTAGTCAATATGCCCATTTCACCAATTAATGTTTTAAAATGGTCAACAAGTTTCTACAGCCAAGCTGTCATTCTCAAGACAATATTGAGTCAATATCTGGTCTTGAGAATGACAGCTTGGCTGTAGAAACTTGTTGACCATTTTAAAACATTAATTGGTGAAATGGGCATATTGACTACATATATATTTTATTATTACTATATAGTGAATTTTATCGTAAAAAGAAGTAACATATTTTTATCGCCAGCATGACAACGTCAGCTAGTATATATATTCGAAACCAGAATGATCGTTTATAGGAACTCTGTATAAGTAAAAATGTCCCATTGTGAGCTACTGTTTCCACGGAAACGTGCAAGATGGAAGATTATGAATTCAGGTACTTAACGTTTTCGGAATTGGTGCCTAACCAATAAACTTCAAATAGATAACATTTATGAAGACTGATTTGACAAATTAACGCCGACAGGCTATCTGGAAACATAAAACACAAAATAATTTATAATTTCTTATTCGTAAAACTGGATATTGTCTGTTCACAAAATAACGAGAAAAATTAAATACCTAAATTGTTTTACGAAGATTCATTGGTAGGTAAAAGTTAATTTAGTGACATGAATTAAACTAATTTATCTCTTTTTTATTAAACTTTTACAGGAATTAATCACTATGATGTTTAATTTATGGTAAAATCAAATGTTTCCTACCTCTCTTCATACAAATCTTCTAAGTAGATCGCGATTTCAAGACCATAACTGTCTCATCTTCAGTACTATTTTAGTTGCCAAAATAATACTGAAGATGAGACCGTTATGGTCTCGAAATCGCTACCTACTTAGAAGATTTGTATGAGGAGAGGTAGGAAACATTTGATTTTACCATCATTTATCTCTACTTGTAAATTGAATTATTGTTATTAACATTAATCTTTACTTCTTTACCTTACTTTAAACTCTCCCTTTGTAGGCACTTTTACATATCCCACGCCACCCGGAACTTTAAGGGATATGACTAATCGGAAAAGATTTTAAATACTGGATCACATATACTTTCTTGACTACACGAGGACACGGACAGCCTCCTGGATTATTATTATTATTATTATTATTATTATTATTATTATTATTATTATTATTATTATTATTATTATCATTATTATTAGTAGTATTATTATTAATATTATTAATTTCGCGCAACAAAATTTTGAAATGGCCAACTTTAGAAACAAGTTGGCATTGTTCATTTTTTTAAGTGTCTGCACGAGATATCGGTTTTAATTTATAATGTTTTTTTTTTTTTTTCTGGAAGGAGTTATTAGGAAATGTTAAGAAAAGAAGACATTAATGGAATAGAATTGTTTGCTCATTGTTGATTGTATTGGGTGATACCACATAAATCATTCCATAAAAACATAATTTTCTGAAAGCATCTAAACTGATTTAAAAAGTATTTATTTATAAAATTTTAAATCCTGATAATTCTTATTGCGCCCAATTAAAATTACACGGACATACGCCAATTTTTCCTGTCGTTCCAATCTCCATCTTCTAATTATTTCTCCCTCATGCAGTTTAAAATTTTTCTCATCAATTTATTTATTTCTCCTGCTAAGATTCTAACTTTTTAGAGAGAGAAATATTCGTCAGTCGTCCTTTTTACGCGTCCAAACGATTTTATAAATTTATTTATTACAAAATCTAGTAACGAATTTTGAACTTTTATCTTTTTTCTGGTAATACTGATTTCTTCTATAAATTCTGGCCGAGCGCCATAAAAAAATCCACTTTTGTACACACTCGATTTTGTTCTTGATTTTAACTTCCATATGTTACTGTACCGGCATTTCTTATAGATGAATTAAAAATTGTTCTTAATTTTTGCAACTAATATTCCGATCCAACAGAGCTATAAATTCAATATTATTGTGCTGTTTTTCTTTCAAAGGCTAGAAAAAGCATAATTTCTTGGAAATAATTACAGATACGGCTACATAGTTGCCCCTTCCCTCCCGCCCCCAAAAACAAGAGAGTACTACTTACTGTATTATATTACCGATTGGTTCATGTGTTAGGAAAATTTGGACTGCCGCTCTCAGAAAATGGCTTAGATTGAGTTTTAAAGAAAATGGAAATTTCGAAGACAATCACAGTAAAAAATTACTAGAGATGTAGACTAACATATGTTTAAAAAATGATAATTGTATATAAACTAAGGGTAATAAAAGAACTTCAAACAATCCGAGACGTATATGAGAAGATTATAAAGAATGTATACAAAATATAAACCTATTTTGTGGATACCGGTTATGATTCCGGGATGACGTTGATCAAGCATGTTGATCAAGTGGGCTAACTTTATGCTTGTCAGTGAATCTCAAGGTTCTTTACAACATGGAGGATTATTAATCACGGTAAACCAAATTCTCCTCATAAAGATCACAATTATTATATCAATTATTGTAACCATACAGGACTGTATGTAGATGTAATATGTATGCACACTTGTGCATAGCCGGGATCGTTGAACGAACTGATAAAATACAAATCATAAACCTAAAACTTAATGCTCTTTCGAGTGCCACTTACCTAATTAATTACTATTATTATTATTATTATTATTATTATTATTATTATTATGCACACTTGTACAGATTGTGCTGGAATAACCAAATCGCAGTTATCACATTTATTTTATACGCCAGTTGAGATGCAATATACAATAATAATTATTATATGTTTCGCCTAATGACATGACAGTATCGTAACCACAGAAACAGCTTGTAATATTGTAATGGACGATTTGAAAAAGTACTAAAATTCTACAAGTTTGGTAAAAAAACTCAAATAATATTGCTTATTTATGGAATAATACTTTGAATTGAAACAATGATCTAAAATTTATAAAAAAATATACATAAAAATAGACGAAAATTACAAGTGACTATACTTATCAATTAAAAAAACTAGTGAATTATTAATAAATACATACTTATCAGTTAAAAAACTAGTGAATTAATATTAATAAAGACATAAATTATGTATGTAAAATTATAAACGTATTTCTAGAATGAACTGAATTAGAGTGTGCAAATTAAATTTTATCGCTGTATGTTCAAGTATTGTGTAATCTCAATTGAAGATATAAAACATCTATATGAATATTCTGGAAGATAAACGTAAAGAAAATAAGTTAAAGAAGATAAAAAGGCAAGGAAAAAAGAAATGGGTAAAATGGGAATAATTCATTCAAAAATACCTGCAATATTTGGTTATGAAAATATATGTGAACAATCGAAAGAAGATGTAAAGGAAATCATACAAAACATATCAAACGAGGTAAATTCAAGCAATAGCTCTAGCAGTATTTTAACAACGATTGACAATGAAATTGCACCTGAACATTCTCTTAAATCTTATAAAGCTAGTGACGATCTAGAAAAGAAACGTACATCATCAAATAATGGCAATGATAAACTAATGAACGATATAGAAGTAAACCCTGAGGAGGCTGCCTTAAAAACAAGTATACCTATATGTAAACCATCTTCGACTCAAACTGCTGAATCATTTAATTACGATATCATGCCACAAGAAGAAGATAGTAAAGAACATTCTAATAATGAACAAGACATGAATTTATATTCTTCGAATGGAAAACAGAAAACAAACAGAGCAAACTCGTCTTTAAGCGGAATTTGGACAGATACAAACGTATTCGGTAAACCAAATGTAACCATAAATACTACAACGATAGAACATTCCGATGGATCTTACGAATATATTCGTTCAGTGACGGATGACAAAGGCAATGAAGAACTACGCACACTGTAACCGACAGTAGTGGAACGGAAACAACTACTGTGACTCAAAAGAAAGTACTTCCGCACGATAGCTTTAGAAGTAATTGCAAATTGTTTCCTTAAGGGAAAATGTGAAAAAAATAAAATAAAATGACTACTCCACAATATCGAGTGCTTCAGTTGACCAATTAGAAAATCTTAAATGCAAATCCTGTAGACTGTAAAATTTACAGAAATGACTATTTGCACATTTCGATATTGGCAATGTTAAATAAACAAAACAAAAATCATCTGAGATCACTCTAATGAGTTTTAGTCAATTATTTAAAACACAAGTAGTCAAAAGAGCTATTTTTATATAAATATTTTATTTATGTGCTATTTTTCGTAATCTATTAACTTTTTTTGTTACTGTGATAAAAATTTAAATGATTATTGACTTTTGTAACACTTGAGTGCAGTAAAATAAATGTTTTTTTAATAATTTTCTATAATCAAGTGTTTCGCTGTTTAAATTGGCTAAATGTCATATTTTAAGACATTATATAAATCAGCGGTTTTAAAAAATCAATTTGACCGCCATTTTCAAGGTTTGGACATAAAGAATTAGGAGAATCGATATTCAATTTAACAAACTTCGAGTTTCGATTTAATACTAATGACCAGGCTTGCCAGTCTAGCCATTTTGTGACCACATCTGGCCATTTAGAAAAACATAACTACACAAATTTCTGAAAAAGTCAATAATAGATTATCTGGTCTTTTTCGCTTTTTCTTATCCCCTGATGATATTACTATTAAGATAGACTGCATATTAATAAAAAACAGGATCATGTCTACATCATAGAGTCCAATTTTGATGCGTCAGTTTTTAGCCACTTTTTCACATTGGATAAGGGCAACCCTGCTAATGGCTGATTTTATACTGTGTTTACATTTATTGTACATCTGTTTCTGCGATCAGTGTTTTGTTTTCATATAATTTGTCTCCAAATAAAAAGTGATGTTATTGTAACACTAAAATAATCTAAAAGTAGTTGAGATTTTACGGCTGGTTATATAAAATGGATATATTAAAATTAGAAATACAGAAGAAAAGAAAGGAGTTGGAAGAAAAAAATTTACTGGTAATGATTAAGGAATATTTAACGCTGAATATACCATATTATGAAAAAAATTGAGGATTCCCCACGTCTGGCATAAGTTTATATAAATTAAAAAATGGCAAACATTATTATGTATATGTTTTGTTTCAATCTAGAAAATGCCCAATGCCTTTAAATTGAATGAGAAAATTACTTAAAACTAACCTAAAAATATGTCATTATCGTTGGAATAATATGCCAGTGATGAACTACAATAAATTAATATATACTATACCATACAACACTATTATGACACTGTTGGACGTCTTTTTACATTTTTACTAATATTTAACACTATTTTGAACGTTTTGTAACGATTCTTAAAACATTGGCTGGAAACAGCATTTTAACTTACCTGATATATTTTCAAGTCCTATAGAACAACAGTGCACATGCGCCAGTTTATAGAGCCAGCGATAACCCAGCATCAAACCACATATAAATTATTATCGATATCATACTTAAGTTTATATAGCTTACGCTAGATGCCAGCACGTCGCTATGAAATTTAAATGACAAATCTTTGCAATAAATCCCCAAATCTATGTTAAAGAAATATATCAATAATATTAAAATTACCAAACGTTTATTAAAAATGATATACACTTATCACTTCCTAAAGCCGTTCCAACCAGCAATAGAAAAATCATAGACTAAGTAATATACTCTGTCGAGAAAATAGCAGTCAACATCACAATATTGTCTAACAGTGTCATAATGTTGTGATTTGCATATTTAAATAAATACTTAAAAATTGTCAAATAATGTTATAAAAGTTGTTTGAAAAAGTTTAAAATATTATAAAGTGTTAGTAAATACAAAAGAAGAGCTATAGTTTACAACAATAAACTGAAAAATCAAGGGCAAGTAGATGTGCTGTTCAGCCAATTGGCTTAAGTTTAATGTGTCTCTCCATGATCTTCCATACAACATTCTTATGCCACTGTTGCTTTATACATTTACCATTTGTAATAATGTTTCGTACTATTTATGCCGTAGCGTAGTGGTTAAGGCACTAAGCTACAAGCCAGAAGGTTGAGGGTTTGAGTCCCGGTGGGGTTAGGATATTTAAACTGACCCAAACCTTCTGGCGGCACTATGGCCCTGGGGTCAAATCAGCCTCTAACGGAAATGAGTGCCAGCTGCTTGTTCTGGGGGTAAAGGTGGCCATCATGCAGGGCTGACAACCCGGCTGACATAAAGTGCCAATTGTCTAGAAAAAGTGGGAGCCTTAACCTCCTACTACCCCAAGGGCCTCCTGAGGCCTGTAGTGGGATCACTTTACTATTTTACACATTATTCAATGATTCTTAAACATTTGTAAACATTTTTAAATATTCATACATTTACGCAAATTATGCATGAATGCTGAATGTACCTTCAGCTAGATGGCAGTGTAATCAGTGTTACCAACATTCTCAATTAATTCCAAACCATATTTCAAGAAATTAACTTCTTTTTGTTAGGTTCTAGTGGGACAAGTTTAGTTATTAAATAATATGCATGTAATTTATTTTGTAAGGTTAGGAAGAGGGGAAGTTGGTGTATGTCCATTTCTTATAGACATTTGGGAATTTACTGCAAAAGTTGGTAACACAGACTTCACTACCATCTAGTGGATGTTACATTAAGCATTTGCACATGTGCACTGCATTTATGTTGGAAAATTTGTGAGACAATTACTAAACTATTTCCAAAATATTTTTTTTATAGTTATTACATATTTATGAATGCAAAATGTGGTAATCCTCTCTCAATAGTGATGGGTAATTCAAGAGCAAGTCATTTAGAAAGATCATTTCACTACAGTGAAGTGTCAAAAAGTTACTCTTAGTGAATTGCCAGTTCAAATACTAAAGTCATTTCAAATGTACATTTTTACTTCAAGCTCTCAATCCCACACCAAACCAACTCTCGCTCATTCATTGATTACTTTACTTCTGTCTGCCCACTGACCTTGTATACATCTCCATCTCTTTCTTACATCATTCATATCGATTGTGATTCATTTAGAAAGATCATTTCACTACAGTGAAGTGTCAAACAGTTACTCTTAGTGAATTGCCAGTTCAAATACTTCAGTCATTTCAAATGTACATTTTTACTTCAAGCTCTCAATCTCTCACACCAAACCAACTCTCGCTCATTCATTGATTACTTTACTTCTGTCTGCCCACTGACCTTGTATACATCTCCATCTCTTTCTTACATCATTCATATCGATTGTGATGATAGTGGTGTGCCAGGAGAGTCCCTAATCCTAAGCTTAATCTAAGATGAATATGAATGATGATGATTGCGATGGCCATATGATTTCGGGGACCGTTTGGGCCTTAAAGTTTTCCTGACATTTGTCTTACAAGTGAGGAAAAACCCAGATGAAAACCTCACCCAGAAAAACTGTCCCAACCGGGGATCGAACCCGGGCCCGCTGCGTGACAAGGTAGCATGTTACCTCGAGACCACAGCGGTGGACTTTATACACACATTACAGATGCTATGAATCTAAATGTAGTCTAATATTACAATTACTTTACATTTTATTTACTGGAATTCCAAAAGTTTTAAATAAAAATTCATTTTATGCAAAGTTTTAAAATACAATAGAATTTTCTAGATTAAAACCATTGCAAAATTTAGCAAAAATCTTACCTTCCCTAAGTAAAGATGCTACAAAGGAGAAACAGACCAATTCACAATGTGTAATAATAATAATAGCAAAAATGCACACAGAGTGTGCGAATATCTGACTGGGTCACTTTTCATTTCACTCAGCTTTGTAGAATTTGATTATTGGTTTTTCTCTTCTTTTGTAGTCTGTCATGTGGTATCTTCTCTAGGCCTTCTTACATAAGTCACAGATAGGCCTAAATGTTTGTAGTGATATGTTTTGTCTTAGGAGATCTTATGGTGGTAGCTGTGTGCTGCTATCGATGTTACAAAGTGCATAGTTGTTGATTTGCATCCATCCACGTAGGGCTTCTGAAGCGTAGAACTCTGGTCAAATCTGATTCCTCTTTTGTTCTCTTTCTTCCAGTGTTGTTGACCAGTTTTTTGTGTATGGGAGGGGCAACTTGGCATTGCAGTGTCTAAGCGATAGTTTAATTTTTTTATGTCATACATAACTTTAATTACTGCTGTTCTGTCATTTATATGTATTCAGAATGATTTCATTGTCATCTGCAAAGTTAGACCGAGATATTTGTATGCTTTGGACTGTTCTCAGTGTTCTTTGTTTGTACCACATGCAGGCCTCCTCTGCATCTCTCCTTCCTTTGCAGAAGTCATCCGGTTAGTTTTCTTGGTGTTGATGTGTAGTTTGTTTTTGTTCACCCAAGTTTCGAGAGCCATGATTGTTTTTTGTAGCTCGTCTTTCATGGTGATCCTATCAACATATCGTCAGCATAGATACAAATCGAGATGTCCTTTGTTTATTGTTGTAGGAAGACAATGATGTTGTGTGTACTTATGTTAAACAAGATGGGACTGATTAGATCCCCTTGTAGCATGTCATTTGTTTAGATGATATCTTTTGTTAATCTGATGTCGTCACTGATACACGCTGTATTATCCAATAGTATGTTGTGTATTGGATCCTCGTTTTTTTGTCATTGACTGAAATTTCTTGTTGATAATCATTCTGACTAGTTTCTTGAAGGTTTTCGTATAATCTATGAAAACTGTACAGAATTTTCCTCATAGATGTACAGATTTTCCTTGCATCTAGTTGTTAATTGCTTATAGTGTGCTTCTGTCAGCCCTAAAGCCAAATTACTCCTCTGAGATCCTGTTGTCAATTTCTTTTGAGAGTCTTGCTGTGAGGAGCTTAGTACTTTCATTAGGCTCTTCTCCAGGGTGATGACTCTGTAAGAGTTTGGGTCATTGGGATCTTCTTTGCCTTTGTACATAGTAGATTTTCTTAAGTCTTCTGGTAAGTTGCCTATTCAAAGGGACAGGTTTAGTAGATCATTGAGGGATATGATAAGAGTAGTAGTGGCAAGTTTTGCATGTTCATTGTATATCCCATCCGGGCCGGCAGCTTTGTTGTTCTTTAATGAACTTTTTTTTTACTCCTTCACTCATGAAGGGAAGGAAGTCATTCTATTTAGAGGCTGTGTGCTTTTGTGCAAATGCTATGGACCTATTTTCTTCATTGAGTATATGGGTAAAAATTAGGTGTATAATAAATAGTTTTCAAATATTGAAACAAATAGTTCTTGAAAGAAACACACTACTTGAAGATAAAAAAAATAAACATACTGTACTGCAAAATAAAACCACATATTGAAATCATTGTTTGAATGAATATTAAATGTTTTCATTTAAAAGTAGTATTTTTCAACCCTTTTGTCTGTAAGGAGATTTCTTGCCTCAATTATAAGATGTCCTGCCTTAGAGAACACCTGTTCAGAGGGTGTTGAAGTTGCAACAATACACAGACGCTTCAATATTTATCGATTTCTACTATTGCAGCAGCTTTTGTTTACGTATGACACACTTCTTCAATGGCACTACAGCCCACTCTTCGATGAACCTCCTCCAGACATCCAATCCTTCCGAGGCTTCATGTTTGGGTTCCTAAACAAGAGTGTATGACACTCTAATCTGAAAAAAATATCAAACCCGTCTCAAAGACTTCAACTAGATTCCCAAACTGCTGCTAGGGTTTCTGCAGGTCTGAGAATTCCTGTGAAAAATGGAATATCTCACAATGCCTTACTAAATTTTATTTGTATTTTCTATAATCTTCCTGTTGGAGATTCCATGGTATGTGCTCCAAAAATCCAGTAAAGCTGATTCTGTGAAGATGTTATTTTCTTCTATTCCCTGGTATCTACAGTTCAGCGATTCAAGCAACTTTTTGGCCATCTGCTATTTATCATCATTAATTCCATTATTTTTTTGTAAATCTAATATACTATCTTTTCAACGACTGACTAAGTAGCGTTACTTTTGAGAGAGTGATTAAAGTCATTGCTCATTTCTTCGGTTCAGCCTTTAAAAATGTCAATAATTCACAGGCCTGTTGCATTGGTCAGACTTCATCATTCGTAACATTTTCAATATTCGGATAATTTATTGTCATAACAGACATTACTGAGTTTTTAACTGTAATAAATCTTTCCAACATGTCATAAGTGGAATTCCGTCGAGTGATGACACCTTGTTTCAACATCAGTGTTGGTTCTCCTAATTGTTCCTGGATTATTTTTACTTTTATATAGGCCTTGACTGATACTTCTAAAATACTTCAACTATGTTTTTAACTTTGTGAACGATGGCTTGAATATTTTGCAGTCCACTTTGTAAAATCAAATTGAGTGTGTGTACAATTAAATGCAGGTAATATATTTCCAGCCAGTGTGTCTTACAGGTGCCACAATGTTACATGCATTGTCACTAACAACTTTGTCCTGAATGTATCCCTGGGCAACATGTCACAGTTCCTCAGCAAGATTGTCTGCTGTTTGCTTCTCTTCATATTTAAAACACTCTAGGAGGGAACATTAGAGCTACAGTTTATTCACACAATGTGTTGTCACTGACAAATAACTGTCATTAGTTATAGAGGTCCATCCATCAGTGAACAAGACAACTAAGTCCATGGATTGAATTTTTTGCAATATTTCCTTTGCCATTTTAAATTTTGTGATTCAAAAGGGTATTTGTTGGCATTTTATAATTGCCATCCATCAGTGAACAAGACAACTAAGTCCATGGATTGAATTTTTTGCAATATTTCCTTTGCCATTTCAAATTTTGTGATTCAAAAGGGTATTGGAAAGGGTCCTCTTTGTTGGCATTTTATAATTGCCATTCAGTTTTTCTACTAACTGTGGAAGTGTTTACTCTCTACTATTGAGAAAGGCATGTATTTTTTTACTATAGCTTCTAAAAGCAAAAAATCCAATTCTTGATTTTTTTTATCTGACAGAGGCTTTTGAAAATGGATACCTAATGTTGCTTGATGTTGTCACCATCGCGATGCTGTTATATTTGACTGCTCTTGTGGATCTGATTAAATGTTGGAAGTAAGAACAGCTGATAGAGATGTTCCTAAATCATCTGGATTATCTTCTGACATGCCATTGAGTGAACAAATCTTCTCAAATGTTTTGAATGAATATGCTGTGAGATGAAAGTATGCTTAGCAAAGAAGGGCATAGAAGTCCAAGCACAACAACAACAAAGCGAACTATAGAAGAGCTGTAGCCATCATACATCAAACAATACAGGAAATCTATCACAAAAGTTTTAAGAAAACCAGACTAAAAATTCAACATGGAAAGTAGCCATAAAATTTGTCCCAGACTGGTCAAAGAAAGAAGCAGTAGCAAAATTCCAAATGGCTACTGGCCATGAATGTCTTCCAAACACCTACACTGCATTAGCATCTCCAATAGTCTCCACTGCATCTTATGCAATCTCGGACTCATCGTGGACTTTCAACATCTATCTCTCTGCCCTGCTTTAAGAAGTGAAAGCTTAGTCAACAAATATTGGGAAGCAAGAGAAAAAATCAGTGGATAAATACCCCTAACATTGTGTTACATCTGTTCTTTTTTTGTGCGTTTTCTTTTCCATTTCAAGTTTTGTCATTGTAATGTCAATGATATTTATATCAATGCCTCTATATTAAATAAATAAATAGATTGAAAGTATTCTACCACCACCATCCCCCTCGATTGTAACAACTAGCATGGAACAAAAGTTACATTCTGCTTTTCCATCATCTAAATTGGTGAAGAAGTTCTTAATTTGACAGCTTTCCTAGATCGTGTATTGCTAACCATTCTGTAAAAGTACTGTTCATATAATTAAAACATTTTAGTCTGTAATCTTTGACGATGGGGCTAAGAATCTCTGAAACATATGTTCGACAAAAACAATTCTAAGAGGTAAGAATGAAGAGACAAAATGTTTTAATTATTAAACAAACCTCTTAATTTTAACTTTGAATAAGAAACCTCTTAATGTTACTTCCTATTGTATTTTAAATTACTGTTCATATGTTTTGGTGGTAATGGTGACCTTCACATAGGATTGACAACCCTGCTAATATATATACTAGAGGTCTTGAGTCGTAACTCACAATTTACAGGAGGAAGAATTTACTACTCTATACCAACTACATAACAATGAACTACATGGTCTTTATAGGAAGCCAGATATAATAAGAACAGTTAAGTCTCGTAGACTGCGATGGGCAGGACATGTTGCACATATGGGGCATGGGAGACTTGCATGGAAGCTTCTTGTAGGAAAGCCAGAGGGAAAACGCCCAGTTGGTAGACCAAGAATGAGGTGGAAGAATAACATTAACTATGATTTGAGGGAAGTAGATTATACAGGGAATGATTGGAAAGCATTAGCTCAGGATAGGGATGTATGGAGAGCCATGAACCTATGGGTTCAATAGTGCCAGTGAGTAAGTATACCACTAAGTGATATTTGAGTTATGGCAGCTTTTATACAAGCCTAAATTGGTGACTAATAAAGATGAGAGTTACTACTTCATACCTTCAAATAGATCTCTTTTTTGTAATTACTACTACATCAGAATCTCAGAATCACTGAAAATGAAGTTATGACTCTTGGCTTCTGAGGTACAGATTGTGCCAATTGTCTAGAAAGATGGAAGCTTTAACCTCCTTCCACCTCAAGGGCCTCCTTAGGCCTGTAGTGAAGTCATTTTACCATGCTTTTCTTTCACCAGAATAAAAAATACAATCATTTCTGCTTTATAAATTTAAGCTTGAGAGCTATAATTAATTTTATTATTTTAATATTTTAGAACTCATCTAAAAAATATTTTAAAAGAGCTGAACTAGTCAAGAAAGAAGAGCAAGAATATCTGCAGAAGTATAGTAGCATAAATGATGAAACTCAAGGTGACAAATACAGACGGGGAACAGGTAAGTTTCCTTTCATCCAGATTTTTTTTGTAATTCTTCTGGACTGTAGCTTAATTGACAAAAAACTGTCATTTTAGAAACATACTCTGACAATTCTTAATGTTTTACAGTTCTGTAGAAAGTGTGGTAGAGTTGCCTTAACGCTTTATATCAATTGAGCAATAGACCAACTAGTACAGTTAATAAAATTTGTACTTCTTGATTTTGCATTTAAAAATAAAAATCTGTGTCATAATAGCTTAAAAAGCTAGACAAAACTGAAGTGGTTACTATCATTGGCCAGTAAATCTAGTATCGGTATTCATGTAGTTAGTCTGATGCACTTTCTTGATTTTAGTTTCAGCTTTCTTAAATGGATTTGGTTATTTATTCAAAATAGCTACACAGTTGTTCTCATAAGGCTTAAGAGAGTCCCTATAGTAAAAGAAAAAGTTGCATGGGAATTGAATAAGAATTGATTTTGAATATATGGTGAAGAATATTGCCACCAGAATTAACTTGATATTCTTGGAATAAATCTAAATTATTTCTTCAACAAACAATTTTTTTATGAAGCATCTCCTCTGTACCAACTTCCGACCCCTGAGAAGATAATCCAGCTCTACTGCAATTTACCTGAAATAATCCTGATTCAAACCTAAACACAACCAGAAATCCTTGTGGGACAAAAGTCCATCATCAATAATAAGTGCTTTTCAATATGATTCAGGAATTCCATTGTAATGGCTGTAGCATGGATAGTACTCTTCCCCTCCATTTTATCTCATACTATAATTAGCGTAGTGGTTAAGGCACTGCACTACAAGCTGGAAGGTCGAGGGTTCAAGTCCTGGTGGGGTCAGGATTTTTAAACTGACCCAAACCTTCTGGCGGCACTATGGCCCTGGGGTCGACACAGCCTCTAATGGAAATGAGTACCAGAAGCTTGTTCTGGGGGTAAAGGCGGCCGTCACGCAGGGCTGACATAAAGTGCCAATTGTCCAGAAAAAGTGGGAGCCTTAACCTCCTACTACCCCAAGGGCCTCCTGAGGCCTGTTGTGGGATCACTTTACTTACTTTACTTACTATAATAATAAGGTAATTAAATTATGATATTTCTCTCTCTCATCTGTATTTCAGCTACCTAAATACTTTTTTGTTGTAGCAGTTCCATGGTGCAAATGATTAGACATTCATTGCCAAAAAACTCATTTAATTCATCTGCCCCTGTGATAGACCAACAGCCCTGGTTAGTCAGGATCACAAACCATCAATAATAGTAGGAGTCTCATCGCATCCCTCAACCTGGCATTATGCTGGACACAAGTAAAGAGTTTACTTTTACTTTTTTATTACAGATGCAGAACTTTCAGGAAAAGATGCAGCTGATGATAATTCAGATGTTACACAACTTCCCAGACGTGAAGTAATTAGAAGACTTCGAGAAAGAGGAGAACCAATATTACTATATGGTGAAACTGATTTGGATTCTTTTAAAAGGCTGAGACGAAGTGAAATTTTAGAACCAGAAGTTAATAAGGTATCAAAAAAAATTACAATTTGTGTTGAGATTTTTTAGTTACACTTGTTACCAAAAACATTTTTTTACTCATGAATTTGCTCAATTCACACTAAATAAAAAATTGTATTATTTCTTGTAGCATTATACACTTGTAGCAAAACACTGTAGTGTTTTCTGATTTTTATGGAGTGCACAATAACCAATTAATTTAGTTCAAGTGTGATTCTGTATCTTCTCAGATGTGCTCTAAAGATAAAAAAGAAGAGTTTATAGCTAATATAACAAGGTTGGCAACAGAATCCAAGGTCACATTACATTTATAAATGGATACCTTAGAGTAGAAATATGTAAAGTGCCAAAATGAAACATTGGAAATAAGGTAAATGAATTGTGCTATAAGAATACTAAAACAGTATGGTCCTGCCAATGTAACATCCAGATATCTCACATACACCATTCTCTTAGGCACATTGCTCCATTATATATAATAATTATATTTTTAAGGATATAGTCACTTTGCACCTTTCTACTCAAAGTATCCAAAATTTGATGATAATAAGTTTGGTCTGATCAATTCTTACATCATATCGTTTCTGTTAGATATATGTTTTAAGGCATTCAAGAATTAAACAGACCAAACTTATTATTAAGTAAAGCTGCATAATGTTACTTCCTATTGTATTTTCAAATCCAAATGTGTTATTTGTCCACTTAGAATTTATTTTTCTAAAAAATATATTAAAATGATTCCTTTAGTTGCATTCAGCTCAAATCAACACATTCTTTACAATTTGTGACATCATAAATAAAATGTATTCTTTCAAAAACTAGATTCTAATATTAATCAAATTCTAAATTTAAAATACTTTAAATCTGAGAATAAAGATATAACATATTTCATTATGCTTATTAATGCTTTAATAGGGTCTGAGGAATGATTTTCAAGAAGCATTGGAAAAAGTAGATCAGGCATTTTTGGACGAGATTTTAGCATCACAAGTTCAAGATGCTGAAGGACGATCATCAACTGATGTCAAAGTACAGGATGATGGAATCACATATGATGAAATTCAAAAGATGGCAACAAACTTAGGAAAAGGAGACAGAGATCTAGATATGAATGTGATAACACATTTTATCCAGGTACATTGAATCTTTTCATTCCATTCTGATGGCATAAACAATTGCAAATATACAATGAACTTAAGTATAGACAGTGTTCAAGGCAAACCATGATCATTATGCAGTGAAAAAGCATTGTGCTTGCAATAATATGTAAGTTATATTTGGTGGATGTCCACCGCTGTGGTCTCGAGGTAGCATGCTGCCTTATCATGCAGTAGGCCTAGGTTTGATTCCTGGTCAGAACAAGCTTAAATTGTAATAAGTTCATATCATCAGTACTTATTTCATTATAAACCCAATTAAAAATAAATAGTTTAACATTACAAAAATGTATTTTAATACTTTGCATTTTATTTCGTCAATTGGCAGTACTGATTGAAACAGCTTTCATTGGTTTGTTACAAGTAATAATGCAAATGATTGACTATACATTCATAACTTAAGCAATGATTTTTTTGAATAAATCATATTTGAAGAGAAAAATTATATGCTGAGATCAGGACTTGAACCTGGGACCCTTGGCTCAGGTAGTAGAGCACTTGGTCTAGAGAACCAGGGTCCCGGGTTCAAGTCCTGTTCTGAGCATATAATTTTTCTCTTCAAATATGATTTATCCATGATTGAGATGTATGAAATTAATAATAAAAAAATTATTTTTTTGCTTGCACATATTTTGGATATACTACTTTCCTATGTTGTTATTTTAAATGTATCACTTACACTGAAGGACAAATTAACATTTGAAGAGAAAAATTATGCCTAAGTTGAGATTTGAACCCAACATTTCTGATTCTACACACCAGCGCACTAAACAACTGCGCTACTTAGGAATCTCATGTTTCTCTCTCTTTTACAGCGCACTTGAGACTGAGAACATTTGTTCTACATGCCTTCTGGCTGCTTCTTGTTCAAGAAGACTTTTTAACACTACTTTTATAGCTAGTAAAGCTTAAAAGAGTAATAAACATAGAAAATATATGACTTTTATTCATATTTTATCTTGAAATAGCCGTAATATAATATAAGTAAAATTACATACCTTCCAAGATTTACAAATGTTTTATGAATTTGTTTCAAAACATCTCAATTCATCCATTAAATCTCATTTTTAAATTCTTATAATATAAATGATTATTTCTTACCTTTTAATGTTGTATTGAATTATAGTTCCTATTAAAGATGTGGGGTAACCAGCTGAATAATCGATCACCTGCAGAAAAGATGGGTGTCAGAGGCAAACTAGCATGTGCCACCTATACCCAAACACAAGTGTATTTGAAACCCTTGCTGAGGAAGCTCAAGACCAAATCTTTGCCCGAGGATATTTCTGACAGTTTGACTGAAATCACAAGATACATGCTGGATAGAGATTATATTAGGGTGAGTAATTAATTTCCACTTAGTAGCTTAATAATTTTATTGGTCTGATCAGTGTTCTACAAACTTCCTTAGAGTTGGTAGTATTTTATTTAATGATACTTTTTCAGGGTTGAGATTCTTTTAATAAATAGGTATAACACATTTAATTCTGTACGATTCATTTCTAGAAGTCTAGATTTTAATTTTTTTTATAACTAAAAATACAATCAAATTATGGTCATGATTTAACCTTCATTATAGATATTAACATAAGAATCTCCATATAATAAGTGTTTTTTTAATATCAAAGATGTGTCATGTCAAAGAAGATTTTGATACAGCGTATTCACTTTTAGGATCCAGTAATGTATTACTCCACTACTTTGAATCAAAACGACCACCAAATAATGAAAATTAATGTTTCAGTCAGTTGACAACACGCTATCTGACAATCTGTTGACTTCTTTTTACAAATGGACATATTGTCTCTATCAATGACTTTCCTTTTGACCTGATTGTAATGGTTTACCACACTTGTGTTTTTTAATGTCATCAACTCAGCTGTCTTAAAAAAATCTGTCATAACCATTTGAATGATTTTTTCCCATTGATTTTAATGCAATGATTGTCATTAAAAACAAATTAAATTAAACAATTCCATTCATTCACAATCTCATTCCAAGTTATTTAATTACAGTATTACCTTGCTTTTATGTTCCCATGTTCCCACATTTAACATTTTCATGCCTATTACAACATTCTTTAAAGGTTCTTTCAGTTTCCATATTCACAATGTATTAAAATCCTGGATTTTACATTTCTGCAATTTTATTTTCCCGCTATTTACGTCATCACATTGATTTTCGGCATTAAAGATCAAAGATATTTTATTTATTTGATCGATTATCTCGCCTCTGTACAATCAATATAGGGCAGAGCAATTTCATTGAGTCAAGAAAGCTGACTTCCGTACAATTGATAAAGAGCAAAGCAAGTTTAATGAGGCAACGAAGCTGGCTTCTATATAATCGATAAAGAGCAGAGCATGTTCATTGAGCCAACGAACCTGGCTCAGGGCTGACAAGCATTTCTGAAATTCAACCCGCATACTACTATGGCAAAACATATTTTTTTAAATCTCTCAATAAAGATTCATAGTGCTGCTTGCTGCACCTCTCCTTGTTATTCGTTTTTGAAATGGAGAAAGTAAAAGAAAGAAAATAATTTTATGTTTAAAGCAGTTCAAAACACACATTACATTGAAATTCTTTACACCTCACCTCATATCCTGTCTTCTAAATAAATAAAAGACAGGATATGAGGAGTAAAGAATTTTATTTTAAATGAAAAAAAAAACATTATTTAGCCAATATTGTATATTATCGCAGCTAGTGCTTTCTTTTTTTCATGTTTTAGAATGATTGCAGAATATGGGGACCAACATTTTTTAGTTCCTCCTCATTTCCCATAATTTATACTTTCTCCAAATCCCTTGAAAAGTGTAAAAGTGGGGTAATACATTAAGTACTTTACACTAATCATCACTATAGCACCAAAATGCCACATTTCTGGACATGAATAACTTGTTAAAATATACAGCCCCCTCTATAACCCTAAAAGTGTGTAATATAAATTACGAAAACACTTATATTTAGAAATAAACTATATCTTCTAAGAAATAAATTAAATATTTTACACTAATCATCACTATAGCAACAAAATTACACATTTCTGGACATGGATATATTGCCAAAATATTTAGCCCTCTATAACCCTAGAAGTGTGTAATAGAAATTAAAAAACAATATTATATTTAAAAATAAACTGTATGTTTTGAGATTAGTTCTTCAGAAAAAACTTTATGTAGAAATAAATTGAGTACTTTACGCTAATCATCACTGCAGCAACAAAATGCCACATTCCTAGTCATGGATATCTAGTCAAAATATTTAGCCCCTTTATAACCCTAGAAGTGTATAATAGAAATTACAAAACATTCCTATAATTAGAAATAAACAATATATTTTGATTGAATAATAGGAGCTAGATATGCATGATTCACCTCATATTTGTAATGCTTATCTAACTCCTATTATTTAAAATAAACCTTATAGTGTTACTTCCTTTAAATGTTAAATAATATATTTTGATATTAGTTCAGAAAACTTAATGTAGAAATAATTTAAGTATTGAAACTATTGTAGGAAATATCACTATGAGGTTTAATTTAAAATTTAAAATAAAATTATTTCCACTTCACATCGTTTTCTTATTATATCAGTTTCGTGACCTTTGTGGTTACATCTTCACCAATCTTACACTACCAATGTTCTGCCACTGCTTCTTACTCTATTTGATGGTGGACCGATGAACCTCCCAATCAAATTAACTTCCCTAGGAATTTTGGAGGTGAGGTGGAAAGAATTTTATTTAAAATTATAAATTAAGTACTTTACAATAATCATCATTGCAGCACCAAAATATTTCTGGATATGAATATATTGTCAAAATATTTAGCCCCCTCTATAATCCTAGAAGTGTGTAATAGAAATTACAAAACTTTCTTATAATTATTATGAGTTAGGGATTTTTTGTATATTTCTTATATTTAGGAATAATCAATACTTATAAAATTCATTGTAAAACTCTGTTGAGATAATGTAATAAAATGTTAAAATAAGTACCTGATATTTCAGTTGTCCTCCACTAAATTAAATTTCTGTTTAGGAAACTTTATTTTAAATTTTTAATTAAATATAGTTTTAACTATTTGATGAAGTTTCTTAAACAGAAAATAAATTTAGTTGAGGACGACATATATCAGGGACTTACTTTAATATTTTATTTAGGAATAAACTACATCTTTTGAGATTAGTTCTTAAAAAACTTACTGCAAAAGTAAATTATGTACTTTACTCTGTACTTTACACTAATCATCATTGCAGCATCAAAATGGCGCATTTCTGGATATGGTATCCTGTCAAAAATTTTAGATACCTCTCTCTGTAACCCTAGAAGTATGTAATAGAAATTACAAAACATTCTTATAATTAAAAAAAAAACTATATCTTTAGAATTTAGTTCAACAATGTGGAAATAAATTAAGCATTTTACTCTATGGATTGCCTCTCACTATTTTAATTACTTATATTGTCTTTTAGTAATTGTTGACAACAACCACTTGTGTCAGCTTTAGCTCTTCAGAGCTGTCATCCCACAGATTTGTATACTGTTTATTTTGTGCTTATTTTAGGCTAGTGATGCATACCTACAGATGGCAATAGGTAATGCTCCTTGGCCTATTGGTGTAACTATGGTTGGTATTCACGCTCGTACAGGACGTGAAAAAATTTTCTCAAAAAATGTAGCACATGTGATGAATGATGAAACTCAAAGAAAATACCTCCAAGGACTGAAGAGACTAATGACCAAATGCCAGCAATATTTTCCTACAGATCCATCAAGATGTGTAGAGTATACAAGAACTGAACAGTCTCTATGAATACATGGATAGTTTCTCATTATTACTTCTTGGGACCCAGTTCTGCAGATCTCCGTGCAGCAGCTTCTACTGCATTCATTAAAGCTCCTCTGTAAAAAAAAATAGTTATTTTTAATATTGTACCATTGTAAATCCCTGATTTTTAAAATTAAAGTTTCACACTGCAAATCATTATCATAAATGGCACGACAGCCCTTTGTGGGCCTTGGCCTTCTTAAGAAACTCTCTCCAAACCTATCTATCTTTTGCTTGCTCCTTCCAGATTTTTATTCCCAAAGTCCTGATATCCTCAATTATCCCATCCTCCTACATTGACTTAGGGCTTCCCGCTTTTCTAATCACCAAAGGTTGTGCATCATAAACTTTTTTGTAATTTTGTTATCATTCATGTGTATAACATGTCCGACCCAAGCCAATCTATTAATTTTAATATATTTCATCACATCAGATTTATTATATAAATTATATCATTCAGAATTGTATCTCCTCCTCCAGATACTGTTTTCTTGCACAGATCATAGATAGATATAAGTGCTCTCCTTTCGAATTGCTCATCAGACTTCAGCTTGGTTCAAGTTTCAAATGCATATGTTATTATTGATCTCACAAGAACACTATACATTATAACTTTGGTGTTTCTAGATATTAACAGAGACCTAAAAAACTTCCTAAGACTAGCAAAACATTTATTTCCAGCCATAATGCTCTTCTGAACATCAGCACTGTTTCAAATTTATATTGTCCAATTTGTAAATATGAGGGATACTCGGTACAATCTTTGCTGGTAGCTGGCATGTTTTTGGTTTTCATATATTATGTGCAGTGCTTTCAAAAGTTTTCAACATTTCTGTGCAAGAAAATATATATATCACATACAATGTTTTACTATAAATTTAACATTTCTCCTGAAGGACAAATTATATTTGAAGAGAAAAATGTATAATAATTAAATGAATCGTGATGTTTTCTTACCTCATACATCTATGTTTCTTTTAACACAGCACTGCAGTAAGAAAACATCACGATTCATTTAATTATTATTAATTGAACCTCATAATGTTAAAAATTCCCAAATTTAATATATAAAGAAAAATGTATGTCTAGACTGGGGTTTGAACCCAGGACCTTCAGCTTTATTTGCTAGAGATGGTAGAGCATTAGCGTATAAAGCTAAAAGTCCTGGGTTCAAACACCAGTCTAGGTGTATTTTTTCTCTACAAATACAATATATAGAATTACTTTTAAAAAAATTCTAAATTTGTTGTATAAAAATCATAAATTTGAATTACTTCATGATAACCATAACTACATTTTTACATTTTAAAATTATTTTTGTTCAATGAATTTTTAATAAAAATAACTAAAATACGAGCTTTATCCGAAATCTTAAATTTAAAGCTTAAATGTACCACACACTGCATGTCGCCAAATAATTCTGGCCAGTGCACATGCGAGCAATTTAAATGTCCGACCTTAAAATAAGTATAAGGCATCATGGGAAATATTTATTATATGACATCTTGTTTGTGCATTCTATATTAACAATTCATGGTATAACTTGCCAGACATACCAATGTAACAATACCAATTATTTCGTAAATTAATTTTTTTTTTAATATTTTACTATGAATACCAAAAGGAAAAATGTACACCTAGACCGAAGTTTGAACCCAGGACCTTTAGCTTTATACCTCTGCCACTGAGTTATCTAAGGCCCCCAATCTATATGCAAATTTAAAGAGAAAAATATATAAGATTTAAATTACATTTTTTTATGCCTCACCTCATGTCCAGTCTTCTAATTAATTAATCTTAAATTAAACCTCTTAGTGATTTTTTCCTATAAAAGTTCAGGAAAAATATATGCCTAGACCGGATTTGAATCCAGGACCTTTAGCTTTATACACTAATGTTCTGCCATTGAGCTATTCAAGGCCTCCAATCTAAATGCAAATACCAATTATATCTATTACAAGTGCACACTAAAATGGTACCCTGTGGAAGACACGTTTAAGAGATCTCTCTCTATAGCATCAGGAAATGTTCTTAATAGCAAAGATGTACAACATATCTAAAAAATAATTAAAATCGGTCAAATTTCCAAATGATCAGTTAATTATTACAATTATCAATATTATATAGTCTTTTAAACATGCTGAAGTCTCAGTTCTGTGACAACATGCAGTACTGTGGACACCTGAGCTGTGCACTATGAAGAAGTTGTTAAGAGAGGATTGTAAATTTTCCAAGTTAACAAAGAAGTTTGTTTCCTGATAATTTGTTAGAATCATACATGTTCTTGGTTAAAAAAGTGTTTTCTTGAAAAATAGCATTTTTTTAATAGTGAGTGGAGAACATATTAATTTAAATATAGCAATTTTTTACCTAACTTATTTTCTGCGACCACAGGTATAATCACAATCCTATGTAAAATTTATTCCAATATAAATACTCTATTATTAATTGAATAAGACCTAACACCAGTAGCCAGAGGCTACTGATGATAGAGATAAGCTCCAAAACTGCAGTATAGAAGAAAAAGGATATGAGGTGAGGTAATAAAAACATTAATTATATTATTTTTAGTCTGAACATCTTACCTCAATATTAATGTTGATTTGTTCCTGAACATGTTTTGAAACATGTTCAAGAACAAATCAACATTAATATTGAGGTAATATAAAATAATATAATTAAAATAACCTCAAAATATAACTTCCTAAAATTAAATAATAAAAACATTAATTTAATTCTTAAGATTATTGTGGTTTAGTCTGATTACTTTCTTAATATTTTTTTAAAAAAGATGTTCATTAAATGGAATATCATTGCTAACAATAAATGAGGGTTGGCTAGGACATGTTTATAGAATGAAAAAATAGAATGCCCAAAAATATCATAAATAGTATAATGCTTAGAAGTAAAAGAAGAGGTAGTCCAAGGCAAAGGTGGCTACAAAAATTTAGAGGTGACCTTGATAAAATGCAAGTTAGGAAATGAAAAATGAGAGTCATGAAGAGAGATGAATGGAGGAGGATTGTGAAGAAAGCCATAGCCCATCCTGGGCTGTAGAGCCATGAAAGAACAACAATAAATGAAAAATAATTATAGAGCAATTCCATATGTGACTGACTGACATTTACAATACACTTTTGCTACAAAATGCTTGCATAAATATTACAATTGGTTGAAATTAGAGGTGTTATATACGTGATATGATAGAGGAAAAGTGTGTGATTAAGATTGTACTTAAATATACAACTTCTGAAGAAAAACAATGTTATTTATTATCTATCAAAGTATGTGTGACTGACATAAATGTCAACTCATCATGCAGCTTAACATGTTCATCAACATCATTCTCTGAAATGTGATCCTTAATTCAATTTTCCTTAACATGTTCATTTACATCATTCTCTGAAATGTGATCCTTAATTCAATTTTCCAAAATACCGTTTGGAGGGCACATTTTAAATGAAAAAATAAACCTATATTACAATTAATACCGAAGTTATGACCTAATACGTGATGTGTGACTGACTGACATATTTTGTGACTGACTGACATATCTGAATTTTACTTAGAATTTCAAAATGCAAATATTACACAAAGTAACAAAATGCTATGAAACTAGATAAACAGCTTCAGTAACAGAGATTAATAAAGAACTGCAAATGCTTTATCAATTCTACGAAAATTGTTAAATTTAATTTTACTGTAAAATAAATATTACTTTAAATCAATAATGTAATTAAATTAACTCGCTTACCATGTACAATTTTAAATTATAAATATAACGAAACTATTAAATACTTAATAACAAAGTGCCTTCTCTATTGTTAAATATACCTACTAAAATGGTATGCATGTGTATATCCATCCATAGTAATTCTGCCCAAAGGCAGGTCCTCCACTGCAATCATAGCATTTTCATGCTATGCTTGTAGCTTTACTAGGGAATTGTAGGTGTGGTTGCTTCCCGTTACTTTCCACACCGGTGAAGGATGATGATGATAATGGCCATATGATTTCGGGGAATGTTTGGGCCTTAAAGTTTTCCTGACATTTGTCTTACAGGTGAGGAAAAACCCCGATAAAAACCTCACCCAGAAAAACTGTCCCGACCAGGGATCGAACCCGGGCCCGCTGCGTGACAAGGCAGCATGCTACCTTGAGACCACAGCAGTGGACAACGCATATATATATATATATATATATATATATAGCAACTGATTACAATTTAGTCCGGCGCCATAGCCGAGTGGATAAGGCAAGAAGCCTTGGTGCAAACCTATGGGACTTGCGCTGGTTGGAGTCCCCATGCAGGAAGACATTTTCTCATGGCATTTCAGCCAGTATGGGACCGGTGCCCACCCAGCATCGTGAGGCATTTGGGTAGCTACAATAAGTAACGACTCCAGGTTGATAAGACAAACTATAACGGCTGGGTGACCCGACATGCTGACAACGTCACCCCTACACTGGCTTATGATCGTCTACCTCTGTGATTAACATATGCCGGTTTGTAAACCAAGAGCCTTCTAGGCCTGTCGCGCTTGGAGTGGAGTTTATTACAGTTTACATGATGTAAGATTTAATATATTTGATTTCTAGATTGAAGCACTGAAATAAAAATTTTAAACCCCCCAGAATGTATACACATTCTTAATAAGTTATTTATCAGAGTGCATGTACTTTCAAAACAAACTATCGTAAATCGCATTAGTAAGCTATAGTTAGTAAACAATTGCTGACGTATTGAATTCTACTTTTGAACAACCATAAAAACATAACTCTAATTAGCCCAAGTTCTGATGACTCACTTCGTAACATCCATGTATGAGGTCGCATTTCTCTCCCTAGTCTTCGCCGCAAACTTGACCTGACTTGACCCATTAATAAAAATAATGTTTCCTGTCACGCATGAAGTCCCACGCTGTAACTGAATGGTTTGAGTCAAGATGTCTCAATAGAGAGCACTGATTCGAGCCCCATGAGAGAAGAAATTTTCTCACGGAATTTCGGCCACAATGAGATTGGTGCCTGCCCAGAATCATGAAGAATTTGGGCAGCTACAATATTTAGTGGTTGCGGTCGAGAAAACCAGCCATAATGGCTGGAGTATCCGACATGCTGACTACATGTCACCCTATATTTTAGTTAGATGATTGTCCACCTCTGTTATTGATATACTTGGATGTTAGATTAGCAGCCAAGGACTTTCTAGGCTTGTCACGCCATTCAGTTTTTTTTAACACACAAACTTATGAATTTGTTGCGCTGATTGTCTGACATACTCTACATCATATGGGTCTAACGCTTTCACGTTGTATACGCAATGAGTCTGTGATAGATACAAGATATTCAAATTGTTTTTCTAAAAAAATTATTTCCTTTTTTCTATATCATTTTGTGACTCCAGTTATTTGGTTGGTTTTACAGCTCACATTACATAATTCTGCACCATTTTGTATCTTCTTTCCTGATTTTTCATAAATCCATGCCATCCTTTTTACTTGGCCACCAATCGCATTTATAGCCCCCTTTCCATTGTACGATTCAAAGAAATTCCATTTTATTTGTCAAAATCCAAATATGCAAGTAAGCAGTGTCACATTGCTAAATGTATAGGCCTATTCTATTACCTGCTGCTCCAACTGAAAATTTTTATCACCTCAAGTTTTTGAAGAAATCACTATAGTTCAGAAAAACACTTTTCTATAGCAAACATCTGTAGCACACTTGCTATGTGTCACATAACCCGACACTAGAACAAAGTATTTCTTCTGAACTTCTCGTCACCTTCCATATAAACTAGGCAACAGCCGTTAATATTGAGATAGGCCCTATGCTAATTTTTCCAATGAACTGCCTGGATCTCATTTTGTATAATTTTCTGAGAAATCAACAAGTATGGATGCTTCGTTTATGGCAAACCTTTTCCTGAATATATTTAAATGTTTCCGCTAACTGTCTTTTAGCTCAAATTGACATAGAAAAAGGGTCAGTAATTATTGTATGGAACAGCTGAGCCGAACAGTCTACCAGATTTCCTAAACCATGTTTATGTTAATCCTTAGCGGAGTGCAGCAAGCAACCATGCGTATTAGCATATATACGATAGGACAAATGTCAGTCAGTCACAGGACACTAGCGGAAAAAATAATGACTTTACAAGAAAATGTCCTCAATACTTTTTTGTTAGTTGTGTACCGATAACATAGAATCCAAGAGGAAATTTTATTCCATCAATTATTAAGTTGTGTACAGTAATTTTTATACGTTTTCTGTGACTGACTGACCATAGCTTGCAGTTAACAATTATAGGACACATTTAAGGTATATAGAACATTAGAAGGCAATTAATATTATTACATTTACAACTAGGGAGGACCAAAGTATGGGTTAACAAAAGAGTTTGTAAAATAAAACATTAATACGACCAAATCATTAAACAACAAATTGGTAAAATTTTGCGTGTTTTACAGGTTTGGAATATGACAAGTTCCACCACTAATATTAGATTAAAATAATACACTTATGGAACATTATCTTATAGAATCAGAAAATTTTATCCTTGGAGATATATATTACACCAAAAAAATATTCCTGCGTCAATTTCAAAATTTTGATCTCGGTATGACATTTTCATGGAATCGCTCTATAATGAGTAGAGTAACTCTTTAAGCATTAGGCAGAATTTAGGCATATTAAATTGAATAATTCATATGAAGGGTAAAGAAAAAAAAACAGGTGTCAATTTTTCCTTGAAACTTAGAAAACATACTTTTAGTTGTATAACATACATACATCCTTACCTGTATGCCAAACTTTGGAGGTAAATAAATCCATGACTTAACTTTTATTTTTTACTGTTTCATACTTTCTAAATGATAATATTTTTCATGGAGAATGTAATGACATTTCAAACTACAGTTCAACAAAAAAGTGACTTACCTGGTTCTTTCTCTGTACCCTTCACATCTTCAATTGGTCATCATTATTTCATATTAATAATAAAAATATATGGTTGTGTAATGCTCTTTTGTATTGTACATATTTAAAAACAATTAAAAATATATAAAATTGAATCTGAATATTTTGTACTTGGCAAAACCTATTAACCTAGCACAAAAATTGGATATCAATGATTTTTACAAAGAATGTTTTTCCAGAAACAAAATATATATTAAAATTGAAACGTAATATGAGGGTTATAAATGTTAAATGGTTGATTAATCATGTTTGAAGAGAAAAATGATATGCTCAGGCTGGGACTCGAACTCAGGACCTTTGGCTTTCTGGGCTAATGCTCTACTGACTGAGCTAACTGGGCGAGTTCCAATCTAAATGCAAATTTCTCTCTTATATACACTGTCAATTCCCATGCACCAAATGCTATGTTGTTTACATCAACTATACACTAATCTTCAGCCAAAGAGTTCTCAAAATTTTCTGATTTGTGGCAAGCTATTTAATTTTTGAGTTAGTATATGTTACCATCTCAGTTGATGTGCGGCTGCCCCGACTGGGATCCCAAGTTCAAATCCTGGCAGTTCCAGAGGATATTGGTAGTAGGCCACAATGAGATTTTTCAATTTTTTCTTGGATTCTCCTGTTTCCCAAATTTCAATCCCACCAACACTCCCCCCCATTGCGTCATTTAATTTTTATTCATTAATTTCATATTACCTTTCATCTCATCTCTGTTAGATAAAAATAGTCTGGTTTAGCAAACCATACGTGTTTAAAACACATGGTGAGGTCACACTCATGTATTTCCTCATGACTCCAAGCCTGAGTGTCAACTTAGGGTAGAATAGGGCCAAAGGGAGGGATGTAACCCCTCCTCAAGGCTCTGGGCCCAGTTCAAATAATGACAGTATGGGTCGTGTGTCGAAACCTGAAACTCCATAACAGACTATGTAACACTGTGGAGTGTATTTCATTCCATATACAAGAAAAGTGCAAAATAGAATAGAATAGTATATGTTTCCAGTTCAGTAAAAAATCATATACAGAAATGTTCAGAAAAGAACAGACTATTAATGTTTTTATTACCTCACCTCATATCCTTTTTCTTCTATACTGCAGTTTCGGAGCTTATCTCCATCGTCAGTAGCCTCTGGTCGACCGGTGTTATGTCGTTTCTTGGCGGTTTCCTTCTTAGTGAAGGCTACTGACGATGGAGATAAGCTCCGAAACTGCAGTATAGAAGAAAAAGGATATGAGGTGAGGTAATAAAAACATTAATTTAATTATTAAATTAAACCTCATAGTGTTCTTTCCCTGTGAAAGTTAAATAAAGAACAGACTATTTAATTATGAAAAAAAAATTGATTTTTTTTTTTTTCAAATTTTGGCCTACTGTCTTGCCTTAAGTGGAAACATTGTAATTGTAAGTTCCATAACCTTGAGTGTTTACCTTACTCCTCCTACTTCCATTGCGTGAACACCAGTAATAGTAGTGCCTCCTGCTGAACAAACTTCATCCTTTAATTGTCCAGGATGTTTACCAGTTTCTAGAATCATCTTTGCAGCTCCTAGAACTGTCTGAGCTGCAAATTGGGTAGCCAGAGCTCTTGGTACTCCCATTTTCACACCACCATCAGACAGTGCTTCAATCATTATATATACCTATTAAATATAAACAATAATTTATTGTCGATTTTATTATTCATTTAACACTTCTCATTGAAGGATCTTCAAATATAATAATTTATTGTATTTATTATAATAAGTTAAATTCTTATATAATATATAAATTCTTATGCAAGCAATTTTTTTTTTAATTCAATGTCCCTGGTTTGTCATTTTGACATTCTCTGGTGTTCTCTCTTGGTATTGGCATAACTGTAACCCACTTCTGAGGTTGGGGCACCTGGAAGGCGGGGTTATGCTTCCCCGATGATATGTTGGATGATGATGATAGGGTGTGCCAGGAGAGTCCTTAATCTAAGGCAAATATGAATGATGATGGGCCATATGATGTTCGGGGACCATTTGGACCTTAACATTTCCTAACATTTGACTTACAGGTGAGGAAAAACTCTGAAAAAAAAAACCTCATCCAGAAAACTTGTCCTGCCCAGGATTGAACCCAGGACCACTGTGTGACAAGGCAGCACACTACCTCGAGACCATAGCATTTAATGGAGTAAATCACATATGCCAGGATGTAAATTATGAACTACACAATGATTTTTGTGTGTGTTTTTCTAATCCATCCATGGCACTTTACATGATATGGGTTCCATGCTGGTCACAAGAGGCATTCATGTGGTCTATTTTCAATTTTTATGCACCACTTCGGCAGACTACTTTACATATATTATGCATTCTTGTACTGTGTACAGAGAGGAATGTGGGATGAGTATGTTTGTGTAGTGTAAAGTGTGCTGTATGAGAGATAATGATGAAGAGAAAGGTGAAGATGAAACCCGGTGTTGGCATATAGCCTACTCCTGTTGAAAAGCACCAAGTGTGCTGTCAGATTTAATGTTCCCATCCGACGAACAAATTGCTATCAACAGTACTACATATGCTTTCTTAACTTATGTATTGCAGAGGGATTTTCAATTTAAACCAGAAAACTTTTTGCGCTATCTAGCAATTAAAAATTGTACACCACCACCCCTCCTGATCCTGAAAAATTTACAATTAAATTAATTTAACAATTGTAATTTTCAACCCTTCCAGGTATTGAACCCAAGTACACTAGTCAGAAGCAGGCATGCTACAACCTAATTCAGCACAGCAGACATATAATGGTATTATGAAAAAACAATAGGAAGTAACATTATGAGGTTAATAAATAAGTTGAGTCTGCCATCATCTTACCTCATAGTTCGTTGTTTCTTGTAAGACATGTTTCAAAGCATTTCTACTCCATTGTCAGTTGGTACAGACTCTACTTATTTATTGTATGTTTAATATCTGAAAACCAGACTTCAAAACATCTAATATCCAAACTCATATATTCTTCATTCAAATAATTTTAAATTCAATTTTATTTTTAAATGTATGGACAGTATGTATTTCTTTCTTACATACACTATAGTCATTAACAAAATCTGATAAAAAAAAAATTGAAACTTCAGAGATGGATATTCTTTAAGGGTCCATAAATTAAATAAAAATATAAGGTATGAATTTTAAATATACCAATGTTAAATGAATATTATCTCATAATCATATTTGAAGAGAAAAATTTTATGCTCAGACTAGGATCATATTACTTCCCAGCTTTAATTTGAAATGTAATATAAATATATAACTTAAATGAAAAAATTGGGAGAAATGAAAGTAATTGGTATCAACACATTCAAAGAAGGCTGCGGAAAGGCTACTGTTTTTAACAGAGAGGAGACCCTTTAATTCCTTCCATCGAAGGCTTAAAGGAACCGATCTGGACAGTAACCTAGTGTCCAATCCCTCACCTTCTCGTGGTGCAGCTGTTAGTAATTATGCTTATGCATGACGAACGAAAGGGAAGGGCTACTCACCAATAAGCACTGGTCAGCTTGGTGAGTTTTTCCTTTTTGACCGAATTGGTATTACTTCTTCCCATACCAATTCCCTCTTTCAACTTTTCTATCCAGTCTCCCTTGACTGACCTCTTGTTTCTTTCGACCCTGATGGTATTAAGAGTATTCGAGGCCTAGTGGTTCATTTCTCCTTCCTTCCTATACCTACTTTCTCTCTATGGGTGACATAACCACCACATATGGTGACTACTACTAAACGGTTACAACTAGTTTATTGTACTCCAATACAAACATGAAGCCTTGGAAAAAGAAATACAAATCCGGAGGTAAAATAGTCCCCCATTCGGATCTCCGGACGGGGACCTTTCTTCAAGGAAATAAATATACCAAACCAAACTCGATCAAAATCCTTCAGTGGAATACTGGAGGACTATCACAAGCTAAAAAGACTGAACTTACCAAAATGCTATCTGACCACCAAATTGATGTATTCACAATTCACGAAGCAAATCTCACACAGGAACAGTTACAATATTACCACTTCAAGGATTTTACTGTTCACATACTTCCTAAAGGACGACAAATAAGTAGTGGTATTTTATATTTGAAGCCATTAGAAGCCATACTAGCTTTATAAAGTAATGTTAAATTCCCAATAAATGTCTTCTTAACTAAGAAGCCGCCATTTGCAAAGATAGAAGCAATGGTTTCAAAAGCATTTGGCGATAGGGAATTACAACGTATATAAGAGAAAAATTTGCGTCTAAATCGTAACTCGCCTCGGTAGCTCAGTTGGTAGAGCACTTGGCCTGGAAAGCCAAGGATCCTGGGTTCGAGTCTCGGTCTAGGCGAAAATTTTTCTCTTCAAATATAATTCATCTTTCAGTGAGAAATGTTAAATCAATAATAAAAACATCATTAGTGGTATTTTAGTTGGAATTCGAACACACATGACTTCGTCCATTCAAATTATCAAAGAAATGGACAATGTAGACAAAATTGAAATAATTAAAATTAACATATGGATAAATAAATCTCAGTATAATATATATTCAATTTATAATCCACCAAATAACTCCCCTAATCTTGAACATATTACAATAAACCCAAATACAATTATAATGGGAGATTTTAATGTCCATTCACGACGATGGGACTATACCAATTCAAATAATGCAGGGAAAATTGTAGAAGACTTATGAAATTCAACACCCATAGAGATCATACACAACAAAGAGGATCCTCCAACATATATACATTACTCTGGTTCAGGAACCAATCCTGACTTACTCTTTGTATCTTCTAATTTATACTCCAAAACCAAAAAAACAAATTGTAGAAGATCCTGGCTCCGGACACAGAGCCATCATTGCTACTATGCAACTGGGGAATAATAACTTACTTCCAATGCATCTTAAACCCAGGTGGAACTTCAAAAAAGCCAATTGGAAACTATACACAGATTAACTGGAAACTGAATTTGAAAATCCTTTAAACGAATCACTTCAATCAGATCAAATTAACAAATCTATATGCAAAATAATATTAAAAACAGCAAAAAAATATATACCACGAGGAATAGTTAAAAACTACAAACCCTTCTGGAATTCAAAACTAGAAAGAATGAAAATAGACCGAGATCTCGCTAGAAATAAAGCAGAAAAAACAAAAGACCCAAAAGATGTACAAAATTGGAGAAAACTGTGCGCACAACTCAAAAAAGAAATTAACAGCAATAAAAGAGAAAATTTTAATAACTTTCTCCAAAAAATGGATTATAGGAAAGATGGCCAGAAAGCATATAGATTTGTACACAATATACAAAATAAAAAAGAACGACAAAAAACACCATTTATCCACAACAACAAACAAATTACAAATGAAAGTGAAATAGCCAACAAATTCAACAAAACACTATGCTAACACCTATACTTTGTCCTCAGAGAACAAAAAGGAACAAAAAACAATAAAAGAGAACCTAAAAAATTACATAAAATCAACAAGCAGTACAAAAGATAATATTTTTAATAAGAATTTCAACATTAAAGAGTTAAACATAGCCATTAATAATTTAAAATCAAACAAATCTCCAGGAGCAGATAATATACATGCAGAATTTCTCAAACACCTTGGCAATAAAGCCAAAACTCAATTCCTCTCCCTTTATAATCTTTCTTGGAACACAAAAGTTCCTGATGATTGGAAAAAAGCTATTATAATACCTATTTTGAAAACAAAAAAATCAGCAAATACTTTTTCAAATTATCGCCCAGTAGCACTAACTAGTGTAATTGTTAAAACTATGGAAAAAATGATTTCAAATTGATTAAATTGCTATTTAGAAACCAATAATTTACTTTCACCCAATCAAGCTGGATTTAGAGAATTACAATCAACAAATCAACAAATTGTACACCTAAGTCAAGCTATTTAAAGACAGTTTCAACAGAAAAGAAGACACTCTGGCAATGTTTGTTGATTTCCAAGGAGCATATGACTCTATTTGGAGATATAAATTATTAGAAAAAATGCAGACTTTAGGTATTCAAGGGAGTATGCTACTCTGGATATGCAATTTTCTCATCCAACGGTTCATCGCTACAAAGTATAATAATCACCTCTCTAAATACCAACAAACACATCGAGGTTTACCACAGGGTTCTGTACTCAGTACCATTCTCTTCAATATCTACATTAATGATCTACCTAAGCATATAGAAAAGCTCGAAACAAAAACCCTACTTTTTGCTGATGATGTTGTAATATGGGTCTCCAAACCAAAAAACCAAAGTCAACAATTAATAATCATAGCCCAACAATCACTAATACAGTTAGAGAATTGGACATCCCAGAACTTAATGAAGATAAATATACAAAAGACAGATTATCAACTATTTACATTAAGAAAGAAACCACTACCCATTACTCTGAAATTGGAGGGTGAATTATTAACTCAAACACATGAAGCAAAATATTTAGGAATAACTCTGGACACAAAATTAACATGGAAGAAACACATAGAGAATATATGTACAAAGATAGAAACAAGGTTACCATTATTAAAACGATTAGCAGGGAAAAAGTGGGGTTGTAACACACAAACCTTAAACACCTTCTACCAAATGTACATAAAACCTGTACTTCATTATTGTGAAGAAATCCTAGTAACTACTAAAGTGGAAAAACTTAATAAATTGCAGAACCAAATCCTCCGCCTGATAACAGGAGCCGTTAAAACAACACCAATCACTGCCATGCAAATCTTAACAAATAACCCAAACACAGCATTTGAAATTGAGCAAACAGCAATCACACAGTATGAAAAATTTTTAAGGCTACCCCATAATAACTGGACCCAAAGAAAACCACAAGTATGTTTAAAATCTCAGCAAAGCTTCTTAAGCATAGTACAAGAAAACCAATCAAACAGAAATTGCAACTTCCACATTCAAAAGAAAATATGCAGATGAGAAACAACCCTCTAGAATTTTTGGAAATTGAATATAACCTTCATTTAACAGAAGACATCAAGAAATCTGAAACTCCTCCATATATTTTAAAACAAATGTCACTGGAAATAATAAATCTAAGATACCCAGCTCCTGAATGGATACATATTTTTACAGATGGCTCCAGCCTACCAAATGACGGTGGCACTGGTGCTGGTGCAGGATGTCCACTTTTTTTCCTTTTATCGTAAACTAAACACAAATTCAACAAACTTTGATGGCGAAATTCTAGCAATTTTCTTAAGTTTACAAAATCTTTTATATCACATCCAAAAATTTACAAAAGTTGTAATTCTATGTGACTCCAAAGCAGCCATTCTCGCTATAACACGAGACACAACACCCAAAAGCATCAAAATTATCGAATGTCACAAAATGATAAAACAGTTATCCCGTCTACATAAAAAAGTTGTACTTCAATGGATTCCGGCCTATTGTGGAGTGACAGGCAATGAAATAGCCGATTTTCTGGCCAAGAAGGGTAGCAAAATTATTTCAAACCCAACTTCTACTCCAGTTTCATTTCACTCTATCAAAAGAATTATCTCAAATAAATACATCAATAAACTTAGAGAAGAATACACCACCAAAACATCTGGAAAGGAATGGGAAAATCTACAAGCTTATGACATTACTACATTACAAAGAAAATCTGCAGTAGCAACATTCAGACTGCTAACGGGACATGAATTGGCATAACAGATTCACCTAAATGCCCTTTTTGCAATTTAAATGAAGATATGGAAAGAAACCATCTCCTCCGTTGTCCAGCTTTTGTGGAAGAGACCAGCCTTTCTGCTAAATATTGGAGTGCAAGAGAGCGAATGATTTCATTATCAAGTGCTCGACATTAGATACCAACCATAATTTATTCTCTTAGGTGCTAAATAGTACATCTTTTTGGAACCTCATTTACCTTTTTCTTAACCAGTAAATGGACTACAGTGTATGACATATCAGGGTATGACATATTAGCATGCTCCATTCCCCATTGTAACATGTAGTAGGATGTCTTTCTAGCATCTTCTTGGTCTCCTTATATTTCTTTTACCTGAGGTCTGTAGCATGGATTTTTTTTAGAAATGCAGCTTTCATCCATTCTTTGAATGTTGGTTGGTTGGTTGGTATCTAATGTCGAGCAATTGATAATGAAATCATTCGCTCTCTTGCACTCCAATATTTAGCAGAAAGGCTGGTCTCTTCTACAAAGGCTGGACAACGGAGGAGATGGTTTCTTTCCATATCTTCATTTAAATTGCAAAAAGGGCATTTAGTATTTCTTTTTCCAAGGCTTCATGTTTGTATTGGAGTACAATAAACTAGTTGTAACCGTTTAGTAGTAGGCACCACATGTGTTGGTTATGTCACCCATAGAGAGAAAGTAGGTATAGGAAGGAAGGAGAAATGAACCCCTAGGCCTCGAGTACTCTAATACCATCAGGGTCGAAAGAAACAAGAGGTCAGTCAAGGGAGACTGGATAGAAGAGTTGAAAGAGGGAATTGGTATGGGGAGGAGAAGTAATACCAATTCGGTCAAAAAAGAAAACTCACCAAGCTGACCAGTGCTTGTTGGTGAGTAGCCCTTCCCTTTCGTTCATCATGCATAAGCATGATTACTAACAGCTGCATCACGAGAAGGTGAGGGATTGGACACTAGGTTACTGTCCAGGTCGGTTCCTTTAAGCCTTCGATGGAAGGAATTAAAGGGTCTCCTCTCTGTTAAAAACAGTAGCCTTTCCGCAGCCGAGAATAAATTATTATTCACTATGATTATAGTAATATGTAAATATATATGATGGGGATTGAGTATTTATCAGAAACATGGACACTTACTAAAGAAGCAGAGAATATTCTGATACAATTTGAACATAAAATACTCCTTAGAATTGGGCCCATAAGAGATCATCAAAGGTATGTACTAACTCTGAGCTATAAAATTGATAAAGAGGATGTAGTGAAATTTGTAAAAGCCTGACATATAAGGTAGCTGGGACACCTGAATAGGATGCCAGCCTGATACACACATAGTATCAAGAATGTTAAAAGAAATTATGTATAATAGAAGAAAAGAAAGACCTAAAATGAGATAGATGGGGCAAGTAATGATCTTGAAAGAAATGGGAGTTTTTTTTAAATACAACAAATTAACGGCTCTATTGCTCTTTAATTATATCATACAAATACCAGAAATTCATTAATTATATTTGAGTTGTGTGTTTTGACTCACCACATATTTCTTATGAAAAATTTTCATTAAATTCTTGAATTTTTTAAACCACCATCTTGATACTGCTGTTTATATTCATTCTTTTGTTTTCCTTTTGACTTCAATAGTCAACTTTATTAAATATGTGTAGGAAATAACACTATGAGGTTTATTTTAATTATATTTGAATTGTGTGTTTTAACCAGATATTCAGTACATAAGTTTTACTATTTAAAAAATTGAAAACTTATAAAGATGTGAGTTCATTTTTTTTTTTGCTGATTTCATACAGAATGTCCCTTATATTAAGGAATAAGGCTGACAGTAGCTTTTGTAAAGACACAATTTTGGAACATGATAGCTTAATGATATCTGGAAATAAATGTAAGATTAGCTTACATTAAGGAATAATACTACTTACAAATGCAGGACCAGAACCAGCTAATCCTCCTACTGCATTAATTAGATACTCAGGAACCTCTTCACAAATCCCTACGTGATTCAATATTCTCTTAACAATTGCTAAATCTTCAGGTTTCGCATTTGTTCCTCCACAGTACACTGAAAGGGAGAAAATGCTTAGTACAGATAAAATAATATTTAATGGAGTATAAAAAAGAATAAAAAGCTTCACATCCCACCTCATAAAATATGTTTCTCTCACCTGGTACGTTTTGAAGACCATCGACTTAATCCTCAGCTGAACTCCAACTATTTTAAATGAGCCATTAAGATCAGCTTTTCTTATGTCATCTGATGGAGGCATATTTTTTGAGGTAAGGTGTGAAGTTTCCTACTAATATTTGAATTATATTTATATTTACCTCATAGTGTCATTTCCCATTAATTTTTTATAAATAATTTACATATTTGTTCCACTGCTGCTGTCTCGAGGTAGCATGCTACCGTGTCACACAGTGGGCCCAGGTTCGATCCCTGGTCGGGACAAGTTTCCTTTTTCTTTTGGAATATGAGAAGTTTAACATTAAATTTGGCTCCAAAACCAAGAGTGAAAATGCTGGTGCAGGAATCTACTCTCATCTGTTTAGTAAATATGTTGCAGTAGGCACAAACAATACAGCCTTCGATGGTGAAGTAAAAGCCATAGAAGTAGCACTCCAGAATCCTATTCCGAACAAAAATGTTTACAAAAGCTGTTATTCTGGCAGACTCTAAGGCCACTATACAAGCAATAACCTCCAACCAAACACCAGAAAATGAAACCATCTTGGAATGCCGTAAACTTCTGAAATACCTCAACAACCAAAATAAATTAATAGCCTTCCAGTGGATACCCTCACACATCGGAATAGTTGGCAATGAAATAGCTGATGGACTTGCCAAAAAGGGTACCAAAATACAGATAACAACCCATCCCAATTCGAACCTCCACAGAAAGATCGAAGAAATTAAGAAAGGATTCCAAATGGAAAACATGAAAGAAAACATTGCAACAGCCAGAGGGAAATCATGGGAAAAAATTGATGAGCTATACACAGAAATAAAATATAAAGGCCGCAAGGAAGCAGTAGCAAAATTCAGACTGATGTCAGGACATGACTGCCTGGCTCACCACCTCCACAGAATAAACGTTTTCCAATCCGACAGATGTGTCATATGCAAAGACCCGGACCTGATCATGGACAAACACCACCTTCTAGTCTGTCCAGCTTTAAATCCAACTGCACAACACTCTAAGGACTTTGTTCGCTTGTACTGGGAAGCCAGAGAGAAAATGACTTAAGCGTCAAATCTCGCCATTAGAAAACAACAACAACATTAAATTAGCACCGAAAAATAACTACAGTTTAAGTAAACTAATGAAAACCAACAAAAATGAAAAACTGATAAAAATAAAAAGTCAGAAATATATCAAATTGAATGCATGGGTTGTGAAAAGATATATATAGGAAAAACAAAAAGAAACCTAAAAATTAGAACCAAAGAACACATAAGAAATATTAAAAATGGGAAAATAGAAAAATCTGCAGTTGCTGCTCATGTTTGGTCTGAAAAACATAATATAAATTCAGACACTAAATTATTAAAACAGTTAGAAAATACAAAAGAGCTGACTATTTGGGAAAAAATCTATGTTCAGAAGAACAAAAACAGAGTTATGAATTTTGAAATACCGACGGAGCATGACCTTGTTTGGAGGTTCTTTGGCCAACCACAGGATGGAGCTGACATCAACATCCAGGGTGTGCAACATAATGCAATTTGTATATTTAGGCAATTTCCATATGTTAAGAAAGCTTGGCATAAATGATTGTGATGATGGTCAATATGAGAAAAATGCATTATCTTACAAGACTGATAAATATTTTAAATATGATAAAATATTATAAAATTACAATAGGAAGTAACATTATGAGGTTCTTCTTAATAAATAAGGTGAGTCCATTTTCATCTTACTTCATAGAAATTAAGTTCTTTTAGGATATATTTCAAGACAATTTTCTGTTTTATCTTCAGCTTGTCCAGACTGATGATTTTTATGTTGTCAGTCCTGGATGTCGACTCTCACTCCATCTTTCTGAGTGGGAGTTGACATCCGGACCGACAGCATAAAAATCATAATTGCTTTGAAACATGTCCTAAAAGAACTTCTATGAGATACGATGAAAACAGGCTCACCTTATTTATTAAAAATTAAATATTTCTGAATGGCATTTAAAAGTACATCTGTTGGAAAAATCCTTCTCTTATAAGAAAAGAACTGATCTTGATCTGTAATGGATTGAGAATTAAAGAAGTAGATATAAATAAATTTAATTAATGTTGGGAAGTAAACACTATGAGGTATAATCATTAAAAATCATCAGAGAACATATTGTTTAAATAACTCACCTCATAGGATTCATGCTTCCATGAAATCGCGATTTCAAACATAATCATGTTCATCGTCAGCCATAACTCCGACTCAGGCTGACGATGAACATGATTATGTTTGAAATCACGATTTCATGGAAGCATGAATCCTATGAGGTGAGTTATTTAAATAATATGTTCTCCGATGATTTTTAAAGATATAAATAAAGCCTAAGAAAGAATATATGTAAACTCAAGACCTTTTGAATACGAGTTTCAAATGCTACCCCCTGAGACAACTTGCTCAGTAAAGAACCTCTAAGTAAAATTACAAATCATACTTTTTTATCTTCCATTATTTTCCAAGAGGAAGAAGAGATGTCGGACGTCCTCGGAAGAGATGGTCTTAGATCTATTAGTGAAGACGGAACAGGCAACTCTTGCCTAAACCAGGAAGTGAAGAAGAAGAAGCTTTTTTTTTTTTGAATTTCTGCAGAAACATGATTCATGCATCATTGAAATGACTCTTTGACATGGATTATATGCTATCAAAATCTGATAAGGCAAATATTTGTATAACATAATCTGTTGAAGCTGTTCATAAATTGAAAATAGAATATATTAATACTATCCATTTGACTAGTGCAGAACATGAAGCACAAAAAGTGCAGTGGATGGCAATGGAACAAACACAGTACTGTATTAAGAACCGATCACTGATTTGTAATTTTAAAATAATATTTGCTTCATACCCGATGCTCCAGAATGCACTGTCATTGGTGTATTTGGCATTACACGTACCACTCTAACATTTTCGACAATTTCACTAAGTTTCTGAAAAATAAATAAAAAATTATTCTACATTATATTTATATCGTAAATTATTGTACAGTAAGTATGATTATGGATATCATATTGATATTTAACATATATATGACACAATACAAAATAATGAAATTAAGGAGAGAATTAGGTAGAAAAACTGGCAACAGACATAGAGAGAGTTTGGACATCTGAGAAGAATGGAAAAAGGAAGACTACCATTAGCCTGTTAAATCTCAAGGAACAAGGAAAATGATCACAAGAATAAGATTAACCAAAATAAGAAAAACTTGCAAGAAAGGGATACAAATGGGAAGAATTAAGGGGGATAAAAGCATGGCAGGATAGAGATAAATGAGGCATATTTAGACTCTACCATATGAAAGGACGACACAATAAGTGGATGATGAGACATGTCATGAGATGTGAATTTAAGAAAACAACACATGGTCACATAACTACAAGCTTTTGCTAGCCTTTTCAAAGGACAATTTACAAAAATATGCATACAAATTAAAATTATGACTTTTGTGGCAAAGAGCTAGTTCCTAACAAGATTTATATTAATGGAAGTGTTTTGGAAAGAGTTGAATAATTTAAATGTCTTGGCTACAAACTATCTTTCTTAGTCAATTTATACATTCAAGACAAAATTTTACAACGTAATAACTAGGTCATTCAATAAATAATGCATACAATGTTTTTTTTTTACTGAAGGTTTCTTTTATTACAACATACCATATTATTCCCCAATTAATTGGTACAGGTTCCTTTATTCCACAAAGTCTCCATTCAAATCTATGGCCTTATGCCATCTAGATGTCAGTGTGTGTATGCCAGTTTGGTATCACTCAGCTGGTCTTGTTCTCACTCCATGTCCTGAGTCTTCTATGACTTGTTCACCATTGTCATATTGCTTCCCTTGGATAGCATTCTTCAGGGACTCAAAAATGAAAGAAGCAGCAAGATCCAGGCAGTAAGTTGGGTGAGGAAGGCTAGTTTGCCCAAGCTTTGTGATCTCTTAACAGGTGTACAGGCTAGTGTGTAGCCTTGTATTACTGTATTGAAGGAGCATTTGGTTAATACTTTATGAGGATGAACAAGTCTAAATTGTCTCAGCTTCTTCAGAATCTTGACGTAAACCTCTGATATTATTGTTTCACCAGCTAGCAATGTGTTAATTAGAATAATTCCTTTAGAATCCCAAAAGAATGTGGCAATAATCTTGCTGGCTGAGAATCCTGATTTGAACTTCTTCTTCTTCCTAGGGAAATTTTTATGAAGCCATGCCATAGAGTTTTAAAATGGCTACTTCTTTAACATCATAAAAAAATTAATTTTAAAATAGTTTAATCTTAAACTTGAATGGTAATAAAAATAATCTACTCTAATCTTAATTTCATTGTTAGGTTATTAGGAGGTTTTAATATTTAGTCTTAAACTTAAAAACTCAACATGAGTTTTTTCTTAAGATACAATTAGAAATTATTAATGATAGGAACTAAACAATCAAGGAGAATTTATTCAGTGACTGCTTGGTAAAATCAAATAATGTAATAAACTACTTACTTCTTCTAATATGTCCAGAGATGTGCCAGCAAGTATAGAAACAAAAAGCTTATTGTTCACTGTTTTCTGAGTCAGAGTTGTCTTGATTCCTTCTATGGCAGGATCTAATAAGTGTGGTTTTACTGATATGAAAACTATATCTGAATTTTCCACTACATATCCTGCATAAAAAAAATTGCATTCCTTTATTTCAATGCGATACACAAACATTCCATTTTCCACTTTATATGACAGAAACATAAAGGGGCCATTCCATTGTTACAGGTGCAACAAAATGCAAGTGTCATACAGAAATAAAATGTTTTTCCTATCTTATTAGTTTGTCATACATTGTGACTTTTTGTAACAATATTGATATTTTGTTCCGCCATTTAAAAAGTTTAATTTCAGCTTCAATTTTTAAATCTAAAAATACGTATAATTGGACGGTGTTATGCATCAACGGCTATGCATCATTATGTAAGTTTCGAGAAAAATATGTTTAAAGTTTAAGGGTCAATTTCACCAACAGAGGTAACTGTATTACGCCAGTTTTCCCCATATATAATACACAGCTTAAACTGGCGTTATACAGTTACCTCTGTTGGTGAAACCGACCCTAAGTCAATCTTCATTATTTATTGTAGTGCCAAACTAACAGTACTGTATATTGCAAGTTATTTTCCTTGTTTGACAGTTATGCATCAACAATCTAAGAGTGGGAACATTTGGCACTTAGCTGCATGATGCAAAATTTAGATTAGCATTTATGAAGATCTGATTTCATAACCGTTTGTTGTAAAACATAGAATCTCTTATAGGACTAATGACATTTACATTTTTTCTTTAATAATAAGCTTATATTTAAAGATTTGGTGCTAAAAGTGTGTGTACGCTTACTTCATGAGCCCATGCAACACATGGCATCAAAATCTCAATTTTTTTTAATTAAGTTTAGCCAGTTGATGCATAACATTGTAGAATTGTATTATGGGTGTGACAAAAATTGCATCACTGATAAAAGTATTGTTTTTGTTTTACAAAATATTTCTGTTCCTCCTGGACACTGAAGGTTTGAATATTCAAAGATGATAACAGATTACAATTCTGTAGGAGTGATTTAATTCTGTTTATGTTTCTTAAATGTTTATGGAACCAATTTTTACATTGTTTCATAGTCCTTAAATAAGGATTCGTATTTAGTTTGGTATTCAAATACTTTAATAGTGAGTGGAGAACATATTTTAATCGACTCACCTCATACATTTTCAAACTTCTTTGATACCGACGGTTTCAGACAAAATCATGTCCTCCTTCAGTCATGGCTTCCACTGATGAAATTCCATGATTGTTGATTTCTTTAGTGGTATCACTTCTTGTGCTGCCATCTTTTGTTGGGATTATAAACTTTGTAATTAAATTTTTACCCACTTATTCTTCTGAATGAATATCGATCTATGAATTTTGATATTCCGGTGGATAAAAATTTAATTACAAAGTTTATAATCCCAACGAAAGATGGCAGCACAAGAAGTGATGTCACTAAAGAAATCAACAATCACGGAATTTCATCAGTGGAAGCCATGACTGAAGAAGGACATGATTTTGTCTGAAACCGTCGGTATCAAAGAAGTTTGAAAATGTATGAGGTGAGTCAATTAAAATATGTTCTCCGCTCACTATTAATGATATAACTTCATAATGTTTACTTCTCAATATTAATTTAAATTCAAATACTTCTTGACTGACTGCTATAATTTTTTTTTAATTCTGCTTTGTTACATATGTGATAAAAAGGCATGACAATAATAATAATGAAATAATGAATATTGTAAACTATTTTACTAAGTTTTATATATTATCACACACATGGAATATAAAGTCTACATTAAATTAGGATGTAAATATTCTCCACCAGCAATTACATGTTGGCATGGTATCTGTAAATGCAAACATTGTGCACCACAGTAGATACTTGGAAATAAATGGTGGAATTTAAAAAATTAGACTTCCATATTACAATACCTGGGTATCCTGCACAAATAATTTTAAGCTTTCATTAATGTCATTAACATTGCCCTTTTCTGAAGTCATACTTCCTCATGTGATTTCATATTCCTAATTACTATCATATCTTTTCATCATGATTCTTGATAACTAATGTCATCCCTAGCTTAGAAGTTTACTATTTTGTCTTTTACCTTCTCAGTTAAACTTTTATTTCTCTTACTGATGACACTTGCTTTTTTTAACGTTTGGTAAAACTAACACTAATTTTCCTACTTTTGCAGCTTTTTTCTTGGACTTTTTTTTGCAAATTATTCTTTATTTTACCCACCCAAAGACTGAGTTGTACTGTAGGAGCCAGTATCAATAGATAATTAATAAATTCCAATAACATGTAACATGAGTTCTTAATAAATAAGATGAGTCTATCACATCTTACCTCATAAAAGGTATGGGATATGTGTAACAGACTCATCTTATTTATCAATAGATAAATCATTTTATGAAAATGTGGAAATTTCTCTCTAGTTATATATATCTTTTGTTTTAATTTCTTCCTGTGGCGCATCTGATGCTCTGTATCTCTTAGATGTTTCAGTTCCTCTATTTTCTTATCAATATCTAATACTGCTGCTGTTTTCCTTCAATATTTCCTGTTTCTCTTTCTTTCCTGCTATATGGGTTCTGCATATTTCTGACTTTGTTAAGTTTCTATCTGAATTTTCTCACATTTTCTATTGAAGTCTCGAGACTAGAATAGAAGACTATATTGTTTAAAACTTAAGGAAATAATATTTCAGAACTAAACTATTATAAATAAGTTATGAAATCAAGAATTATAATGCATTAATATCATAAGCTTGAAAATATTTATAATATGAAAGTAATTTTATTAAAAAGTTAAGTTTCATTAGGACCAAGTAAATAAATACTAAAGGCAGTGTAACATTTAAATATATTTTTATAACATATAATATAAAGTTGTAATAGTCTTCATTAGATTAATAATAATACATATTATTTCATGTTAGGGGTGTGATATCAATTGAAAGTATTTATTTAAGAATTCCACTAAAAAGACTGTATCACCTTTATACTAAAAATTAGTAGTTATTGAAAATTCAATCTACTTTATTTAATATAGGCAGGAAACAACACTATGAGGTTTTTTTATTTAACTTTCAGGTTTATGAGGTTTATTTTAATTATTAATGAGTTGGTTATTTTGACTCACCTCATATTTGTTTTTTATGCAGACCAGGTTTCGTCGCTGGTCTGCATAAAAAACAAGAAATACGAGATGAGTCAAAATAACCAACTAATTAATAATTCACCTACTTACTTGTGATATCGGCATGAATTGATTTTGTTTTAACCCATAAGGCAGGGCATTTTTTAAGTGTCCGCATACAGTTCAGCTATGGTTTCACATACTTATACACAAGACATTTAAATGCTCAATTGTGGTTTGCCATACTTATATGCATGAGTACATCTATGATTTCCAATGACTATAACCAGCTTGTTAAACATGCTGAGAACTTTTTTTTTGCTAATATCTTTAGAAAGGATCCCCATTCAATTTATGATAATTTATAACAGACAAATGGAGTGACAGTGGCTACTAGTTAGTGAAAAGAAATATTTTTGTCTTTGTCATTTTCAATACTAGTAAAATTCATGGTGATTTGTCATTTTGAACAATCACCCTTTTGAACATTTCCTATGCCCTAATTTTGCAAAAATAGATTAATCATAAGTAATGCCACGAGTGATTTCCAATTTATCTAGATAATTTGGAAATCAAGAGTGGCATTTGTTAGGACTATTTAACGAATAAAATTAAGCTGTTTACTCACAAATCATTGTTTAACCATAGTTATTTTAAAATATTTATGTAATTAATGTAAACGGCAATGTTTGAAAACAAATCAGAAATGTGAGGTTATGTTCATTCACTGCTACTAGATCATATTATTTATTGCCAAATAAGATCATAATATTGTAAGAATGTACCCAAGTGGAGAAATAATGAAACACATCAAACTATATATCATAATCAACATTACGGGTTATTCATTAATTTATTTAGTAAACAACTCAGTAAAATCAAGGAATCTGTTCATTTTTTTGCTATATTCAATGTATTTGTTGGAGAAAAATAATGCTTTGACCTGTTCAGAACATTAAAAAGGAGGAGCTTTCTTTATCACAAAAGTAGGAGCTGATAAAGAGAAATTGATAAAGAGCAAGGTGAAACATGACTGTCATTGGTTGTAAAACAAAATTCATTGACTAGCATTTGTGGCATGAGTTAAATAGTCACTGTAAACTGTCACATTGTATTTACATTTTTCTGTTGAAAAACATTCTTTCTCATAATCTCTTTCTAACCATGTTCATGAGAACAAAGAAAATCAAATGACCATAAATACCTACATTTAATATGTTTTAACACCAGTTTTAAGTGGATGTAATTGTTTCAAAGATAAATGCCACTTCAATAAACACAGTGATTCATCAATTACAATATTTTAATTTGGAAGGTAGAGCGATCAGAATTTATTATTTAAATATTGAATAACAATTATACCCAAGCCACCGATTCTCCGGCTCTGAAGTTTAGGTTGTATGAGGGGTAAAGGGAGAACTCGCCCTCTACTAATAATGGAATCTAATTCCTTTTTGTTTGTAGTTAAAACTCAACTTGAATCTCTTCTTAAAATAATGAAGGATGAGTATGAAATAAGAAAATGATTGTAGTGGGAGTGAACGTTTGCCACAACCAATCACTGCTCTTGATGCAGCTATAGTGCGCTAGTAAGGTTTGAAATTGCTGAGATGTTGTCAGCTGTATGTCTGCTAACCGCATACATAAAGCGGCCACTCCATATCGGCAACACTGCCGTGAAAATGTCAAGGCCGAAGAATCAGTGGCTGCAGTGTAAACACTAATAGTGTCATTTTTCTGGAGGATTCCTGCATCGAGATGGAAGGAAAACCACAAAAAACTGTATATAGTGTGCCAAAAACCATATAAGAAAGAAATTGATTTATCAGCACAGTGAACATGAAATAGGTCTGTGTGTGAAGAATGTTTCAAAATCTATCACACAATTCTGGATTTGTAGGATGATGTGAAACTTTCCATGAACAAATGACATTGGCATGCAAGATAAGAAAAAAATAAAATGCATCTACTTTTTATTCATTCAGAATATAATATATACAGTATTTAACATATGAGACGTAAGTGAAATAGAGTTTAAAATTACTGGTAAAATCAAATGTTTCCTACCTCTCCTCATATAAATCTTCTAAGTAGATCACGATTTCGAGACCATAATGGTCTCATCTTCAGTACTATCTTGGCGATAGATGCTATGTCGATCGGAAGAAACTCTTCTTCCCTCTGTTGGTGGACCGATGAACCTCTGGATCAGGTCAGAATTTGCGGGAATTTCGAAGTTCATAAGTTTCCCTTTGACTGGCTTCTGATAATTAAACAAATAGATAAACAAGAGGAACTCACGGTTTGGGAAAAAATCCACATTCAGAAAAACAAAAGGAAAACTTATGAACTTCGAAATTCCTGCAAATTCTGACCTGATCCAGAGGTTCATCGGTCCACCAACAGAAGGAAGAAGAAGAGTTTCTTCCGATCGACATAACATCAATCGCCAAGATAGTACTGAAGATGAGACCATTATGGTCTCGAAATCGCGATCTACCTAGAAGATTTATATGAGGAGAGGTACGAAACATTTGATTTTACCATAAATTAAACCTCATAGTGATTAATTCCTGTAAAAGTTAAATTCAAAATTACTACCGCACAGGGGTGCTGAATGGACACTTAAATGGTCACAAAGAAGGAAAGACATCAATTGCATGCAGGGTTGGGATTTGACATGCAAAAAATGCAATTAACATAAAAAATGTAAAAAAACCTCCAATGACCCTTATCTTTTCTCCAATTTTATTTTAACATGATACTCAAGGGTTTTAAATGGATCTTGCTGTTGTAGAATACCAAATATTCATGCTTACAAGGTGACGTCATTGAATGTGTAGATTGAAATAATTATAGTTTAAGAGTACACATGAGATCTGGCCATTAATAAAGTTAGTGAATCATCAAATCATATTTGTGATACTGACATGCTGACCTAATCACTTCTTCCTCTTGAGAAATAAACAACTCATAAAACACTATACTCTGACATCTTAATGAAACAGAGCTTTCAAAACTAACAAGAAATCAAATTAATGTTATTACAGTGTATAACCTTCTTTCTGAGAACTATAAGTCAAACAGTACTCAATAATTATATTATTTTTGGTCTGGACATCTTACCTCAATATTAATATTGAGGTAAGATGTCCAGACCAAAAATAATATAATTAAAATAACCTCAAAATATAACTTCCTAAAATTAAATATTAAGTACTCAATAGTATTTGAAGAGAACAATTATACGCTCAGACCGGGACTTGAACCCGGGACCCTTGGTTTTCTGGTCCAAGTGCTTTACCATCTGAGCTACCGGGCTCAAGTCCCAGTCTGAGCGTATAATTTTTCCCTTCAAATATGATTTATCCATCATTAAGATGTATGAAATTAATAATAGAAACACAGTACTCAATAGATTTACCCTCTTACTAATAATCCATATATAACTTTTATACAAGGTTTATACACATCTCAGTTGAAAATGCTTACTAATAAACACTGTATTAGCTGTTCAGTGTATAAGAGGTGTACAACTTTACATGGGAATCATTATACATGCCTCCAGCCTTGTTTAAGGATTGTATAACTAGACAAAATGTCGGACTTCAAGATCAACTGATTGTTTTCTTATGATATTGATGAAAGTTTCCTTAAATTTAACGCAAAATGCAACCTTTAACGACTGTTTGATGGATGCACAGGACATATATAATATTAATAAAGCTCTGGGTAGGAAAATAAAGGTATCATAAAATGCCTTTCATTACACTCATTCTCAATTAGGCCTAATAATATTTTTAAATTGAACATTGATTCACAAAAGAATATGTTCTAGAATAATTGCTGTAGACAAGATTTAACTTGAATGTTGTTTAAATGCTTCATAATATTATTTTAACAAAACTCTCTTGCATCATTAAAACAATGCACATACCGATACAAAAATGTATTTAATTATAGAGGTACTATTATCGCAGCAAACCACATGTTAGCTTGATAGTCTTGTGGTTAGAGCTTCTGACTACAGTCCATGAGGACCTAGGTTCGATTCCCGATCAAACTGCAATGTTTTTTTTTCGCCTAAAGCGTTATTCTGTTGTCAGTAACATTTTCTACAATTTTGAACGTTTTCTAAACGCATCTTAAAACACTGCATATAATTCATAAGTAATGGGAAAAACTTTTATTAGTTTCCAAGAATTGTTCAAAATTCTTGACGTTAGATGCAGCACATTATCTGTGAAACTAATTCTTCGATATATTTGACATTGCATAAAGGAAAATGTAAATAAATAAAAAATAAACAATATTAAAAAACCTCATAGTGTTATTTCCTATCTACATAACTTAAATTAAAACACATTTATTTTTTTCCGTACCTCCCCAATTAGGGAATCTCTATTAATTCTTATCCATACTCATTTCTTACACAATTAATCACTAGTTGATGTTGTTTTATTTCTGTTACAAACTGCGCGTAATATTGTTCTGACATCATAGTGATGACGAATATGTGACGTATTGTGTATAACGGTTGTATTGTTATGTAGCTCTGGCACAACGTTTATTAGTAAGTAAATTATACATGATCTACATAAGGCTTATACATTGTATAACTAAACAACTGATGAAAGCCTGTATAAGAGATTTTTATTAGTAAGACTGTTAGTGCTTAGGCAGATTGTAAAAAAATTAAAAATTCATCTTTCATTGAGATTATTGTAATAATGTAACAATAATAATGAATATGGAGAACTTAATTTTGTTCATGTGAGAGTTAACAAAAATAATTGTGCTAAATGTTTCTGTGAAGCTATTATTAAAAATACAACAAAGAAGCGGCTTAAAGCTCACAGAAGAATCTCCAGTAGGAACTTTCCCCAAGAACCATCACTTTCAGTTCAATGTCTGACATGTCAGCCGAAGAGATCATTTAAAACAAGAGGATCTACAAATCAACAACTGCAGTTTAACATCATGTGCTTATATGAATTTTATTGCTAGCCAACCTGCAAAACAACCTTTCTGCTCTAAACATGGATTCGCAATAATAAGTTTCATTGACAGGATGAAAGCTTCAGAAAAAAATTATGAAATCTATTTAGCACTTCCTAAATTTATTTTTGGTTATAATATTCTATATCCTGTTGTGGATAACAAACATTTTAATAGTATGCTATAAAATTGTGCCCCTCCTATACTTTCATGGACAAAAATTATTGGAATATGAAGTATATGAAAAATAATCTAAACAGAAAAAGCTTCTTACCTTTGTCTTTAAATTATTTATTATTTTTTATGGGTTTTAAGCTTTTTTTTATTTCCCTTATTATTTAGTGAATATATTTAAGTAGTCATAAACACATATTAGTCCTGACTTAGTTTACTCACTGATAAGATGGAAAAACAAATCCAATAATACAAAGAACTGTAGTTACAGAAATACATAATGTTAATGCAAGTTCAAGAAAACAACAGTTTTTGGAAGTTTTCAATTTGTCAGATTAGACAGAGAGACAAAATAAATTATGTGAAATTGTAATGGAAGCATCAGAAATAGCAATAACTTGGTACAATACAAATATTTACTGTACTGGTGTCTGATAATGCCACCACATGGTGAAAATGAGCAAAGATAATGAATTATGGTTTTCTGTCTATAATTCACACACTGCAAATCTTATGGCTAAGGATTTGTTAGCAACAAACATATTATGAGAAGTAAATCAAGTCTTGAAATTATTTTTAAAAATCCAGTTAAGCAGCAGACCTTGTGCTGAATGGTGGTTCTAGAGTTTGTCTTGCTGTCGATGCCCTATAGTGCTCTATATGAGATGCAATTCTCTCTCTGTAAAATAACATCAAAGCAATGCGAAAAGTTATAGTGATAAAAGTGACAAAATTTCAACATCAATGAATTCACTTATATTTGAAGAAAAATGTATTCATTAAGTGAAACAATCGCACACCTATATCCTGTAAGTGAACTCATCAATACTTGTAAAAAATCGGAAAGCAGGATTGTCGATGCAGTAGAATTATGGATGACCCTGCAATTACCTGAAGACAATGACAACAAAATACATCTTAATAATTGAATTTGTACTTTTTAACATTCTTACCTCATATGTTTGTTTTGTTGGACGATCGTTTCAAAGCTTATTGCTCCATCTTGAGTTTGTCACAAACTGGTAAAAAAAAAGTTTGTGATAAGCTGAAGATGGAGCAATAAGCTTTGAAACGATCGTCCAACAAAACAAACATATGAGGTAAGAATGTTAAAAAATACAAATTCAATCATTAAATTAAACCTCATAATGATTAAAAAAAAAAGTACATCTTCTTGAGAAGCAGAAAAAACAATCTCTCAATATATACTGTCTGGGAGCAAATGTACTTCACCCACAATCAAAATGAACATTATAATCAAGTGGAAGGATTCATATTGAAAACTCTGAATGTAGATGGTCTCACCAGTTTTCAGCACTTTCATTGAAAGGCAGGAATGTTTGGCGAGTGTTTGAATGAGGGTGTTAAATCTCCAAAAAACATTCTGATTTTTTTTGCAGAGACACCATAAGAAACTAGCAGACTTAGCCAATAAATATATTTTTATTTAATGTTTTATTATTAGTATAATATACCTTTCACTGAAGGACAAATTATATATGAAGAGAAAAATAAATGCCTGGTTAGAGCATTGACATAGAGAGCCAAAGGTCCTGGGTTCAAACTCCAATCAAGACATATTTTTCTATTCAAAAATAATATTTTTTACTGTTTTCTATGTTACATATTTTACACATAAATTATGTATAAAATATGTATGTATAAAATACTCGCCAAACCCTGGTGACAAGCAATAGTATTTTTTTTTTCCTCCTCCCCATTTGTTCTGCTTGAATATCCAGAATGAGAAATATACAAATTGTAATACTTTTTGCCTCAAACCCCCCAGTTTCTTTACCTTGATTAAATATAGCGTGATGAAATGCAACATAGGCATAACTACTTTACAGCCAGTTTATAATACCTGCGGTAACTACAAATATTATCCACATTGCTAAAACTGACCCTTAATGTTGAGCATTTTACCAATGACCTTGTAATGTCTATTTTAATCTTAAATCTGATGTTGGAACATTTACCATTTTTATGTGAAGTATTTGCTCCAAGAGATTTCCAACAATCAAGATTTTTATCTGAAGGTGCAGAAATATACAGATTTGATGGTTTTATGACTCCTGTAAATAAAAAATAAGAAAATTTTAATTAAATATAGCTTCAGTATAAAAATCAAGAAATCAAGTGGTTCTTTTCTACACATAAGAAACTTCACAAACATGAGAATGTTCATTTCAAAGGAAGACAGTTTATTATGCCACACTGTTATCATCATCAAAATAGCATTACAGACCATTAAGGGCTTCGGCTTCTTTTGGGATTTTCCACATGTTGATCTCTCTTAGTCGAGGTAGCATGCTGCCTTGTCACGCAGCGGGCCCGGGTTCGATGCCCGGTCGGGACAGTTTTTCTGGGTGAGATTTTCATCAGGGTTTTTCCTCACCTGTAAGACAAATGTCAGGAAAACTTTAAGGCACAAACGGTCCCCGAAATCATATGGCCATCATCATCACCATTATCATTATCATCATCATCCTTCACCGGTGTGAAAAGCAATGGGAAGCTACCACACCTACAATTCCCTAGTAAAGCTGCAAGCCAGCCTAGCATGAAAATGCTATGATTGCAGTGAAGGACCAGCCTTCGGGCAGAATTACTATGGATGGATCTCTCTTAAGCCATGTTCCACCAGTTCTCAATATAAAATTTCCTTATTTCCTCATCAATCCATCTACTATTGGGTCTTCCAACCTTTGCTCCCTTCTCTTTATTATCAGTAACTTTTTTTTTGGGAGTTTTCATAATATAACTATTTTAAGTGAGGTATCTATGTTGAGTTATGTAATTCATAGAGTTCTTTGTTCTCCAAGTATCATATTCATTAATTGGTGCATATAACCTCCTCAGAATTTTTCTTTTTTTTTAATTGTTCAATTTATTTTCATCAGATTTAGCAAAGTCCTGCATCACAGCCAAGCAGTTTAAACCATGATGTCTTGGTGCAGAGCAATGGGACTTGCAGGACGAAGTTTTCTCTTGGAGTTTCGGCCAGTCTGGGACTGGTATTCATCCATCATCATGAGGAATTTGGGTAAGTAGCAACTCCAGGTTGAGAAAACCAGCTATAACAGCTGGGGGACCCAACATACTGGCCACATTTCACACCTGTACTGGCTGGATGAATATCCACCTTCCACCTCTGTGATTAAAAAAATGAAGATGTGAGGCTAGCAGCTGGCTGAAAGCCCAAGGGTCTTCTAGACCTGTTGGACAACATGGAGAGAAGAGAGATTTAGTTAATATCCACTTCTTTGGTGACTCCTTCATTGAATAAATGCTAACTCTATACAGTATACTTGAACAGAAGTGAATATTACACTTATTGGATATTGGATGTACATCAACATTCCCCTTCCTAACCTAACAAAATAAATTACATGCATTTCATTTAATAAACTACAAACTAATATAGTGTACATTAACTTGTCCCATTGGAACTTAACAAAATGAAGTAAATTTCTTAAAATAAGTCTTGGAATTAATTGCAAATGTTGATCACACCAATTTTACAGATATGTCCTACCTTCTGGTGAAATTGCATTAAGCATTCATGCATGCATACAGCGATTCTATAGAAATCATTGAGAGATAAATATCACCATTTACATATACATATATTTAATAATTGTAAAATGTGTTTTAAGAATCATTGCCCAAAATGTTTAAAATACAAAAGTTATTAAAAATGGCAAAAATACATACTGCAAGTGTCATAAGAACATTTGTATGAAAAATCAAAGAATGTCACATTCTAAAGTTGAGCCCTAAATTACTTTTAATCTATGATTGTAACTTGAAAATAATTAACTTAATAGAATATATATTATTTTTGGCAGCTTTGTGACACAAGTGGATAGTCACTTGCACGATGTCTCCGGATTTTGAGTTCATATCTTGGTCACTCCATGTTGAGTTTGTGATGGTCAAATTGGAGCCAGAATATATATTTCTCAAGGCTTCACCTATTTTCGCCTGTCAAAAATATTGAATTTCACCACTTCTCCTTACTCATCTGTTTCATTTAATTCCATCTGCTTTTATGATGGTGTGACAGACCCATTTTAATCCCTGTGACAGACCTGATAAGCCTGCAGCCTTCAGTAAGGGCTTCGCCTCATCTCTCGACCTGTCATTACGCCGGATACGAAAAGAAGGTTAACTTTATATATTTTTTATTCTTTCTGAACAGTATAATAAAATTCATAGAATTAGGTTGTGATTCAGATATTTCTAGAACATTTAAAATAAAAAATCGTTGGATTAAATTAAAATGTATTAATTTTCAATTGTGGAAATGACACTATAAAATTTTACGCTTGATTTTAGCGTCTACCTGCATGTATTAATCCTTCGCCGATTGCTTTAGCCATATTTCCAGCGCCAATAAATCCGATATTAAGAGATATTTCTTTGTTTGCTTCCATGCTACTTGACAGCTTAAACAATTTATTGCACTCCAATATATTTTTTCTCACAAGATTTTAACACACTCCTTCTGTAATATTAACGCGCTAAAGTAACAATTTGAATTAGCCTACTTAACCTATATGAAAACTTTCCAAAATGTGACGCGATTTCCCCCCTCCCAAGTACCAATCAAACACCATGCGCCACAGAGTAGTTTCTCTATGCCATGCGCTAGCAGACATAGAGAACCGAAGCTAGCAGACGCCTAGCGGTTACAGAACATAGAGAACCGAATGGTTTATGATTCAAGTAATAGATGTAATATACTCTGACACCTTCCACAATGGCGTACTACACATAGAAACATATTCGACCAAATAAATAATCCATAGTACTTAGCATGTAGCAACCAAGGTCAGAATGATGAGCGCAGAGTGGCGTGGCTCATTCCGGTCCCGAATCGAGCCAAGCTCTTCAGCGACACGGTTTCCGATGCCCCAATCAAGCGAGATCTATTCGCCTTGGCAACAATATCCATATAAATCTCACACTACTCAAACAATAAAATAAATCCCCATAAAATCGCCGTGTAGGCTAGGGTATACCAGCTGAACCCAATACAGAATACACACGCGAATTCGCCGACAAGGGACAAACACAAGTCCCAGGAAAGGCACACTGGACAGCACCAATAGCTGTCACAAGGTGATGTGATGATGTAATATACTCTGTGATGGAATCACGAGATACAGCCAACATATATACTTCTTTCTCTATGACGTATACAGCATAGAGAACAATATACAGGATATTGAAACGCGTGTTGCCAACTTCAGGAGAAATACCCCAAACATTTGTGCAACATACTATGTAATCGTTTCTGTAACAACTTATTTGGAAGATCTTAACGTTAAAGATAATATGTAAGTATTATTAATTTTTATTTAAAGGTAATATTTGATTTTTGAAGATGTGTAACGGTAAACCATCCTGTGATAAAAAAAATTATTTGTTCCAGATATTGTGAAAGATGGATGTAAATGCTGTCATTCAATCCTTTTCCCCGAAATTACAGCCTTACATAAAAGAGGTTTTATATAGCGGTAATGTTGGTTAGTATTTTATTACGCATTTTTTAATAAGAAGAAACCTTGTATGAATGGTGAAATGATAAAGGAACGATAAATGAACTACTACTACTTTCTCGTTCATTAGAACTTTGGGGAGGGGAAGTTATTCCACTATTTTTTACTGGGTTTCTTTTTCCTTTCCCCCCTCCCCTCTATTCCATTTATAGCTCAATTCTACTTATACTGTACATTTCCACACAATTCAAACTACATTTATATAAATGCAACTCTCACCATGGGTTTCACGTGAGGGTTGAAAAAAATCAGTCTTGCTGTTGCCAACAAAATATAAAGATAGAACTTTAAACCTCCACATCCAACTGTAAAGTCAGATTTTCATGATATGATGTGTACACAATGTTTAACTAGAAAGGTTTTGGAAAAACTGCACTTACACTATCTCAAAACTGCAAATACACAGTAGCAGTTAGAAGGAGCAGCGATAACGTTATCATTGAATGATAACCCACAAACATCATAGTGAGTTACCAAACGTTTATTAAAAATGGGTGTACACTTACTTATCACTCCCTAACGCTGATCCAACCAGCGATAACCCAAAACAGCGATAGAAAAATCATAGACTAAGTAATATACTCTGTGGAGAAAATAGCAGTTAGCGTCAACAGTCTAATAGTCTCATAATATTGCGATTTAAATAAATACTTTAAAATTGTCTAATAATGTTATAAAAATTGTTTTAAAATATTAGAAAATGATGGTAAGTACAGAACAAAAGCTATAGTTTACAACAATATAACAGAAAAATTATGCGCTAGTAGAAGTGCAGTTGAGCCAAGGTTTTTTCAAAATTTTGTAAATGATAATAGATAAAGCAAACACAATAAATGCAGCATTATACTGTATGGTCTGTTAATATTTGTATAAAATAATTAACTTTCATTGTTTTACCAGGTGACTAGAATTTATTCTGTTATTATTAAGTTAAAATAAATGTTTTCTCCATAAAGATTGTGTGATGTATTATATCATATTTATCAAGTAAATTAAATTTCATTGTAACTCCTTACATTTCTTCGCATTATTTTTCTTCATTATTGGTATTAACATTGTCTCAGTTAATTCTTTGGGTCATTCACCTTCTTTATATATCTTGTTGCATAAAAGCAGAATTTCCTTTTTTTCTTCACCCAAGCATTTAACCAATTTAATGGGGATTCCATCTACGTCTGTTGCTTTCCCATTTTTCATTTCCATAATTGCTAGTTCAACTTCAGAATTGAAAATCCTTTTTCATCTTCTGATATGTCTTCTTAATTTTCTATATCCAAGTTAGATGGACAATTTCTTGTCTCATATAGCTCTTCTACATATTTCTCCCACATATTCATAATTCCCTATTTGTCTGTTATTATAACCAAAATTGGGATCCAAATTACTTGAAAAAGCAAAGTGCTTTCTTACATATTTCAAGGCAGGTTTCAATATAAGAAAGAACATTGTTAGTTCCTTTGTTAGTTTCAATACTGACATAATACTAGAATAAGTGAATACTTGAGTGAAGTAATTTTTTTTTTTCACATTGTCCAGGTATTTGTGCTGGGAACTTGAAAATCAATGAAATCCACACTGGTAGACCAACCATAGAAACTACAGATTGTGGAGATCGGTTTAAACTGATAATTCCATTTGCTGGACACACTATTTCATGGGAAATTGTTTTCAACAGTATGGTACCACAATTCCCACCTGATTTCTGTTTTGATGATGAGACTTTTCTGTCCGATCCAGAAATAGAAACTATTGAAGAATGTGTACCAAGTTTAGCAAATTGGGACTTTCAGGATTCAAAATCTTTATTGAATGTCATCTGTGAGCTACTTGCTTTATATAGAAAACATCAGGTAAGTTTCACAATAGCAATTTTCACACTCGCTGAACTGTGTTAGTATTCTCTCCCATGATTAGAAGGGGGCAGAGAAAGTGAGAGCATGCCTCTTCTTATCCTTATTGAATTGACTTAAAGAGTCTTGTTAGCAGATTCTGATGGAATGTATTTAAAAAAATTGGAAAAACTGCACTTAAACTTGTGTGATATATTTTTAAAATCCTATAGAACAACAGTGTGCATGCGTCAGAGTTTATAAAGCCAGCGATAACCCACAATCGAAACACATATCAATTATCATCCTCGATTACTATCCGTTGCTATGAAATCTAAATGACCAATCTTTGCAATAAATCCCCAAATCAATGTTAAAAAAATATATTAATAATATTAAAATTACCAAATGTTTATTGAAAATGGGTGTACACTTACTTATCACTCCCCAACACCAATTCAACAAGTGATAACCCAAAACAGCGAGAGAAAAATCATAGACTAAGTAATATACTCTGTGGAGAAAATAGCAGTTAGCATCACAATATTGTCTACCACTGTCATAATATTGTGATTTGCTCCTTGCCTCTGGTCCCGAGGGTCGCGGGTTCAAACCCGGCCGCTGTCGATGGATTTTTTAGGACAGAAAAATCCAAGGAGCAAGTCCTCCGGGAGGGACTTTAAGCTGTGGGTCCCGAGTCTGAAGATTTTCAGGCTCGTAAAAGATCCTTAAGCCTGAATGAAAGGCCTCTAAGCAAAATTAACCGAATTTTCCCGTCCTAATACTACCTTGCTTTCCTAGATGTCAGTATGAGGTGATACGCTGACCACGTACCACTCAAAGGACATCTATATGAAAACAAGTGTAACTAAATTAGTATGGTTCAAATTCTTCCCTGTAGGGGAAGAGCGCCTAAATCTCTGTTAAAGGAAACATGGGCGTACAAGAAGAAGAAATAAATACTTCAAAATTGTCTAATAATGTTATAAAAATTCTTTGAAAAGTTTAAAATATTAAATAATGTTAGTAAATACACAAGAAGAGCTGTAGTTTACAATAATAAACTGAAAAAACAAGCATAAGTAGAAGTGCGGTTGAGCCAAAAAATCTGGTCAAGTTTGTTAACCAACAAAATCAAATCTTTAGGAAACAAAAATTTAAATATAATTGTAGTGGTCACAATTTATATTTTTTTACAACAGAACTTACTATAAGCCATTCAAAAAAAAGGAGGGAGGTATTCTAAAACAATCAGCGAAATCCAACCATTAAAAGTGGGGTTTTATCTGAAAGCCATAATTTAAAAAATTCTCTAGTGGTTGTCATGTTTGTTTTCTTCCAATGTAACTGGATTCATATGATTTAATTAACAAAAGAAAGATATATTCCATAAACCAGCAAAATAAGACAATAAATTTGACTTGCTGGTTGCTTAGTTTATGCAGTTCTGAAATGACGGGCTTTTTTTTTATTATTGCAATTTGTTTCTGTGAATTGTCTTTCATCATTGTGTGGTGATCCACTAGAAGAGATAAGATTCCACTGCTGTGGATTTGCTACTGATTATTTTTACATGTAATCTGAACTATAGTGAATTCTCTGTAGTGCTTTCTTGGTTTTCTGTACATAAGCTGACATAAACAATCTTGATTATTGCATGCAATATAAGTAAACTTTTTTATTTCTTTTCTAATAATTCAAGTATATAAGCTCACATAAACAATCATGATTATTGCATGTAATATAAGTAAACATTTTATTTCTTTTCTAATAATTCAAGTACATAAGCTGACATAAACAATCATGATTATTGTATGTAATATAAGTAAACTTTTTTTATTTATTTTCTAATAATTCTATGAACTTGATCTCTCATTCAGTCTATATACATAGCACAGGAAAAAAGAAGAAGAAAAAAAGATGAAATAGAAAATAAACACTGTACACGTCAGTAAAAGAAAACCTGTGAATATAAGAGATCTACTTTTCACTAAGGCTTCATGTAGTTCATTTGTGCCAAAATTATTGAGAAGAAATTTTGTAGTGAAAGAATCAGAAGTTGAATGCGTTACATAGTTACTGTTGGGGATCAAGCTCCATGTGTTTGCAAAATTAAGAGTGCAGGGTATGTCACATGACAAATCAACACTTCCTACAGGATATTTCATACACAGTAACATTGGGTTAGTCCTGCATATAAATCATTTCGAGTTGTGCATTGTATTAAACTCATGAATATTTTATGTGATAATGGTGTTGAGGATGGTCGAAAGTACGCCACATTTGGGTTCTTGGGAATTTACATACCATCCTTTGGCATACAATTAGTTTCAGCAAATTTAACGTTAAATTAGCATTGAAAAATTATTATAGCCTGATTAGATTAATTAAAACCAACAAAAATGAAAAGATTAACGAAGGCAATAAATTGGGAATTTATCAAACTGATTGCAAAGATTGTGAAAAATTGTACGTATGAAGAAAAAGGAACATGGATACAAGATTGAAAGAACACCTTAGAAATGTTAAAAATGGGAAAATAGAAAAATCTGCAATAGCTGCACATGCATGGTCAGAAAAACACAGAATCAAAGCAAAGGCCAAATTATTGAAACAGATAAATCTAAGGAACTCACAGTTTGAGAGAAAATTCACATACATAAAAATAAAAGAAAAATAATAATAATAATAATAATTTATTTTAGCTGGCAGAGTTAAGGCCATAAATCATTAATTTTGAAATTACCGGGGAAAAAGATTTGGCTATTCTTTACAACCTGTGATGCAATTTTTTTAATTCTTTCATAAACTCCTGTCAAAAGTTATTCGTAGGGTTTCATTTTTCAACTTTTTTTTTTTTTTTGAGTGCTTTTGGTGTTTTAATTTTGGTTTGGACACTAAAAGTTAAGGTTTCAACATAGATTAGTGTAATATTTATATAATTGGATCGTTAATTTGTTTTTCTAAATCAAAAGTGGCATATGTAATATTATTGTGATGTTAGATCCTACAGAAAACTTTCAAAAAGTTGTTTAGGTTATATTTATAAAACTATAAATAAGTTATTTTCAATTCTATTGTTTATTTTTTATTTCAGTTTATTAGAGTTATGAAGTATGAGGTGAGTCAAATAAAAAATAAACAATATTAAAAAACCTCATAGTGTTATTTCCTATCTACATAACTTAATATTTTCAATTCATTGAAGAAACGAGTCCTGCTACTTATAATTTGTTGCAATCTTGACTTTTAGTGCATAAAAATCCATTCACTACTAATTTCATACCTAACAAATATTCTTCTTCTTCTTCCTCTACGCATGAAAGCTGGGTGCTTGTTGCGTGTTCATTCACTACAGATCCGGGGTATGGTGACATCCTTCCATCATAGTTGTGGTCTTCCTAATGGCCTTTTCTGTTGAGGTGTCCAGTCACATACTTTCTTCACTAATCTACTGTTCTCCATTCTATCTATGTGATCGTTCCAATTTAATCTTCTATCATTTATCCAAAGTTTATAGGTTCAATTTCACATTCTTCTCTAATAACAGAGCTGCAAATTTTCTCTCTCAGCGATTTTGCTACAATTTTCCTTAAAACTTTCATTTAGGTTGTTTCATTGATTCGTTTCGAGTTTCTGTTCGGCATTCACAACCATATGTTAGAACTGATCTTATGACAGATTTGTAAATTCTTACTTTTGCATCTATTCTTAAATTTTTATTTTTCCAAACAGTATTGTTTAAACATCCCGATATTTTGTTTGCATTATTTGCTTGATGGAGGATTTCATCTGTTATTCTGTTGCTGCTATTAATTCCTACTCCTAAATATTTGAATTTCATGACTTGTTCTATACTTTTCCCTTCTATTTCTAATTTAACATGTCGTGGGTCCTTGGATATTGCCATTAATTTGGTTTTATTTGTTGAGATTTTCATGTTATGCTACTTCGTGAATGTTTCTTTGAGTAATTGATAATTTTACATCTTGGAAGTGAGTTACTAGCCCTTCTTCTTCGATGGGTATCTCTTTTAGTCTGGACTTTCTTCCTTGACCTGCCAGGCATGGGAGGCCCTGTTGGTAGTTACACTACCGCCTGGGTGGCTCATGGAGTCATTAGGACTCACAAGCCCCACCACCACGTCAAGGTAGAGATACCGGCGGTGGGGCTAACAAATATTGAAACTGATAATGAACCTCAAATAAAAATGGAGAAACAGCTACCGTTTAGCTCTACAGAGTTGTCATACTACATATATATTTTTATGTAATTAAAATTATTTCATTATGCATTGAAAAAGAAAATTTATTTGTTGCAGGTATCATTGCTGAGTGATTACTCAAGACTTCAATTTGAATACTCATCACTTATGTGTCAGACATCAGTTAATGAAGATGATGTTGAAGTATTAATTGCCAGCCGTAATGCTGGTGTTAAATCCCGACTCTTGGGAAGCGTTGTTAACTTCTTGATTCGCCTAAAAATAGACTTCTCAGACCTACCACCAGTACAAGCAGGAGAAGATACTGGTGATACTGTTGCATTGCTATTAGTCACATTCTACCCTCCAGATGGCAGTAAAATCACACCTCAGTTGTACCTATCCCCACGTGTAGAAAAAGCATTAGGTGGTTCAAACTCATTTCATCTTCCACCTTTCCCTGCAGGGAATTGTTTAATGGACTATGTGCCAGTTGTAGTGGACCAGTTACGTGATAGAGTTGCAAGTATGGCTGCAGCTTATGAAAAGAAGAAAGAATATCTTGCATCATTCATTCATAAGATGGGAAAAGCTTTGCTGGAATATGATGCAATTTCATTTTCTCAAGCATCTTTTCTTTTGGAGTCTAGAGATTTTTATTTCATTCTGCATATTACACTTCCAAATCATTTTCCTAAAGAACGGCCTATTTTTGTGTTGCAGTCAGTATATCACTCATCCTATGGTAAACCTTTCAAGTCTCGATTGGATGAGTATCCTTACAGTCCAAGATGGGAATCGAGTGAAATGGTAGAGCGCTCCTACATATTCATTACAAATTACATAGAAACATTTCAAAGAACTTCAATACAGAGTTGTCCCATTTAGTTTCTCTGTTATACTAAAATAAAGACTGATTAATTCAAGGAGACTTTTTGTCAATACGTGTGCAATTTAAAAAACACATTATTGATTTATATTTAATTTTTCTTTCTTTATTATTATTTTTTTAAATAAATTACTATTCTGTACATTGATATCAAAACTACTTAATTTGAAAAAAATAAATCAGTATATAGTCTCATTAATCTGAATCGCAGTAATCCAAAAAAGTTCAATTAATCCTTAATGGAAAATGGAATCTGTTTGTAATTAAATGAAAGAGCACATTACATAATGTAGATTACTTGTATTCTATTTTATATACAATAACTCAACATGAATGATTATCATGAACAGTTAATAGTCCAAGATCCGGCTGCAAGATTACTACGTTCATCGAGTGTATGAACAAAATCAATTTTTTTCATAAAATTGTGAATTACTGAATACATTTTTGCCGAGTTGCCTATTAAAATTCGGCCACCAGTTTGTTTAATTAAAATATTATTTATTTGAAATAATTTAATTCACTTGTTATTAACATAAATTATAATCCAGTTTGCAGAAATCTATGTATAGAGCTTAAAAAGTTTTGGTTGCCATTACACACTTGGCCGTAAACCTTCTCGCAGCTACAGCAGGCTGTGACACCAATCAGTAATAAAATGGTGGTAAGTAGGTATTTATTGTTTTATATTGTTTCAAATAAAGTTCAGCTCATTTAAAATGCTATGATTTGTTTCGTATAATGTATATTAACACGACCTTTCGGATATATTTTTGTATATACATTGTACGTAGTATACATAAAGGGCAGTAGTTTTACTTCCCATTGCAAGGAAACAATATAAAACAATAAATACATACTTATTGCCATTTTATTACTGATCGGTGTCACAGCCTGCTGTAGCAGCGAGGAGGTTTATGGCCAAGTATGCAATGGAAACCAAAACTTTTCAAGCTCTATACATTGATTTCTGCAAACTGGATTATAATTTATGTTAATAACAAGTGAATCAAATTATTTTGAATAAGCACTCTTTTAACTTTACTATCTAACCTCTCTTGGTTAACTCTTGTTTTTTTACCCCGACGCTATTAGGGCATCCGAGGGCTAGGGAGTCTTTCCTTTCTTCCATTGCTTCTCTTCTTTATTTTCTTTTCTTCTCCAGAAAGCCTGATCAGAGGCTATAAGATGGCAGCCCCATCACTTCCTTTGGCCAGCAACCAATTGAAGGGACTATTATTATGCTTTCAAGTCTTATACGAGAATTTCCTGGAAGCGCTGGAGGGAAAATTTTCTATAGGATCGTAACAGGCCTTGGCCTAATACTTGGAAGGAAGGAAGAATAAATTATATTTTAATTAAACATACTGGCAGCCGAATTTTAATAGGCAACTCAGCAAAAATGTATTCAGTAATTCACAATTTTATGAAAAAAATTGATTTTGTTCAAACACTCGAACATAGTAATCTTGCAACTGGATCTTGGACTATAAGGTTCAGGCTTTTTTTAATTAGCTGTTTCCTGCAGATGGGTCTGTAGTCTCCATCTTGTCAGTGGTCATCCAATGTCTCACTTACCCCTCAGTTTGTAGTTTAAAACCTGCCAAGGGATTCTGCCTTGTTCATTCTTCTTATTTATCCAAGGTAAATATAAAATTATTTCTGATGCATGAAAATTAGATGTCATTATATCAATACTAATCATCCATAACTACTCATGATACTTTGAATATGGAGATTTATGACCACAAGAACATAAGCTCTCCATACATTCCTATCCTCAGCTATTTTCCAATCATTTCTTGTATAATTTACCTCCCTTAAATCATGGTTAATATTATTCTCCACCTCATTCTTGGCCTATAAGAAGTTTCCACACCCTTCTTTCATTTTCCATTCATGCAATATGTCCTGCCCATTGAATCTATATAAAGCTTCATTGTATGAATTAAATTATTTCCCAAAATGCCATGGATCTCCTGAAGTAATCCCTGCGTGGAGACCGAATAGCAGACTATTTTAGAAACTCCACATTTCTTGATGCTTGTATTTTTACAGTGAAAGAATGTAAATTTTACAACCAAGGTATCTCCTAATCTGACTTAATGTTTTTGATCTATCAGGCATGGTACTGCTAGTATAGTTCACATGGTCATTTATGCATGCAAGCCCCTCTATCACAAACAAGGTAAAAATAATATCAGAGGGAGATCGTCCATAACACCATCAATAAAATGCAAGGAACCATATACCAGACACATTCATTCAACCCAAAACTAAAACAGAACCACCTCCTTTCTTTGATTTTGGTTTAAGTTCTGAAGTTCCCAATTATTTTTTCCTCCACACCAATATATTTCCATCCAACAAAAAAAAATTTAATATGCTCTCATGTGAATACCGTTCTATTCCAAATATTCTGAGAAGTCATATTTGAAGAGAAAAATTAAGAAGTGTTTACATGGTCATTGGCAAATTGAAGCCTCTGTTTCCTATTGACTTTAAGGGCCGCATGCAAATACATTAGTCTTTGGTGAGTTGAGTTTTCCGTGAGCATGTGCAAAGTTTGAATTAGCGAGTCGCCGACTGGTCATGCATGAAAGTAGTTTTTTCGTAATATTGGCAAGAAATTACCCAGAATTCTCAGCGATAAAACCACTTCTGTTATTTTTGTCTGCTAGAGAAATGCATTTATGCTTGCATCCCGCAAATAAAACCGTATATGACGACGTCTGCATCGCACGATATTACGCCGATTCTCCTGTTCTTCCAGTTGAATTCTTCGGTAGACTCTATCAAATTCTTCTTCTCCACGTATACCGAAAACATGATCGAAGTCTTCAAGGTCCGACATCTTGGATAAAGCAGCAAGGTTTCCAAGTACATAGGTTCCCATTGGGTTGCTCACGATTCATTCTCTGCAAAGTCACCTCGCCAGGTAGCTTAGGAATTTCGACAATTATTATCGCATGAACAGACTTTTGAGTACGCAAAAACATCTTTGGATGCAACTTTCTCAGCAGAGAATGACTTTTACGGTGTAATGCATTCATAGATACGACCATAAGAACCAACTATTTTCTACTGGCTACTCATCCATGAAAATTACATTTTTAGACAATTTTGGATGGTAGAAGAACATATATACACATGATCTTTAATCTTAGTTCATGTGCTATATTAAGAGGATTTAGCTTATTCTATCTATTAAAACTGAAGAAACCAAATAATTTAAAGCAACTGTATAGCAACATTCTATGACATGTGCTGACATTTAAATCAAGAGCAAGAATTGGACATATAATAACTAATACATTTCTATAAAAGTCTAACCTGACTCCACCGTGCTAATAATATATATTTATTGTAATTAATAGGAGTTAGACTACAAATATAATGAGAGTTGTGAATATTCTACTCTGTTCCAAGCATGACAGGCCTAGAAGGCCCTTGGCCTACCAGCCAGCCACACATGTGTTAATCACATAGGTAGATGATCATCTAACCAGTGTAGGGGTGACATGTGGTCAGTATGTTGGGTCCCCAGATATTATAGCTGGTCTTCTCAACCTGGAGTCGCTACTTATTGTAGCTACCCAAATGCCTCATGATCCTGGGTGGGCACCGGTCCCAAACTGGCCAAAATTCCATGAGAAAATTTCTTCCCCACGGGGACTCAAACCAGCACAAGTTCTGTACCTCTGTGCCAAGGCTTCTTTTGCCTTAACCACTCGGCTACGGCGTAGAACTGTGAATATTCTAACTCCTACTAATTACAATAAACCTCATAGTGTCACTTCTTTTAAATGTTAAATATTTATTGTATTCTAATGTTCTAGACACCTTATTTGCACCCTATAATTAATTGTAAGCTATAATCAGTCAGTTGTGCAAAACATAAAAATTACTGCACACAACATATTTTAAGGATTAAAATTTCCTCTTGGATTCTAAATGACTTTGTCTTGTAAAGTTATTACTTTTCCTACCAGAGTCCTGTAACTGACTGACTTTTTGCCCTCTCATGTAGGCTTCTAATGTGCATGGCATACTCAGTTGCTTGCTATCTTTGCTTAGGATTCAACATAAACATGGTTTAGGAAACCTGGTCGATGGATGCTTAGTTGTTCCATACAATCAGTATGGACCCTTCTTCTGAGTCAATTCAAGCTAGATGGCAGTAAGCAGAAGCATTTAAATGTGCTCTGGAAAATATTGGGAATAAATGAAGCCGTCATACATTTTGACGTCTAAAAAATTATACCTACAAAGAGGAAAGTGAGATCCTAGCTCATTGGAGCAATAAACAGATCTCAATATTCACTGCTGTTGTCTGGTTTAGGCAGAAAGATGATAGAAAAATTCAGGAGAAATCCTATATGATACATGGCAAATATTTTTTTTTTCTGCAAATGCCCGAGGTTGTCTTCCGACATTCATGGTGTTCTCTCCTGGCATGGCATACTTGTAACCCACTTCTGAGGTTGGGGCGCCTGGAAGGCAGGGTTACGTTGCCCCGATGATATGATGGTGATGATAGTGGTGTGCCAGGAGAGTCCCTAATCCTAAGCTTAATCTAAGATGAATATGAATGATGATGATTGCGATGGCCATATGATTTCGGGGACCGTTTGGGCCTTAAAGTTTTTCTGACATTTGTCTTACCAGGTGAGGAAAACCCCGATAAAAACCTCACTCAGAAAAACTGTCACGACCAGGGATCGAACCCGGGTCTGCTGCGTGACAGGGTAGCACGCTACCTCGTGACCACAGCATTGGACACATGGCAAATATACTGAAGCATTTGGCGATAGGGAATTACAACGTATATAAGAGAAAAATTTGCATCTAGATCGTAACTCGCCTCGGTAGCTCAGTTGGTAGAGCACTTGGCCCGGAAAGCCAAGGGTCCTGGGTTCGAGTCTCGGTCTAGGCAAAAAATTTTCTCTTCAAATATAATATTGGAGATGGTTACTTTCAAAAAGTGCTTTCTGAATTATTGGAATTTCTTCCAAACCTTGAGGCAATAACATTTTCAGGTGGAGCAATGTGGCAATGCTTATTTGCATATTTGGATTCAACATATAATGGAACTTCTTTGAATTGTACAATGGAAAGGAGGATGTAGATGTGATTGGCAAGCAAATAAAAGGATGGGATAAATGTTTGCAAAATTGGGAGAGAAGATACAAAGTATTGCTGAATTCTGTAATATTGTGTTCAGTAAAACCAACCATCTGTTCAAGAGATGTCACAAAATGAGGTAGAAAAAAAAGAATTCTAAAAAAATGATTGAACATCTTGCAGCTGTCCTAGCAATTTAGGCAGTTCACCATGTGAAAATGTTGAAGCATATGTTTACAGAGTATGCACAACTATTCAACAGTCAGCATGAAAAATTTACAAGTTTTGTGTAAAAAAAAAAAACTCCATGGTGTGCCCTTGGAATACCTGTTGGCCTCACATCCACATGTTAATTACAGATGTGGACGATCATCTAGCCAGTATAGGGATGATATATAGTCAGCATGTTAGATCCATAGGCATTTATAACTGGTTTCCTCAACCTGGAGCTACTAATTATACATACCCAAATTCCTCACATGCTAGGTGGGCACTGTTGTCCATGTTTTGCTGTAATACTTTTTTTGTGTAACACCTCCCCCTGGTAGCAATTTGCTGTTAAATGAGTATTATAGACAAAGCAAACACCAGTACTGGGACTTGTGATAAATGAAGGCAAAACAAACAATAATTATTTTTAACCAAAATATTATAGACATTCTGTATCAATCAGCATTATGAAATATACCTTTGAAAAGATAGATAGTTTTGTATATTTATGCTTATTAATAACAAGATCTAATGAAATCTCTGAAGAAATTTGTAAAGTAATTCAGAGTGCAAACAGATGTTACTATGGACAATTTAAACATATTTCTTACAGTACTAAAATCAGGCAATATAAGATTTTGTAAAATGTCATTTGCAATGGATACCTGCACATTGTGGAATTGCTGGAAACGACACTGCTCATTTTCTTGCCAAAAAAGGCTCCAATCTAACTCAGAATACTACTAAAAGCTTACCTTTCGCATCCATAAAAAGAATAATTAAAATCAAACAAAATCAAGACCTATGAAATAAAGCCAAAGACAAAAAAATGGAATATTTTAGTAAAGAAGCCAGATATTATTCCAGAAATTCCACGTAAAACTACAGTAGCAAAATTTAGACTGCTTACAGAACATGACTATTTGGCCAAACATTTATATAAAATAGGAATCTATACGTATCCAAATTGTCCTCTATGCAACAAAGATGAAGATATGAACAAAGAACCTGTGAAGTATTACCTGTCGGATCCACCATAGAGGAATATTGGAGAGCAAGAACACTAATGGCTTCGTTGCCAAGGCCCAGCATTTGAAAACAACAACAGACTTTGTAAAACCAGTCTTGATGAATGAAAGTGAAACCTAGGTACTAAATAAAACTGGTGAAAATAAATAGAACAATTTTAAAGAAAAACTCTGAGGAGCATATATAGATCTATATGAAAATGGTACCTGGAGAATAAGATACAACAAAAAAAAACAATGAATTATATTACTCACCTGACACAATTAACTTAATTAAAATAGCTAGATTAAGATGGGAGATCTGCAAAGAATGAAAACTTAAAACATTTAATATTCAAAGAAGGTGACACTATGAGGTTTATTTTAATTAATAGAAGTTTGAATATTCACATCTCACCTCATTTATGAAAATTTCTTGAAGATCAAGGTTTTGATGAGTTGCTTACTTACTCACTGGCACTATCGAACCCGTAGGTTCATGGCCACACGGACATAAGCTCTCCATACATCCCTATCCTGAGCTAATGCTTTTCCAATCATTTCCTGTGTAATCTACTTCCCTCAAATCATAGTTAGTTATTCTCCCACCTCATTCTTGGTCTACCAACTGAGCGTTTTCCCTCTGGCTTTCCTACAAGAAGCTTCCATGCAAGTCTTTCATTCCCCATACGTGCAACATGTCCTGCCCATCGCCCTCAGGATAGCTGGCAACCGTTTTGACAGGGAGGAGTCTCATTCGGTAAAGCGAATGATTAGAGGCCTTGGGGCCGAAACGACCTCAACCTATTCTCAAACTTTGATGAGTTGCATTGAAAAGAATTGATAATGATGTGTAACACATCGAAACCTACAAACATGAGGTAAGTCGTGAATATTTCAATTGATTAATTACTGAAAACATTGTTAAAAAATTACTGATAAAAACCAGAAGGGAGACAAAGAGTTGGAAGACCCAATAGTAGATGTATTAATGTAGTGTTGGAGGACATACGGAAACTGGGCATCAAGAACAAGTGGAATGTGGCATGAGAGATCAATCTGGTGGAAAATCCTGAAGGAAGTTGCAGCTCTTAATGGGATATATTGCTAATTTAATGATGAAACAGCAGTACACTAGAGTTATTACTTCTTTAACTTCTGCTATATCCTTGTATTTAGTATACAGTTCATTATTGTATCTTTGTCTCCATACTCCATCATCACACAGCTCCAAAATATTCTGAGAATTTTCCTTTTAAAAGTGTGTAATAATTATTCCATTATGAAGCCAAATATCAAATTTACCTTTCATTTGTCCCGCGCCGTAGCCGAGCGGTTAAGGTAGGAAGCCTTATCGCAGAGCTACGGGACTTGCGCTGGTTCGAGTCTCCATGGGGGAAGAAATTTTCTCATGGTATTTCGGCCAGTATGGGACCGGTGCCCACCCAGCATCGTGAGGCAATTGGGTAGCTACAATAAGTAGCGGCTCCAGGTTGAGGAACCAGCTATAAAGGCTGGGGGACTCGACATGCTAACCACATGTCACCCCTACACTGGCTGTTGATCATCTACCTCTGTGATTGACACATGTGGATGTGAAGGGCCAGCAGCCGGCTGGTAAAAGGGCAACCACTCAAAAGTGGAAAGACCCTCAATCGGACCTTTCATTTGCCTATGTGAGCAGGAAAATTTTTGGACCAAAGAGAGATAAACAGGTGAATGGAGAAGACTGCATAACAGTGAATTACATGGTCTTTATAGGAAGCCAGATATAATGAGAACAGTTAAGTCTCATAGACTGCAATGGGCAGGACATGTGGCATGAATGGAGAATGAAAGACATGCATGGAAGCTTCTTGTAGGAAAACCAGAGGGAAAATGCCCAGTTGGTAGATCAAGAATGAGGTGGGAGAATGACATTCACTATGATTTGAGGGAAGTAGATTATCAGGGGATGATTGGAAAACATTGGCTCAGGATAGGGATATATAGAGAGCTTTCACAGGTATAAATTTAAAATAATATTGTTTGTATATTGTTAACATAAATTTAAAATAAAAATTGGTTGCTGATTATGCCAGTTGTGGGCCGGATTAATGAGAGTCTAGTGTACGTAACTTTTAAAAACTATAGCACAATTGTATGTATTTTTCAATCAAAATAATTTTTATTTATCAACCCATCATCAATGAAGGTATCCACCTTCCAACCATATTTTGAAAAAGATTCATATTAACAGATCAATCATTAGCATTAGAAGTGCACTGCACAACAGATGTACATAATAAAAAAAAACGCAACATAAAATTTTAGGCGATAGAATTATTTATTGTAACAAAATACTGTTATTCAATCAACGATTACTGGATTGCTGTACTACCTTTAACAGCAAGCATTTTGCAGGCATTGTAAGAACTCAAAACATTGAAGCCTGGATCTTGCAATTTCTTCTCACTTGTTATTCATCATTAATATTACACCTGTTTAAAATAATCTGTAAATGTAATTACAATGCAAATACAAAATTTGCTTAATAAGAAAATGTACAATTTAACCATAATACAAAGAAACTTGATTCACTTTTTAAATTTCAATTCAACATCATTTTAAAGCTTTAACTAGCTTTCAAAATTGTTTTTACATAAGTAAAATTATCACTTCAAACCAAATGGGATTGTTCCAAGTAATGAGGCAATAATATTCTAAACAAAATACCGAATTATTAGCATATCATAAATTTGACTGCATATGCCAAACATCCAAATATGATAAAAACATAGAAACAATAAACTTACTTCCACTTATTAGAATAAAATTAAAATTTACTTGATAAATAGCAAGAAAATTCTTCTTCTTCCTTCCATGGTTTAGGCTAAATGGCCTGTTCTGGCCTCTTTCCATCTGACACCTGAATATGCCTATAATCCTTTTTCCTTACTGTCCAGGACTCGCTGCCATATGTTAAAATCGGCATGCCATTATTTGTTATATCTAGATCCAAATCAAAAGTAACGTCGCAATCCAAATAATTAAAATGTTGGACTTGTTCAAGACACTTATCACCTAATATAATTTTGCTCTTGCTCCTGGAAGCCATGATCTTAGCAAGAAAATTAAAATCCTTTATCACTATTTGACATTAAAAAAATATTATCAAAATAACAAAAAGTTACATTAGATCTAAAAACATGAAATGCAAGAATTTGACATGTCATAATGCCCAAAATATGGGAGGACGACTTCAAAATTAATTTACTGAAATTATTAAATATAAATTATTTTTAAGACCTATGACATCGCTGTGGTCTCGAGGTAGCATGCTGGCTTGTCAAGCAGCGGGCCCGGGTTCGGTTCCTGGTCGGGACAGGCTCCTGGGTGAGGTTTTTCCTCACCTGTAAGACAAATGTCAGGAAGCTTAGGGCCCAACGGTCCCCAAAAATTATCCTTATCATTATCATCATCCTTCACCGGTGTGGAAAACAATGGGAAGCTACCACACCTATAATTCCCTAGTAAAGCTGCAAAGCATAGCATGAAAATGCTATGATTGCAGTGAAAGATCTGCCCTCGGGCAGAATTGCTATGGATGGATATTTGGATAAGAGTAACACTTGCTTATCTTTAAAAATATGATGCAAATTTTAAAGTTCTTATATTTCTACAAAAGAATTTGGGATGATACAACAAAAAACTACAAATCATGTAATATTAGGAATTTGAAATAATGAATTGATTAAGGCTTTTAATAATATTTCTAAACAAAATAAATAATTATCTTTGTTACACTTTAATTTATATACAAAATGTTTATTATCTTTACTCAAAGTATTGGACTTAATCTCATACTGGACTGCTGGCACATATTTAATCAATATTCAAGAAAATAAATAATTCTAAATTATATTAATCATAAACTTTTCATAGTTCTTAAAAAATGTAATAAATATTTAACATGTTCCTACAATGGTTCAAAGTAGACATTATACCAAACATTATTTTGTTTTCAATTATATATTAACACGTCCCTTTACGTAAATGAACCTATTTAATTTTTTTCTAATATAAAGATGTTGATTAAATCAGGTAGATAGGAAAGAGATAGAACAAGAAGATCTGGAGGAATGTTAAAATATAACATAGACAAAAGCTTAAGATTAATTTTGTATTTACTTCTCACAATACCATAATGATCTTATAATCATTTGGTACCTGTAATAATGCTATACAATTTTGAAAATATTAATAATCTTAACATGGTATCATGAACAAATATTAAATCTATCTGAATTAAATTAAATCAATTTATTGATTTTTTTTAACTAATAAACTGTATTCTTTCATTAAGCTATACATATTTCTTACTTCAAATTCAAAATTATAATCCAACGTTGAGTAAGAATAGTATACATTGAGTAAGAATAAGTCATAATAAACATAAATAATTTATCAACTTTTCTAAAGAAACAACAAAAGAAAAAGATGCTACACGAACTTATAAACTTGTCAAGAGAATTCACAACCACCTTCTCATGTCTGTCTATGGAATTTTATACTCGAGCCACAAACTCATTTAAATATCTGGGTTTTCATCGTTGATTTTATTTTCATCCCCAAAATTAGAACAAAGAGTTCGACTCATATTCCCATTCTTCATCCTGAAATAAAATACATTTTACATGAATTTTACTAGTATCGATTTTACATAATATTAAAGCTGAATTTCAAATGTAATGTAATAAACACTAAAAGTTGCGCCTAAAACAAGTGATAAAATACAAATATATCTTAAATATTATTTTAACTGCATTTCTTCGATAAAGGTTTATAGAAATAATACTGAATATCTAAAAATATAAATAACATAATTAAGGAACAATGATAATACCATAACTGAAACATAAGAAAAAACATTGGAATTAGCATTTCATATTCTCATACAAAACACGAGACAAGAATATTAAAATAGCCATTTCAACACATACCACTTTAAGCAATAAAATTCATAATAAAATAATTATTATTTTATTACTGCTGTAATAAATTTTATAATTTATGCAATTTACACAAACTGTAAAATTTAACACAACAAATTCATTCTTGCACTTAAATGGTATTAAAACATGAAACAATATGTTATATTAGAAATAAACTTAAAATAAGTTTGAATTTTGATGTTATGCTACATTCATTGGAAAATTCTTACTTTATAACTCCAATATGACAAAATTAACATTTTAACTATTATTATGCACACCTATCACACTATAATTCATTTTGAGAAGTCAATACTGTACTAATGACTTCATGAAGTCTTGTGATTATTGTCATGTTTCAGATTGTGGAAAAACAGTCTCTCATTCCTAATTAATGAATCATTCTGGTTTAAGTCAATTTTCCATGCTGTTATTCAACTTTTGTAATTATTCAAAATTGTAGTTTGAACCAAACTTAATTGCACTTTGAAGGTAATGATGACAGAATTATAAATTAATGTAAGTAAAAAAAAAGTTTGTAGTTCATTACACCATTTTTTTTCAACAAGTTTGATGATATAGGATTTCCTACAAATTTGTAGGACATATTAAATGTCTTTAAACAATTGTCAAATAACAAGAATCTAATCGAAATTACGGTGGGAAGTAAGGCCATGAAGTAATTTACAATTTATAAATTGAGTCAGAGAAATCTTTTTTACATCTCACCTCATATAATTCTGTGTTTTCACAGGACCGGTTTCAAAAGCCATTGCCCACATCCTCAGTCAAAACTCCGACTTAAGAATCTAATTAATTTAATATATAGAATTCATTAGCTTATCTGTTGTCATCCGATTACTATATTTATAACTTTAAACACAACTTGACAATTTATACAGATAGAACTCTACCATCAAGCTTTCATAGGTTGTTCCAGAATGTTGGCCAAGTGTTTTTACATAAGAAAGTCTCCGGTGACTATTACAAAGAAATTTTAAATTAATCATCACAAAATATAGGTATTGAAAAAAATCAAAAGTGATCCTCTTACAGGGGCTTCTACATGAGCTTTAGGGAGTCACAAGTGAACAGAGAATATTGGTATCTTTACCAAAACTGCAATATAAAAATTACATGAGCAATGAAACAAAACAAGAACAAAACTCATACTTGTTTAATTAAATACTCTACTATATAGGATATTATGCATTCTTCAGTATTCTACATACTGTTTGTTTAGTTTAAAGCAGCTGTTCAAAATGCCAACTACCACAATCGCAAACTGTATAGTGATAATTTTTATAGTACCTGTTTCAGGTGATATTTTTCTTTTGTAATTTATTAGAACTCATCATAATCCATAAAACAAGTCTAACACATCATCACATTACTCTGTAATAAGTCACCAGTCATGAAAGGCTCCTTACATCAAAACACTAGACATGACTGAACAATATGTGAAAGTTTGTCAAAAAAGTGCTGTTCGATTAGGGGGATAACAGTGCAATGGGCAACCAAGATGATATTTTATGATTTTATAAATTATTGCCTCTTTACTTGGATATTTACAAATATCTCAAAATGTTTTTTTAATCATAAATATTGAGAATCATATTCCACAATAATGAAATTTTAATCCAACATATTTACAATTTTTAATTTAATTTTCCTCTCTTTGTTACTTCCTTATATTCAGTTTCACTATGCATTCTACATTTCAAAATCCATAGTTAATGTTCAATGTAAATATATCTCAATAAAAGTCCACATAGTAGATGTAATTCCTATTAAATGTTATCCCATTATAAACTAAACTGCCATTAAATAATTCCAACTGCCAAGACCCACTACTTGTCCAATTATAATTTTGTTTTCAGTAAACTCTATCAGCTCTTCTATAAAAGGATATCTGCCGACAAAACATTTCAAAAAGGATACCTACCAAAAATTGTACAAAGTTATCAGAAAATTCATATAAAAATGATAATTGCATATATAAGATTCCTATCATCTTCTAAGAATTTAACAAAATAATGTAATTTCTGCATTTAATTCTACTAATATTAAAATTATAAGAATACATAATCTTCAGCAACTCTCAAAATACTGTTTTATTTATTAATTTTCTTAGCACCATTATATTAATATTAATTCATTAATTAATTATTTCTCTCTAAGCTCACTCTTACAAAAGAAAAAAAGCAGAATTTATCTTAGCAATGCTCTTAAATAGAAAATGGAAAAGGAATACATATTCATTAACTAAAATAAATGAAGTAAACAAAAAACACTAGCTCAAATATTTTTTTGAACAGCTAGGATGAAAGTTTTTCAAGTGTGATCATAACAGATTTTAAAGAAAAGAAAACATTATAGTGCAGTTCTGGCTTCTTTGGCAGCATTTGAAGGGTCTATGGTGTGTGGTACGGTAAGAGGGGAGAGAGAGTTCCAGGTACTGCCAGCAACTATCCTCAGTTTTGAAAACATAATAATTACTACATATTGAATTTTCTTATCTATTAGTTCTGTGTTAGTGAATGGTTTTGATGTCTAATAAGTTTGAAGTGTTCATTATAGAATAGTGTTGTTTTTGTAACAATTTATTTTTTTATGATTATCATTAATAAGAAAATATTTTTTGCATGTCTACTAGTTCCCTCCCCCACTCAGCAACATTCCCTCCTACCATTCACCTTTGGTTTAACCAAGATGGCTACAGTTACTAGAACTAAATACATTTATATTTGAAGAGAAAAACTTACACCTAGACTGGGGTTTGAAACCAAGGTCTCTGATTTTATATACCAGAGCTCGTAACAACTGAGCTACCTAGGCCTCCAATCTAAATGCAAATTTTTCTCTTATTCATATAATTCCCAAGCGACATTGGCTATGAACCTTTATTCAACATGCCATATGGCAGTTTCTTATTTAGAATACTTATGGGAATTTAACATTACTATATAAAGCCAGTAAAAATTATTTATATTATTTGTTCTAATATAAAATAACAAAACTGAATACCTGGTACGATGCAGTCTCCTCAACTGTTCAAATAATGTAAATAAGTCAGTAGCAAATCAACCTTTTGCTGAGGGTGGAACCAGTTCTGAAAGGCCTACAACATTTTAAGTTTTAACATTTGAGAAGATTGAATCTTATCAAGTGTTCAATTTTATAATTTTATATTGTAACAAATACCTCAATGAAATTTTATCATGAATTGTATTAGTATTGATTATTTGTTCTAAGTTAATCCAAGATTACACAATATAAACAGTAAATTAAAAACTATATTTTTATATTAAAAATTAACTTAATCACATAATAAAAAATGTTACATAACTTTAATTTGGTCAGCTATCTCAATAATTTCATTAACTCGCCCAGACAAAGTAATGTAACATATTTTAGAAGCAAAATCAAAAAGTTCTTAAAAAAAAGTTGTGGCAGAATACCCATGACTATCAAAGTAAGATAAGCTTACATTTAAAACTATACTTTATTGGACAAGGTAGTTCACCAAAAAAATAAAGATATATATATATATATATATATATATATATCTTTTTTTTAACAATGACATGAAAGAGGGCCTTGCTTCATACACATTCCATTCTTACATTCACTTTAAGCCTACAAAATAACTGTGACATCATGAACACTGCAACAAATATCTGTTGCATTTACAGGTTGTAAAGATAAATGCATGAAACAAACAATTCAACAACTCTTGCACATGGTTCAGGTACTCCTAAAGAAGAGTTAATGTAAGGAAAAGCTGCATCTAAAAAGAAATTAAAAAATAAACAATTACTAAAAATAACAATATGAAACAATGTTGAAACTGTTTAAAAAGACATGTCATTAAGAAAAACCTGATAGTACTCATGATAATTAAAAAATTGTAAAGTATATAAGAGTACATATGGCACTAGGAAAGTTTTGCAATACAGGCATACTTTTTACGACCTCTCAAAATAACTTCTACCACACTCAATACACCTCTTCATATGTCAAAACAATCACTAAACCATTGCTTCCACTTTTCTTCGGACAACTCCATGCATTTGTTGTCCCATGCTGTCAAAAGCACCTTCTGCAGAGGGAAACACTTTCCTTTCAGCTTCAGTTTAACTTCTAGGAACAGTCTAATGTCACGAGGAGCAAGATCTGGACTGTAGGGAGAATCTTCAAGCAGCGGAGGTTTCTATTTCATCAAGAACTCCATGGTATCACTGGTCCCATGGGCATGTGCATTATCATGATGCAGCATCCATGTGTCTAGCCTTGACCTTGGGCGGAGTTTCTTCAGTGCTGCAATCATCTTTGGCAGGCATTCTTTTGTGTGCCATTTTGCAGTGACTGTGCATTGTTTTTGCAGTATAACCATTCCAGAATCCCCCTTGTGAAGAATACAGTTTTCATTCTCTTGTTCACTGATCGTGATTTTCTCACTGCCACACACTTTGTTCTGGGCTTTTGTTTCGACGCCGTAGTAATACAGCCATGTTTCGTCTCCTGTGACGATGTTGTTTACGTTAGGAGAAGCCCCATTATTAAACTTTTTCAACATCATTTTGCAATATTTGCCACGAGTGCCCTTTTGCTCCTCAGTAAGTGCATGTGGCACCCACAGTGAATAAACCTTCTTAACATGAAGATGCTCATGTATAATTTTATGAATGGCTTGTGCAGGAATGTGGAGGGACTCTTCTATCTGCCGGTTTATTCGCTTCTCTATCTCCAGCAGTTTCTTCTCAGCGTCGATGGTCTTGTCAACAACTGACTCGACCGACCACCCTGAACAAGGATCATCTTCAAGGCCAAATTTTCCCTTCTTCAATTCTCTGTACCAGCGGAATATGGTCGTGGGATGTGGACAATCATTCCCCAATACAGGAACCATCTCCTCAAAGCACTGATCTACAGTCAGACCATGAGAAAAGTTGTATCGAATAATGGCACTGTACTGAGGTTAGGACCACCCTGACATTTTTACAATATTTGTTTGAACCCCTCTTTCTTCCCCTAGGGGTGCCAGGCCTGTCCTAGCCTTGGATTATTGCATATTGCAAAGCTTTCCTAGTGGCCTATGTATACCATTTGCAGAACTTAATTGTTTCCCAATAGAAAGCTGAATTAAACTTGCAACATGAATATATATTTTCTTTTTCCATTTCATAGTGTTTTTTCCAAAATGCAATTCAATTAATAAATATCTGTGAATATAAAGATGAATTGTTGAACATTTGTATAATCAGGATATACCAATAAATCGTAAAAAAAGTATTTATAAAACATATTTTAAACTTATATTAATTTATGGAACCATGGATAGTAACAAAGAAGGATTTAAGTAGAATTCAAGGAATAATGGTGAAATTTTTAAGAAAAATGAAATACAGAACACTAAAATAAGATAAATTTTGAATATATTTAAATTAATATTGGGAAGTAAACATTATGAGGTTATATCATTAATAATGAGTAGAGAACATATTTTTAACGACTCACCTCATATAATTTCAAATTTCTTTGATACCGGCGGTTTCAGACAATAGGCTTCCACTTGGAAGCCATGACTGAAGAGGGAAAGATACTGTCTAAAACTGCCGGTATCAAAGAAATTTGATATTATATGAGGTGAGTCATTAAAAATATGTTCTCCACTCACTATTAATAAATTTTAAAGTTGGATAAAATATGAGATGAAATGGAAAATAGTAGAATAAGACGGTATGGCCACATTAATAGAATGAATACTGAAAGGATAACAAGGTAAGCACCGGAATTTATAGATTAGGAGAGAAGAGACCTAGAAGTCGGGTGAGAGATAGATGGAAATGATGGAAGGAGAGACATGGAAGCTTTTTTCCAAAACTCGACCCCTACTCGAGATTAGATGAAGAAGAAATAATTGCAAAGAAGTATAATTTTTTTTATAAATAAAGAACGTATCTTCTTTCAACTAATTCTGGAAATTAGAATCACAATAAATCTGTCATATTTTAACTTTCTTAGTTTAATGTTTTATAGTCAGTAGTAAGAATCAGGTAAAAATGATCCCAATCCAAACGAAGAAAAATAAATCCAACACTGATTGAATCAATTCAAAAACTATATTCAGAATCATATGTGCAAGTAAAAATGGGAAAGTACTTGTCTAAAGGTTTTCAAACAAATAAAGGATTACGACAGGGATGCTGTATATCTCCAACATTATATAAGATTTATGCTGAAAAAGCTATTGAAGAATGGAAAAAGAAATGTAAACCGATGGGAATACCACTAGATGATAATTCAACAATATATACACTCCAGTTTGCAGATGACCAATTGATATTGGCTCAAGAATTTGAAGATACCTCACTAGAAAATTAATACAAGAATATAGTTTATGGGGTTTAAAGATCAATATGGATAAATCTAGATATATGACAATAGGGGATCTTCCTCAAGATTTAATACTAGAAGAAAATGTAGGGACAATTAAATACACTGAAGAATATAAGTATTTGGGAATTAAAATTACTAAAGATGGAAAACAAGAAACAGAGATAAGAAACAGGATCAATATAGGAAAGTATGCTATATCTGCCCTAAATGGAATAGTATGGGACAAACGTATCTTCAAAGAAACAAAAAAACTATTTTTAATACAATAATCAGAAGCATTATTACCTATGGAGCTGATGTGTGGGCTTTAAATGCACAAATGAAAAAAAAAAATTACTCGCCACTGAAATGGACTACTGGAGACGTGTTGCAAGAATATCCAGGAAGGATAAAATCAGAAATTCATATATAAAAGAAAAAATGCAGGTACAATATTCAATATTAGCTTTTATAAAGAAGAAACAATTAAATTGGTACGGACACATTAGAAGGATGGAAGAAGGAAGACTACCTAAGATAATCATGGATTGGGTACCACAGGGAAGGAAAAAGAAGGGTAGACCAAATATTACGTGGATTCAGGGAATCAATGAAACTAAGAGGGAATGGGAAATAGAAGAAGATATATGGATGAACAGACAAGAATGGAAAATGTGTTGAAACAAATGTGTAGTTAACTGTGAACATAGGTACCGGAAAAATGTATATTCATTGTAAAAGCCGGAATAATAAAAAAAATAAATAAAAAAGTAAGAATCAGAGTATGTAACATTTCTTCAACATTTCAATTGAAATAAATTGATTCAAAAAGTTTTTCTTAATACCTACAAGAATATTTAATCAATTTCAACATTCCATATGCCAATTCTAATTGCAGATTACCAACATCTTGCAAAAAATTATACAAGAGATTGAAAAATATTAGAGAAATGAATTGTTCTATTCATAACTCAAAAGAAAATTCAAAAAGTTCCTTTAAGATTGCTTTCTAATAATGCAAGCAGTTCCCATATTTACAATATCAAGCAAGAAAATTATTCACATATTTGGAAACTTTATTACTCTTGAATTAAATAGTTTATTTTTTAATGATCACACCATTTATACTCACTGATGAGCACTGATATGTAATTCTGATTAAAATGGTATAAATTTTGTAAATTTACAATAATGTGAACTGAAATTTTCTTCACTTTATCATCAATATATTGTTTCATAAATTACATATTCACAATTCTATAATCTCCTGAGAAAATTTTTACATTATAAAAAAAAAATAATTGGCACCATTAATTTGGAGAAAAACATGTCAAATTAGCGTGTGTCTGTTGGCATTGTAAATTAGGGTTAGCCTGCATTTATAATTTTGTGCAGATTTAATTTTACCTCAGCATTCTTGTACTCTAGTAAATAACACAGAGTATAATGCATTGTATTACTGAATCACATATTTACAAATTTGAAGAAATGCACTGCAAAACTTCACAAAAATCAAAACTTTTCATAAGTAAAAATACAATAATAAAAAATAACTAAGAAAGCTTTCACCATTACAAGAAACAATCCTTAACTCAGCTTGGATTTTTCTGAAAAACCATTGTACAAAGAAAGATAATATTATATTAATGATTGATAATATGCATTAGGCCTATGTCTTTCTCTTCTTTTAAATAATCTTTTTTTTCCACTTACAGGCTGGAATTGTAAAATTCTTAACAGCAGAAGACTTTTATTTAAATGATAGGATTCATAAAATATGCCTTCAAGAACATCCAGCATACTGGTCAACTGCAACCCTTTGGAACAGGAGTAGTCGATATATATCCATTCCCTTTAAAGAAGTTAATAGCAATAAAAATGAAAGGAGAGAGTTTTTTTAAAATTACAATAAGAAAAAGAAATGTAAGTTCAATGTCAATTCATACACACACTAGATATTTGCCACATACTCTTTATTAGCAAAAATAACATCCTATTTCTCTATCCAACAAATGTTAATAAGACAATAACAAGGATAAGATAGAAAGTTGCTAAAATTACAGGGCTACTACAGATTAAGTAAACAATTGTAACATTCTATAAAACAAAAAACTAATTTATGGTACCTGGAAGTATTTTACACTGTTTTGCATAAGTCTTAAAGCTTAGTTTCCGAACTCACAAATGTTTAATGTGTGATCCCTGTGTCACACAATACACATCAAGGTGGCATTGTATTGGACATGCTCTAGATGGTAGTAACACATTTGCATGCTGGCCACCAATGTCTGCTGACCTCATACCATATAATTTTTTTCTTTCGTTTGGGGATTTGTCAAAGATAATGTTTTATCCCTCCATTTCATCTTAATTTAAATGAAATGAAAGAATGTGTCAGAAAAATTGTAGTCAAGTGTGGCTGCAGATATGTTACATCAGGTTTGGAATTAACTTGGTTAATGTGTTAATTTGTATCTTGTATTGAAGGAAACATACATTGAACATTCATGAATTCAGAAATTAAATGTTGATTTGTTCTTGAACATGTTTCGATATATTCTTCTATATCATCGTCAGCTTGGCTAGACTGATGAATTTTATGTTGTGAACCCTGGATGTCGATATCAGCTCCCTCTTCCGGATGGCCGAAGAATCTCCAAACTAAGTCATGTTCAGTAAGAATTTCAAAATTCATAACTATTTTTGTTCTTCTGAAAGTACATTTTTTCCCCCAAATGGTGAGTTCCTTTGTATTTTCTAACTGTTTTAATAATTTGGTGTTTGAATTTAAATTATTAAAACAGAAAATACAAAGGAACTCACCATTTGGGAAAAAAGTTACATTCAGAGGAACAAAAATAGAGTTATGAATTTGGAAATTCCTGCTGAACGTGACCTAGTTTGGAGGTTTTTCAGCCAGCCGGAAGAGGGGGCTGATATCGACATCCAGGGTTCACAACATAAAACTCATCAGTCTAGCCAAGCTGACGATGATATAGAAGAATATATGGAAACATGTTCGAGAACAAATCAACATTAAATTGAAGTAAGATATCTCTAGACTCAAAAGAACTTTATAAAAATAACCTCAAAACATTACTTCCTAAAATAAATAATCAGAAATTAAACTTCAAGACTTCCTCTACGAAACTGTGCAAAGTGCTTCCATGTAACAAATAGCTTTTGTTTTATAGAACATTAGATAGTATTGCACATTTATTTTGTAGTGGCCTTGTTAATCACTTAGAAATGACAAGAATTTAATAAATATAATAATTAACTTTTTTTTTTCACAAATAGGGGCCTTTTTATATTATAAGATATCTAACAATTTTAGGCCTTATTTTTCTGATGAATATCTTCAAATAAATCTTGCTTCTATTCTGTAATAATAATCACACCTTCAGGTTTTCCACAATTTTTTTTTTCTTTTTAATTTTATGAAAAAGCTTATTACAGAAATCAGTGTAACTGAAAAGTAGACATTGATATATCTGATTTAACATTTTTTTCCCCTTTTCACAATTTATTTCTCTAAATATATATTTATGTTAACATATTAATTTTAGCGATCACAATTAGCAACAACATTAATTGGTGTAATAATAAAAACAGAAGCAAATTTATTAATGAATATTTGGATGTCATGATGAAAAATACCTTAACCATTTAAATAATTTCAAATTAATATTATATGCATATCTGTTATTTCTTATATTTATACTACTTTCTGGAGTTTGATGTAATTTCTTGTAATGTATTTTGTCCTCCAATGCTTTTACGGAAAATCCAAAATTCTAAAAAATAATATGCGTTTTAGTTTCCAATTAGTCATATTTATTAAAAAAATAAGAACTGGACTGTAACATATTGATATGAAACATAAAGTAAGTCTAATAAAGTTCTATACCTCAGCAAACATCTAGCAAAATATCACTAATTTGTAATTAAATAATTAGCATGACTTATACCATGCACTGCTGTCACGTGAATTCAATATTTTTTTTATACAAAGAAATTCCATTTAATTTGTCTCACATACATTAAGAATGTAAGCCATAACTTGTAACTTATATTTTTAACCCATTCACTTTAGGTTTCAACGTGGTAGTCTTTCAGAAACCAGAAGAGCAAGATTGTATGGAAATTACTTATTTTAGGAAATGTTTTTTCCTTTTCATAAATTCAAAATGAATAAAATATAAAGATAAAATAGAAAACAAACCATATTTCTCCAATATTTGTTAATGTTAACACCTGTCAACAGATGTATAAATTGTGGGAAAAATATATTGAAGTCTGAGTTGAGAGAACATGGGTTGTCTTCCAAAATGAATTTTACCAAAATAGATGGGAGTACAATTTGCTTTCCAAAGCAAATGGGTTAATTGTCCTCTAACCTTTCATTTTGATGCTATAATTTACATTTTAATTAAAAGTTTGCTCTCATAAAAAATTATAATGATAAATGCATTTTAAACAGAATTCACACTCTTGTGTATTTTTAAGGGAAGATGGCTGTGACAAGAGGTAAAAAGTAACTCATAATCAAAAAAATTATTTCTCTGATTCTAAATACCTGACAAAATTAAAATGTTTTGTTGTTAATTAAGGACTTACTTACTTACTCACTCACTGGCACTATCGAACCCGTAGGTTCATGGCCGCATGAACATAAGCTCTCCATACATCCCTATCCTGAGCTAATGTTTTCCAATCATTCCCTGTATAATCCACTTCCCTCAAATCATCATAGTTAATGTTATTCTCCCACCTCATTCTTGGTCTACCAACTGGGCGTTTTCCCTCTGGCTTTCCTACAAGAAGCTTCCATGCACGTCTTTCATTCCCCATACGTGCATTCACCTGTTTATTCATCTCTCTTTGGTCCAAAAATTTTATTCTCAAATACTTGTAATTTCCTTTCCTCCCTTAAAGTAAGAGTCCATGTTTCACATCCATATAATATAACTGGTAGAATAATAGTTAATTAAGGACAAATTTAGATTTTAAAAATATATGCATTTTTAGATGTCTTGAAACATTCATTCTAAATTAATTTTGAATTATTGAAGTTTGTCAATCACATACCTATATTAAAGTACAATTTTCTCATCTGCTGCATTAAATAAGAAAGTAAAACAATTTTTAAAGAGAAAAAATTCTGCCTGAATCAGGACTTGAAGCCAGTCAAGTTCCTGCCTGCCCTCACACAAATTTCTCTCTCTTACCCCATGTCCCCATAGCACAGAAATATCATTTACAATGCAGTTGGGTAGCTTCTAAAACAAGAAGACATTATGACGGATGTTTACACTAATTTAAGCTATAAGCTCTTTTTATGGTAGTTTTATGTAAATTTTCCCTGAATTTATGAATTTACATAGTAAAATAAATTACGAATATTTCAATATTCATGTAGCACCCTTAAAAGAACACTGGTAAAGAAAGTATGAAAAGAAACATTTAAAATTTTATAAAGTATTGATTGTAGCTGCAATATTGTATGGCTCAGGAATATGGAATCTGATAAACAGTCAATTTAAAAAATAGAAGCAGCAGAAATGAAATATTTACGAATTGTGGCAGGATATACATTAATGGATAAAAAATGGAATAAAGATATCCGTAAAGAACTACAAATATTCAATACTAGTAAAATTCATATCAAATTCCGTTGAGGTGAAGTCATATGATGAAAGTTAAAATTAAAATTGTACCTGTTGGTAGGTGCCGTCGTCCTCAACTTTGTTAATATATTGTATATAAAATTAACTGGAGCACTTTTGGAAGTTACCTTCCATCTTCTGCAGGTTGTTGGTAGGTGCCATCGTCCTCAACTTTGTTAATATATTGTATATAAAATTAACTGGAGCGCTTTCGGAAGTTACCTTCCATCTTCTGCAGGTATACATTCTGGAGTATACATCACCGTACACAACAACAAGTAACGGAAACTCAACCTGCAGAAGATGGAAGGTAACTTCCAAAAGCGCTCCAGTTAATTTTATATACAATATATTAACAAAGTTGAGGACGATGGCACCTACCAACAGGTACAATTTAATTTTTAACTTTCATCATACAAATATTCAGTTTGACAGATAAAACAGAAGAATATAGGAGAAAATGGTATGAACATGACTGCAGAATGGATACTAACAGATTGACTCGAAAAGTATGAACTATCAACCAAGAGGAAAAAGAGATCGGGGACGCCCAAAAGAGATGGATGCAGCAACTAAAATACTTGGAGCTGGAACAAACCAAGAAGATTTAATCCTTGCAAGAAGAAGAAGACATTACAATCAAAAGGAAAGTGAAACTTTAATTAAATATGTTCATCATATATATAATAATCTACTCTAGCAGTTTTACAACTGTACCTGTAACATTTTCAAAGGAAATACGATTGAATTTCAATTTGAAAAATGTTGTAATTTTTTTTTTATATAAATCATTGATGAAAAAATTATTTTTGAAGAACCATTTAACTGAAACTGCTACAGAAGCTTCATCGTATACTTGGTAAAGTTTCCTGAAAACTTAATACCCCTACCTTGAGAACAGTTTATCAATAGAATGATTTTTCAGGAATTATTTATAAATTAAGACTGAATAATTTACGATATCTAAAAATTCATATATATATTCCAAACTCCATGGTGTAACATGTCTAGAAGGCCTTTGGCCTACCAATTGGATATTGGCTTTACATCCACTTGTCATTTACAGAGGTGGACGATCATCTAGCCAGTAAAGGGGTGACATGTGATCAGTATTAAATTTGAAGAGAAAAATTTTCACCCAAACTGAGACTCGAACCCGGGACCTTTGGTTTTCTGTACCAATGCTCTACTAACTGAGCTACCAGGGCAAGTTCCAATCTAGATGCAAATTTTTCTCTTATATATGTTGTAATTCGGGGGCACGCCGTAGCGTAGTGGTTAAGGCACTGAGCTACAAGCCAGAGGGTTGAGGGTTCAAGTCCCGTTGGGGTCAGGATTTTTAAAATGACCCAAACCCTCTGGAGGCACTATGGCCCTGGGGTCGACTCAGCCTCTAATGGAAATCAGTACCAGATGCTTGTTCTGGGGGTAAAGGCGGCCATCATGCAGGGTTGACAACCCGGCTGACAAAAAGTGCCGATTGTCTAGAAAATGTGGGAGCCTTAACCTCCTACTACCCCAAGGGCCTCCGGGCCTGTTGTGGGACCACTTTACTTTATATGTTGTAATTCCCGTGCACAAAAAGCTTGAAGCCTTGGCTTCTATCTTTGCAAATGGTGGCTTCTTAGTTAAGAAGACATTTATTGGGAATTTAAACACTACTTTATAAAGCCAGTACGACTTCTATTGATGGTTTTATTATTGGTTTAATTCAAATTTGATTAATCTTCAGTGAGAAGTGTTAAATTAATAATAGAAACATCAATGTGATCAGTATGTTGAATCCACCAGCTGTTATAGCTGGTTTTATTAACCTGGAGGTATAACTATTGTAGCTACCCAAATTCCTCAAGATGTTGGGTGACACCATCCCATACTATTCTAATTGAAAACATTTCTTCTTCCATGGGGATTCAAACCAGTGAAAGTCTGTAGTTTTACACCAAGATGTCTTAAACCACTTGACTATGGCACAGGAGAAAGAAAGAAATATATATATATATGTAACAGGCAAAGTACAAATTTCAGGACAATTCTAATGATATTTTTATCATAAATTGGAACTTCTCACTGAAGGACAAATTATATTTGAAGAGAAAAATATATGCACAGACTGGGGTCTAAACCCAGGACCTTTGGCTTTCTATACCAACTGAGCTCCCTGAGCATTCCAATCTAAAAATCTTCTTTAAAAAAAGCCACCATTTGCATGATCAAGCAATGGTTCATAGCATTTGGCGCTCGGGAATTAACAATGTATAAGAGAAAATTTGCATTTAGATTGGAGTGCTCAGGTAGCTCAGTTGGTAGAGCATTGGTATAGAAAGCCTGAGTTCAAATCCCAGTCTGGGTATATATATATTTTTTTTTCAAATATAAATTCTGAAGACTTTTCTACAGTCTGGATTTTTTTGAGATTATTACAAATAATGTGAGTTCCCCTTGGTTAGAATAATGATTACACAATACAACAGCAAAAGCATCCCTAAAATGTAGCAATGGAAAATTAATTTTGAATTCTAGACATAAAACCAAATTGCAAGCTGCACAGCTGAGATTTTTGCATACTCTTTTAGGTCTGAGTAGATTGGATAAAAAGAGAAAAGACATTCACGAAAGGCTAAAAGTCCAAAATATAGTTTAAGATATCCAAACAAAAGAATTAGTTAAATCACCTCCACAGAATTGATTCAAATTGTTTGCCAAAGAAGATATTCTAGTATCGACCTAAATGTCAAAGAGACAGAAGAAGACCTGAACAATGCTGGAAAAATCAAGATGATTTTTTTTGAGATGCAGAAATACGCTCAACTGAGCCTAAATCTAATATGTATATCATTATACAGTAAAACTTGTTTAATCCGGTACGTGAATAATGTGAAAATCTATCCAATGTGAACAAATTTATTGGTCCCGGCAAAATAATAGTAATTTTACATGTATTTACTTTGTATAAAACGGAATCTGTCCAACGCGGAAATGGAAGGATATTTCTACACAATTCATGGAAAAAAAAAAGTTTATATGACAGAAAAATAAATTAGTTTCTATTTCATTGAATTCCCATTAGGCGAATTAACAATAAGTGAAGATTCATGCACCTGGGAGTAGTAGTTTCTACCTGTATCTGGGATTTTCTTTCGGCCTCACTGCACACTCGTTTTGCAAAATACAGATTTGTTTAACAAATATTTAGCGTGTGACATCTGTCTTACAAATAACCAGTGCACTGTAAAATCTTAAATTAGTTTAAGATCTAAGACCGATTGTGTACATATATTTCACAGGTAGCATTCTGAATTTATGGAATAAAGATGGCTAAATTGTATGTATCATTGTCATTAAATGAAAAAGTCAAAGTGATTGAAGATAAAAAAAAAAAAAAAACTCGCAGTATGCAAAATAATGACTAAATTTAAATGTGGAAAAACCCAAGTTTGAGATTTTAAAACACAAAGAAAAAATAATGAATGAATGGACGCAAGGAAATGGTCAAATAAAGAGAAAAGCAAATAAATAAATAAAATGAAAAATATAAAAAAATTAAATCAACAAGGTGTGGAAGTGTTTTACAAGTCCACGATAAAAAATCTCCAAATTTCCGGACCAATGCTCCAAAGTCAAGCTCTAGCTGTTTGCTATATCCATAGGGAATAATGATTTGAAGGCATCTTCGGGTTGGTTGTGGATAGTTTTAAAAGATGACACTATACAGTGTGGAATGAAATTTTGCGGGGAATCAAAGGGTATGGACAAAAGTATAGTTAGTCAGTGGAAACCAAAACTGCATACTTTAATTTCAGGATACGCGTCTAAGAGACATTTTAATACTGATAAAACGGGACTGTTTTTCATGCATTAGCGTCAAAATCGCTTGTTCACACTACAATGGCAGTGGAACTACAATCAATCCAAGGTACATAAAAAAGACATCTATGGTGCTCTATAATCTAAGATTGGTTAATATATATTTTTTATAAAGTGGGATTTTGTCTAATGTGGAAAAAAAATTGGTCCCATGCGATTCCGCTTTGAATAAGTTTTACTGTAATATAAAATTTCTAGGAACCGTATAAAATGCCAGTCGATTTTTGGCAAATTATAAAATAACATTTTTTAACACTATTCCTAGTCATTATCTACAATAAATGGTAACATATCTAAATGCAACAAAAAATCTTACTTTAAGGTAGATTTTTATATTTCATGCAAATTTTATTACCAATATGCAATACTGGTAGATAGTTATATAATGTGAGTATAATAATATAGCCATCTTATAGAATATGCTAAAACTAAAAGAATGATCCACATGTCTTAAACTTAAAAGCTAACCAACATGACTCAACTACCCTTATATTTGCCATTTTTATGTAGCCATGTTTTTTTAAGCATTGTTATAGACGAGAAAAAAAATTTAATGAAGTAAGTATATGACAGAATAATTCTTTGTGTACTTTAGTTTTGTCATTTTATAAAATAATTTATATTTCATACTTCACCTACTCACTTTTAGCATTCTGTAAAATGCCTAGTCATTTTACAGAATGTATATATATATATATATTTTTAGCCTTCAGATAGTTGGACACTTCTTTTTCTTTTCAAAATGTGTGTATGAGTGTTTAACAGAAAATATGGAGTTTCCATCTTTAAAAATTGTACTTAATATGTACAATTTTATATGGGTAACTGACATAAAATGTATGGTTTTATATTGGTAACTGACATAAGTGTAGAATGACATAGGATTAAATTAAATGCTTCATACCTCACCTCATATCCAGTCTTCTATGTAGACCGTGGTTTCAAAGCCTTGCTGACTGAAGTTATGTCGACCTTCTAAGTAGAAGACTGGATATGAGGTGAGGTATGAAGCATTTAATTTAATCTTAAATTAAACCTAATAGTGGTTTTTTCCTATAAAAGTTCAGTAGATTGACATGTTTTACAGAGTGAAGTTTTCAATTTTAATTGAACAAGCAATTGTGAATGTAGTAATATATGGGAGAAGATATAAATTATACATGTTTTGAATTATACGTTCTAATAAACTTTAGCCACTAATTATACAAAATAAATATAACTGTCAAAACAACTAATACTCCTATGTGGTGCAAGAGTTTTAATTAAAATAAATAATTTTTTGTTATGTATGAGTTTGTTTATATTCTACAATATTTTGGGATGTAGGCACTTGACAATTTTTTTTAAAAGTCCATATACCACTTTGGAAAGCATGGAAGAAACTTTAATTTTAACGTGTTATGTCAAATTTTACATGTAATTCACAAACAGTGGGTAATTAGAATCTAATAATTTTTTTTTTTATTTTCTCATGAGTTACTTAACCATCTCTCCTTAAATCACAAAAATGTAAACTCGCAAAACATTGTGACTGTTATAAGAAATGAACAGACTGTTTTACAGAAAAACACAACTGTTAACAGAAGAGTTTAACAATGTGCCTATCACACCATAACTTTCCACATCAGCCAACTTTGAGCCATAATCCTTTTTAGTTATTAAATATAAAAAATGGCTTTCATTAAAGATATTCACATTAATGTCTACTACTGCTTTCAAAAATATAGGATGAGGTAAAAATTGTCAATTAAAGAACAAGGAGAAATCAACGAAGAAATGTAAATTCTTACACATATATATATACTGTTATACTATTAGACAATGTCTATGTTTATGAAAGCGATAGTAGAATTCAAGAGCCAATGTTAGGGAAATTGCATACTATTTAACGATGTTTAGTTTTGCAACAATGTTGCACTTTTTGCATTTCAACAAAAAAGTACTTCTCCATGTACATACTTAGCTTCATGCTCATACCGCAATCAAGTTACTTATTATATACTATGACAAACATAAGCATTATAAAAATCTTCATACAAATATACTGCATTATCATTAAAATGTATACTTTCAAATTAAAAAAAATATTAACAGATTCTAGTTCAGAAATCATCTCTAATACCAACATTAAGGAATAGGATAAATAAAATGTAATTAAATCATTGGCATAACAGCTCTGAAAAGCTAAGGCCAATTGAAGTGGTTGCTGTCACTGATTTGAAATTGATCCTCCTACATTGCCCTGCAAAGCCAAAAAGATGTATCTCAAGATCTTTCAACGTTTGGTAAATAAGCAATCTGTTAAATTGTATTTCGAATCAATTTGTTTACCACATACCACAATATTTTTTATACAAAGAATACTATTTTAACTAAAGGTAGAAATACTTATGTCAGAATATTAAACAGCTTAGGAAACAATGATACTGCTATTTCGCTTAGGATTTTAATAAAAAATTATTTATACTTCATTAGGATTTTTCGTGACTTTCTGTACATATAGGACTATTTAGTTTAGTATAGAAAAAGTGACCACTTGAAATGCGTCCTTTTGGCAAAGGATGGCAGTACAGGCCTTAGGAGACCCTTGGGATATTAGAAGGTTAAGGCTCCCACTTTCTAGACAATCAACACAAGATGTCAGCCGGGTTATGAGCCCTACATAAACCCACCTTTACCCCACAACATTCTGGTACTCAATTCCATTAGATGCTGAGTTGACCCCAGGGCTAGGTGCTGCCAGAATGTTTAGTTCAGTTTAAAAATCCTGACCCTACTCAAACTTCCAATCTATTGTAGCATATTGCCTTAACCAACAATGATAGACATGTCCTGTCACTGGTAAGTATAATCCAATCCTCAATGTATGTTTAAATTTCCTAATCCAAATTTCACTACTGATCAATTCAAGTCGTATTTATGAATTATTAGGAGTTAGATATTTTGAAGTATTTATGAAGTTCAGTGGATCCCAATTCAACACTATATTCAAAGAAAATGTTCCAAGAAATAGCTAAGAATTAAATCCAGGACCCCTGGACTGCAGGACAAACACAATAACCACTATACCACAGAAACAGTTGTACATAAGCAAAACCACTACTAAAAGTTCATGTTTAAATTCCTCACAAGTTAAATATTTTAGAATGCCAGCACATTAATAATTCCACTTATGAAATCTATGTAACTTTGAAAAAGAGTAGGAAGTTGGATGGCATCAGCTAATTGATCAACAGCAGTTTCTAGATGCTTAGTAGCAGCTGAATAAGTTGGAAGCCATAGGTAGCTTCCCAGGAATATGGGGTGTGGAAGACATACAAACACACCATTGCTATGCAGCAAGAGTGCACATCATTTTTCAACATCCTTTTCTGAAAGAAAGACTCATGACAATACAGTATACAAGTATTGTTTTTAATATGAGAAGGAGTAAAACTTCTGATACATGTATCATTAACTAGAAGCTCTGAAACCATAAACGCCAATTTTGAACAAGGAGAAGTAATTTATAATGCAAACACCTGTGCTTACAAACTAACTAATATGTCCAGATAACAATTAACTGCTTGCATTTAGGAAGTAGTAAATTTCTTACAATGTGACTACACAAAGCTTATTTCTTAGTATTTCTTATATTTACATATATATATCATCAATATGAAGAGATAAATTATATAAATGTACTTGAGTGATCCAGTCATCCTTGACTATAATTTTAAATTGCAGAGGCCTTTCCATCTTCAGAGATTGTTGTATTATCCTCAACTATAATTTTAAAGTGTAGAGGCCTTTCAGATTGCCATCCATCTTCAACATTTATTACATTGTCCTCAAATATAATTTTAAGGTGCAGAGGCCTTTTGTTCTTCTTCAGCATTTATTACTTGAATAAATGCTGATGATGGACTAGAGTCCAAAAGGCCTCTACATATAGTTGAGGATGATTGGATCACTCAGGCACTTGTGTACAATTTAACGTGAAAAATGATAAACTGAATTTTTAAAAACTAGGATACTACCCAGGAAATAACAAATTCAATTGAAAATATACACCTCACACCATTAAACAAATCTTACCTGGATATGTTTTGGAGATTTTGTTCCCATTCTGACTATTAAGTCACAGGTGTCAGGAAACTTCCATTTTTCTGTAAGTGGTTAGAGGAATTGAGAACAAAAGCAAATTGAATATTTAAAGGAAGTGACACTGAGGTTATTTTAAATAACAGGAGTTAAGAAAATTCACGACTCACCTCATATTTGTAGATTTCTTGAAGACCTAGATTTTGACGCGTTAAGCATCATTATTAATTCTTTCTAACTCTTAGAAAGAACTGATAATGATGCTTAATGCATCGAAGCCTGGGTCTTCAAGAAATCTACAAATATGAGGCGAGTTATAAATATTCTAACTCCTATTATTTAACAAAAACAAAATTATAAATTTTAAAATGTTTCATTAAGTAAGATTTTATTTCCAAATTTGTTTACTCACCACCAAAACAGAAGTCAACTGACAACAGTGATTCAACTAAATAGTCAGAATTTGACCGAGATGGAAAAGTCCTCTGCTACATGTCCAGATGAGATAATTTATTTTATAAGTAGAGATGCATATTTCTAAATGAATTAGATAAAAGATAAATATAAAGGTATCTGGTTAACATGTCACGATGGCTCATGAACACAAGGATTTCATAATTCTTAGCATGAGGAGGTTGCATAGCTGGCCCAAGACTCGATAAATTTATATTTCTATAATATTTTCTATATCCCGGTTCTGGTGGACTTATAATTACTAAACTATCAACTAGTCAATTATTATTAATGAGTTGGATATTTTGACTCACCCCATATTTCTTGATTTTTATGCAGAATGGTTTCATCGCTTCTTTGGAATGCATCGAGCATGTCCTAGAAGCGACGAAACCGGTCTACATAAAAATCAAGAAATGTGAGGTGAGTCAAAATATCCAACACATTAATAAATAAAAGAAACTGCAGTGTTATTTCCTACATATATTTAATTATCCACTGGTTACTTGGTTTGCAGGTTCAAATCTGGCTGGTGTTGATGGATTTTTAAGGGCGTAAAAATCCTGAACACGGGATACTTTGGAAGGGAAGTAAAGCCTTAAGACACACAAAACAAACTTACTCTTGAAATAAGAGCCTTCCAAGCAAGATTTATTGGCCTTTTCAGGCACAGATTTGAATACCAATACTAATGACCTGAGCAGTTAAAAGTATTAAATTCAATTAACATTTATAACTAGTATAAATGTGGCTTGCTTTTTACCTTAATTTGTTAAAGTTTAGTTTCTTGAAAATAGAGTAAATTCAACTAACACATTGTTTTCCAGTTTTTAAAAAAAAAAGTTAAATATTTAGGCCTATATCTGAAGTGAATGGGTTAACAATATCTCAGGATTGATTGTTCCATCAAATTTTGGAATAGCTCCCAATGGTAAAAAGGGGTCAAAGTCAGCCTTGAAGAAGATTGAGAGAACAATTCTAACTTGATCTTGAAGTTAGAATAAACCAGATGGTCTTAACCATGAAGCTATTGACGATGATAATCTTTTTATTATTAATTTAAGGATAAATTATATTTGAAGAGAAAAATTATATGCTCAGACTGGGGTTTGAACCCAGGACAATTGACTTTCTAGGCCAATGCTCTACCACTGAGCTAATTGAGAATCTAAATGTGTTTAGATTCGAGTTTCTCAGTTAGCTCAGTGGTAGAACATTGGCCTAGAAAGCAAAGTCTTGGGTTCAAACCCCAGTCAGAGTGTATAATTTTTCTCTTCAAATATAATTTATCCTTAAGTGAGAAGTGTTAAATTAATAATAAAGAACATCAAAAGAAGCCCTGCTGGCTTTATAAAGTAGTGTTTAAATCTTCTTAAACAAGAAGCTGCCATTTGCATGTGGAGCAAATGTGCATAGCATTCGGCGATTGGGAATTAACAGTGTATAAGATAAAAATTTGCATTTAGAGTGGATTCTCTCAGGTAGCTCAGTGGTAGAGCATTGGCCTAGAAAGCCAAAAATCCTGGGTTCAAACCCCAGTCTGAGCATATAATTTTTCTCTTCAAATGAGATAATCTTACTTTTTTCCTACTATACTGTGGCCAAGTAGACACATAGTTATAAGGCATTCTAGTCTTTTTCTTAGAAATTTTCTCAAGGAATTTTTGCCAGTTATGAGAAATTTGTGTAGCTGTGATAACTAGCAGTTAAAGTAGAGAAAATTCAACATGCTGACATGTCATCCCTATATTGCCTGGATGATCGTCTATCACTGTAATTGACACATCCAGGTGTGAGGATAGCAGCATACTAGTAGAATAAAGCCCTTATAGGCATATTACAATTTGGAGTTCAGTTTATATTTTTCTTAGTCCCATGCTGTGTGATAGCATCATGTCATAGCTATGGGAAATAATCTGGTAAGTCCCCATTAAGTTTTGTTTCAGTTAATATTTTTCTTATATATAAAACTATCTATCTTTCCAGATATAATATCCACTATTATAAGTAAAAGAATACACTGAGCACAAACAGAATAAAGGGAAACACAAATATGAGAGAGGATCGGAAAGTAATGCACAATAATTTTTTCTGCCTTTGTATTGCAGCTGGAATGAAATTCCTCAAAGATATAGTTTGAAGTGTTCACTACAGGGGGTATTTTTTTCATGTGCAGCTCTAGCAGGAGAATCATGAGCTATGCAACAGTGATAGTGCATGTGTTACTCTTGTCAATGTGCGAAGAGCAGCGAAGTGTAGTTAGATTTTTGTGGGCCAAAGGATATAAACCAAGTGGACCTGGACATGCGTGGCATGTAAGGGGACAATTGTATTGACCGTAGCAATGTCTCCAGGTGGTGTCATGCGAACCTTTGTGATTCACCTTACATGTGTTACTCTTATCAATGTACAAAGAGCAGCGAAGTGTAGTTCGATTTTTGTGGGCCAAAGGATATAAACCAAGTGGACCTGGACATGCGTGGCATGTAAGGGGACAATTGTATTGACCGTAGCAATGTCTCCAGGTGGTGTCATGCGAACCTTTGTGATTCACCATGCTCTGGGTGGCCATTAACAGCTGCAACCCCGCAGAATGTCAGAGCCATTGAAGCAGCAATTTTGAATGACCAGCATGTACAACTCGCCAGTCTGTATCTAGAATAGATCCAGGTGGAGAAAAATTGTTGGGGCCAAAACTTCAGTGAGGTTGTAGTTGCCTGCTGAAGAAGAAGAACCTTTTCGAACCAGTTCAAAATTTCCTATGGTGCAGTGTTCATGACACATAGAAATTTCATAAAATTAGTGCTCGCTGGGTGTTAAGAACCTGACAGACGACCACAAGAGCCAGCGAATGACAAGCTTGTATCACTTAAAGCATTACGCCGCAGAAGGGCACGACTTTCTGAAAGGAATCGTCACTGATGAGTCGTGGGTGTACCACTACACACCCAAAACAAAGCAAGCCTCTATGGAGTGGAAACATGCTGGTTCCTCAGTACGAAAAAATTCAATGTGCCTCAATTTGCTGGGAAAATGTCAAACTTCATGACAATGTTCGCCCCCATGTTGCTGCTCGTATTCTTGAGAAAATCACCAAATTTGGTTGGGAAGTGCTCCAGCATCCACCATACAGTCCAGACCTTGCACCGTTGGATTTTCATCTGTTTGGTCCCACGAAGAAATTCCTGTCCGGCCAAAGTTTTATGACAGATGTGGAAGTTAAATCAGCAGTCCGCAGATGGCTATACTCCAACAAAATGGACTTCTACAAACAGGGTATATTGAAACTGGTACCACGATGGGAGAAATGTGTTGAGAAAGTTGGTGACTATGTACAAAAGTATGTAAAAGATGCAAGTTCATTTGTGATTTTTTTTGTTAAACTTTTCTGCAAAAAAATTATTGTGCATTACTTTCCGATCCTCTCTCATATTAAGAACCTGTTAAAAATATAAGAAAATTAAATTGAGGTGAAAATCAAGTTTTATTAACTGGAGTAGATGGAGATGAACTGATGAGAATAGTGTCAAATTGTAAGAATCCTTGTTTTAATATATATATATATATATACCATAAATAATTTTCTTTTTCTTTTTGCAATACGAGACCAAAAAAAAAAAAACTGTTAAGAATCTGATTCTTCCGAAAGTATCTCTACTCTATTGTCGTGGTGAGGCTTGCGAGGTCAAATGATCCTAAGAGCTATGTTGGAGGTAGCATAGCTACTGATAAGGGCATCTCATGCCAGACATTAAGTTTAAAAATTATTTTGTATTTCTACCCAGCACCATGACGATTTTGGGTAGCTCCAATAAGAAGCGGATCCAGGTTAAGAAAAACTAGCTATAACTGCTGGGAGACCTGACATGCTGGGCAGATTAAAGATGATGATCCTAACTAAAAGTGATTCCCTGGTCCTTCATGTGGGGCTGACAACCCACCACCCAAAAAAAAAACAGTTAATGATAGCCAACCTAATAAAATGGTAAAACCAATGCATATAAAAAGGGATAATCAGATGTTTATTGCCACCTGGAACGTACATAGCTTACAAGGTAGCTGGATAACATGGAAGAGGATTTGAGAAGAATAGGAATTAAAAGATATGGGGTAAAAACATCTGATAGATATGAATGGAAAGAAATATGTGAAATGGCTAAGGTTTTCCAAGAACTCTAGTGCTATGGAGTAAGTAAGTAAGTAGTAATCTGAACACTTTAGTTAGTTAATGTAGTCACCAGCACTGGTACACTCAAAAACGTTAACTTCCTGTCATAGACAGTCTGTTGGCTTTTTAGCTAAGTTGCTTCAATTGGTGTCTCCTTTAACTTGCCTCCTCTGAAGTGCTGCTGCTAGGTCCAATCGCAGAGCATCTTGTTGTTTTTGATCAGCTAAGGGCTGAATACTACGTAGACCATTTACAATGTCCTTGGTTTTACCAAAGTAAATCTCATTGAGCGTATTACGTATCTTATTTTCCATTTCTTCAACCATTCGACCAATATTGGCAATGTGGGGCGAGGCTTCACTCACACTTGCATCATTCTCCACCTTAAAAATCACCACAGTAATAATAAAAATTAATCATGAGGTAAAAATGTTTTGTTATAAAATACCTTTCTCTTTTGTAGGAAAACCAGAGGGAAAATGCTCAGTTGGTAGACCAAGAATGAGGTGGGAGAATAACAATCGTGATTTCAAGGAAGTAGATTATACAAGAAATGATTGGAAAACATTATTAGCTGAGGATAGGAATGTTTGAAGAGCTTATGTCCGCACGGCCATGAGCCTACAGTTTCGAGAGTGCCAGTGAGTTAGTTAGTTAGATGCAAGTTTTTTCAGTGATGTTTCAATAGAAGGATCCACTGACGATGAAAGTAATAATATTAGTGATGTTTGGGGGAAGTTGTAGAGTAGGAAGGGAGGTCAGATCGGAATGCCAATAGCAAAGGCCTAAATAGTGCAGACGTAAGTTCCAGTTGGAATAATAGCCGTTCAGATGGGCCCAAATTTCAATTTATCGGTACACCTGGGGTTCAGATACTTGTAAAAAACCCAAAAAAACCCTTTAGAAAATTTTGAACAGTATATTTCAAGTCAGCTGTTAGAAAAAATTGTAACAGAAACAAATAGAAATGCAGAATTTTTTTTACAGAATAAGAACAACATAGAATCAAAATTTAGAGTAACTAATGGAGAGAGAGAGACTAACAATGAGGAATTAATGTTATTGTTGGCTTGTTACTATTATTGAACTATTTCGTACAGTGATTTGACTATAGAAAACTTGATTCATTTTGTAAATAATGTAAATAGTGACATAAACACTATTTTAGTAAATTGGATACCTCATTGCTAAAACTGTAAGTATAGATAGTGTTTTTTTTTTCTTTTAGCTTCCATTAATTTTTAAACTCTGTGTTTCATGCATGTTTTTGAGTCAGGATAAGTATATACATCTCTAGTAAGAATAACACTTAGTCCTACTTTACAATTGCAGTAATACTTTTTTTTTCTTACTTAGCAAATAGAAATTAGTAAAAAAAAATTGTTCAGAAAACATTCTTCAGTTTACACACAGCGTAGCTAAATACATCACAACATGTGTCTTTCACTCTCATAAAAACAAACCCTTGTAGAAATTCTGGCGAAGTAAACTGGCCTGACAGCTTCAAAAGGAAATTGAAAGATACCACATGGTCAAAGTCAAATTACAATTCAAACTCCAAGTATTAGGGTACAAATAGTGTCTGGAAGAGTGGAATATAGCACACACATTACATACGAAGTTTATACAAAACATATAAAGAGAGATAATGAGATTTTTTCAGAAGGAATGGATATTATTTCATTACATTATTACTACGAAACCAATCATCCCATACACACTAAAATTAGCTGCGTTATAATATAATTCTTACTCTGTTGAATTGATTTTATTTCTTCCGATTTGGATAAAAATTGACAGAAATATCATAATTCAAATACAGTGAAGTAACAGTTGAACCAGGGAAATTAAATATCCGAGCCTTAAATTCAAATCGCCACTAGACTGACTGCAAGGGGGTGAAAAACTATGACGAATTATTACATCATTGCCACTTGACTGGTTAATGAAGGCCCTATGCTTCCAAGAAAAGTGACAAACTACTATATATATATATATGATTAATTTCTTGGGTTTTACGTGTCATGGAATCAAGGTTGACCTCTGGCCACTGATTCCGACATTTCAACATGACCATCATTCATTGATGATGGTATGTGAAATCATGTCGAAACATCAGAACAGTGGCCAGAGGCCAAACTTGAATCCATAGGGTGGAAAACCCAATGAAACTTTCTTAATTATACTTATATCCGTGAAATTCTACAATATATAATTCCACTTAATGCTGTATATAACAAATGGTTTTTATACACTCTTATTTCTAAATTCATTTCTGAAATATTTAATATATTAAATATTGTCACTGGGTAATGAAAACCTTATAAATCCACAAATCTTCAAAAACCTTGTAAGTGCAATAAACTGTACCCCATGTAAAACAAATTGGCATATAATCTGCACAGAACCAGTAACTTCTTTCTATAATGTCACACCATCTATGGATAGAAATGAAATTTTGTTCCATTAATTCAGTGTATTTTCTATAAGTTTTTTTCCTCTCCTGTTAAATTTGTTGAAACGGATTTGAAAGGTTTCCATTGCCCAGTAACATAATTACTTACTCTTCCTGCTATTGAAAAAAAATGCTGAAACTGGACAAACAAAATTAATTTGAACTAGCAAAATATAACATATGATCATCAATTTTAATATACACAGGATGGTCAACCACCAGACAACAGTTGTGAAGCATCAAAAATGTTGCATAGATAGCAACGAAACTAGTCTGCATAAAAATCAAGAATTATTAGGGGAGTCAAAAAAACACAACTCAAAATATAATTTAATACACACAATTAATAAATTAAATATATATTATATTATTTTTAGTCTGAACATCTTACCTCAATATTAATGTTGATTTGTTCTTGGACATGTTTCAAAACAATTCTGTTTTATCGTCAGCTTTTCCAGACTGGTTTTATTTATGTTGCACAACCTGGATGTCGATGTCAGCTCCATCCAGGTTGTGCAACATAAATAAAACTAGCCTGGAAAAGCTGACGTTAAAACAGAATTGTTTTGAAACATGTCCAAGAACAAATCAACATTAATATTGAGGTAAGATGTTCAGACTAAAAATAATATAATTAAAATAACCTCAAAATATAACTTCCTAAAATTAAATATTAAATATATATACTGCCAACAGCTCCAAAGAGCCAAGACTGGCTATAAAAGACGTAAACTGTGTAAAATGATCATAGCAAGCACACACTTCTGAATCTGAAGACTCCCTTATACACACAATAATTTTATCTATGCTGTTTCTTATCACTGATAATTTAGAAACATCCATAACAGATGTTTCTTCATTGTCATCATCTTCATCTTCTTGATCATCATGTAGAACATATTCCACAATCTCTTCCTGGCTTAAGGTTTGGTAGTCCCTTGTCTAAGTGTAGCCATGTAATAAACTGGGGTAAAATTAGATATATCAGACTGGTGCAAAATTATACAAAAAAATATATATATATTATAATAAAATCATATTTTAAACTTTAAATAAATGTCAAACAGATAATGATATCATGTATGATTACTAAGGAAACTCAAACATACGTTGTTTAATTTAAACAGAGATTAATTAACAAACAAAAGATTGATATAATATTCTTGGAAAAATATTGTATCAAATTCAAACACAGGATTAATAATAATATTTTGGAAGGGAAAAATAATTATCAAATGTTTGAACATGTAATGAGGAGACATGCAAGATTTCCACATCTAGAAGGTATAAATGATGAACCACTTGTTCAGACAGACATCTGAGGACTCATTCTATAAAAGAGTGCAGTCAGCGACAAGTGGACCTTCCTGCCCGGGCATGTATTGCCAGATCATTATATGTAAGTAGAGATCAATTGTTATATATATATATTATTGTCTGGTGGATTTTCTCTCATACTTTAGAAAGTTGAAGTTTCATTTTGGGAATTAAGATTATAAAAACTTGGGAGTAAAGTCTCATACAAAAGTTAATTTAATTTTAAAACTAAACTAGGAACTCACTTGGTCTCTCTCGAACGCAGATTCTTCTTTAAAATAATTCAAATGTTATTTATAAGTCTTAAAACAAAGATTTTGATAGGAATTGTATTGTGCAAACAATAATAACATTATATTTGAAGAGAAAAATTTTCGCCCAGACATTGATGTTTATCAAAGTTAAAATTGGGAAACACATTATGAGGTTCTTAATTAATAAATTAATGAGTCATTTTAACATCTTACCTCATATTTCATGTTTTTCAAACATGGTAACTATAGTTTTCAAATGATCTTGTCATTCATTTTCAACCGCCATTATGACTACCGGATATTCGTTGGATATGTGGATGATATTTTCTCTGTGATAAATTCTAAATATATTGAAGATGCATTAAAATTACTCAACCTCCAGGATGAATCTGTGAAATTTACTATGGAATTAGAAAATAATAACCAAATCCCATTTTTGGACCTCTACATAAGAAGGAATGAACAACAACAAAGAATTGAATTCAATATATACAGAAAAGATACTCATATTGACAATTACATAAAGTCTTCAGGTTTCAATCATATTGCGCATAAGCATGCAATTTTCAACAGTTTGATATATAGATTATTGAATGTTCCACTAAATGAAGAGGATTTTAAGAAAGAATACAATCACATTTTGGTCATAGCTAATTTAAATGGTTTTGGAAAGGAAATAATTATAACTAAATTGAAGAAATTCAGACAACAAAAAAGATTAAAAGAATACACTACCTTGCAATCTGATTCAAAGAAAGGAAAACAATTTAAGAAAATCACTTATCATCCTGGAATACATAACAAATTTCAAAAAATTTTCAAGAAATTCAATATTACATTGGCACCGATAAATAAATTTAGCCTTGGTAACTTATTAATAACCAATAAGAAAATGAACACCCCAGATAGTAAAAAATCTGGAATTTATCAAATTGATTGTCCGAGATTGCAATAAAGTATACATAGGAAAAACAAAAAGAAATTTGGACACTCGCACAAAGGAACACTTTAGAAATATTAAAAATGGTGAAATTGAAAAATCAGCTATTGGCAGCACATAGTTTGTTGGAAGGTCATAGAATTGAAAAAGAAGCTAAACTTCTAAAACATTTGGAAAAACCTTTGGATTTGACAGTTTTGGGAGAAAAATATTTATACAGAAGAACAAATTTAAATCTATGAATTTCGACATTCCGGATGAACGTGACCTCATCTCGAAGTTCATCGAATCAACACCAGATGGCAACGATATCTCGAAGTTCGTCAAATCAACACCAGATGGCAACGTTATAGAGGGAGATTCCAACGAATATCCGGTAGTCATAATGGCGGTTGAAAATGAATGACAAGATCATTTGAAAACTATAGTTACCGTGTTTGAAAAACATGAAATATGAGGTAAGATGTTAAAATGACTCAATTTATTAATTGATGTTTTTATTATTAATTTAACACTTTTCACTGAAGGATAAATTTTTCTCTTCAAATATAAAAAAGTAATAACATTGTTAAATTTATGTTGTTATATATATGTAACTTAACATACTTTATTTCTAATTTAGTATAGGCCTGCTAAGCTACTACCCAAAGGCCTCCCTTAGTATAGACCCCCCTTTCGCTACAATTGCTTTAAGCTAAACGTGTATATTTGTAATCATATATGATATCATTATCTGTTTGACAATCATTTAAAGTTTAAAATATGATTTTATTATAATATATATATATATATATATATATATATATATACACATATATATATACGAGGATCATACTGAAAGTCGTAAGCAACCCATTGTTAAAATTCAAATTTCAACAATGTAAGAAAAACAACTGCAGGATCGTAACCTACAGACTTTATACCACGACATTGCCATTTTGTGGCGTCATAGCTTCTATCATGTGACCACATGCAGTGTTTCCAAAATGGCAGACATCAATGTTTCGTATCGACAGCGCGCTGTCATTGAATTCCTTGTTAAAGAGGAACAATCTGCTGTTGATATTCACCAAAGACTTCAATGTGCTTACGGAGATGCCTGCATGGGTGCCAACAGTGTTAGGAGATGGGTGAAACATTTTAAAGATGGGAACACGAGTATCAAAGATGAGCCTTGTAGCGGTCGCCCATGCTCTGCCTCCATGGATTGCAACAAGGAAAGAGTTGATGCGCTCATTAGAGACGACAGGCGTATCACAGTGAATGAAATCGCTACAAAACTTGCAGTAGGACACAGTGCAGTGCAAGAAATGATTCACAGCTTAGGTTACCGAAAAGTTAGTGATCATTGGGTTCCACGTTTATTGAGTGAAGACCACAAACTTCAGAGAAGAACCATCACCCATAACCTTCTTCAGAGATTTCGAAATGAAGGTGATGATTTTTTTGACGAGTATTGTGACAGGTAACAAAAGCTGGTTTCATCGCTACGAGCCTGAAACAAAACGCCAGAGTATGGAATGGCACCACTTGAATTCGCCATCAAAGAAAAAAGCGAAGACAGTGCAATCTGTTGGGAAAGTTATGGGGGCAGCATCTTCTGGGATGCACAAGGTTGCATTCTGGTTGAATTTCTTGAACCTGGACAAACCATAAATGCTGCCCGCTATATCCAGACACTTGTGAAGCTCCGTCGTGCATTGCACGACAAACGCCCTGGAAGGAAGATCATTCTGCAACACGATAACGCGCGTCCTCACACTGCTCGTGCCACTGTGGAGAAGATCAGGACATTTGGGTGGGAAACTCTTCCACATCTTCCCTATAGTCCCGATTTAGCACCCTCCGACTACCATCTTTTCGGTTCTGTGAAGGAACAGATGAGAGGCCAACGCTACGAGAAGCTGAAGGATATTCGGAAAGCAGTGCATCAGTGTCTTCGAGCAGCTGGAACGGACTTCTATCATAAGGGAATTTTCAAGCTTGTAGAACGCTGGACAAAATGTGTGCAAAGAAATGGAGACTATGTTGAAAAGTAGCACAAAGGTCTGTAGATTAACATGGTGTACTTGGTTTGTCTAAAATAAATATTATGATTGTTTAAAAAAATGTTGCTCATGACTTTCAGTATGACCCTCGTATATATATATATATATATATATATATATATATATATATATATATATATATATTTTGTATAATTTTACCCCAATTTATTATAAGCCACTATGTCATTTTTGGTTACTTCTCCACAGCCTTCACACTTTTGCAGAAATTGGATGTCTCAAATCATCGGAAATAATATTCTGGTTCAGTCCCATACAATAACTTTACCACCCATTAGCCAATATTGTTTCCTTCATTTGTTATTCATTTAATACATCTCAATGAAGGACAAATTATATTTGAAGAGAAAAATATATGCTCAGACTGAGGATTGAACCCAGGACCTTTCGCTTTCTATGCAAATGTTCAATCGACTGAGCTACCTGAGCACTCCAATCTAAATGCAAATGTTTCTCTTATACACTATTAATTCCCATAGAAAGCAAAAGGTACTGGGTTCAAACCCCAGTCTGAGTGTATATTTTTCTCTTCAAATATAATTTATCTTTCATTGAGATGTATGAAATGAATAATAAAAGCATCAAAAGAGGCCTTACTGGCTTTATAATATAATGTAAAATTCCCAATAAAGGTCTTCTTAATAAAGAAGCTGCCATTTGTATGATCGAGCAACGGTTCTTAGCATTTGGCACTCGGGAATTAACAGTGTATAGGAGAAAAATTTGCATTTAGATTGGAGTGCTCAGGTAGCTCAGTCAGTAGAGCATTTGCATAGAAATGCAAAAGGTCCTGTGTTCAAACCCCAGTCTGAGCGTATATTTTTTTTCTCTTCAAATATAATTTATCCTTCATTGAGATGTATCAAATGAATAATAAGAACACCAAAAATCATGCCTTTAAATACGAGACAAATAGAAGTTTTCTTTCCCTTTTCCAGTTCTTTAATTAAAATATTCTCTATTTTCTCGCAGAACATTACGAGAACATGGAATATCGCTAATACTTACTTGTCTTGTTAGACTTCCTCCAAGATTCATAGTTCCAGAACCTGGTTTGTTCGTCTGAAGCCACAGCATAACAGTTGACGTAAGTTTATAATGAGCACTTCTTCCACTTGTCTTTTCTTGTACTTCTACGACGTGAATTGAATCCCAACAACCTTTAATTTTCTTTGAGCCATCACCTGCTTTTTTAATTAGAATCACACCTGCAAAAATGTAATATATTTTTTTTAACTTGACTGGTCATTATTTTTAAAAACTATATCCCATTCATCTTAATCTGTCTCTCTGTGAAAAGAAAGAAATATATATGTTATTGCTTCTTATGCAATTTTAAAGAGAAATTTCAGTTTCCAACTCAACTGAACCAGTCTGTTCACTGACCACCCATGAATTAAGGATCTCCATAGCCTTTGCATCAAGTTAAGTTAAACAGGACATAACACAATGTTGTCTATTAAATAAACAGTAAGTGATTGCAATTAACACTGTGAGGTACTTTATCAAGAGACTGGACCGGAAATATACTTCCTCATATTTATTCACTGGATACATTTTGAAGGCATTGATCTCCATTCATGAACAACTTATTATGTTGATGTTGAGTGATTCCGGGTTCTGTGGCCGTGGTCCATAGTTGGTGTTGATACCAGACGTTTCGCCCTCAACTGCGGAGGGCATCTTCAGTGGCGAGTGCTTCTAGGCGTGTTTCCTGGTCGGAAGCTCTACTTAGAGTAGAGCCACGGCCACAGAACCCGGAATCACTCAACATCATGATTACCGGCCGTGAAAGCCTGCATTCAACTTATTATGTTCCCCATAGATGAGGTTGATTCTACATGTGTCTCCATCCACCTCTGTCTTCCCATGATTTTCTTCTTTTTAATTTTTCCCAACCATATTCCCTGTCTTGAAATATGTCTTCACTTGGCCAAACCATCTTTCCTGTGGTCTTCCTTATGGTCATTTAACTTTGACATTTAAATTCTCTATTTTCAACTAGAATTTCAATTTAACTTTCAATTTAACAATTTTAGAAGAAAAAAGGATATGAGGTGAGGTAATAAAAATATTAACTTAATTCTTAGAATTTCAATTGTTGCATTGGCCATCTGATGTCTTATATATTCTTTCCCTCTAGCGGGCAGATAAACCTCATGATGAAATCCTTCTCCACAGGAATTTCGAAATTCATTAATTTGTAACTATGTACATTTTTTCCAAACCATGAGAACCACTAGTTTTTTTTCCAGCACTTTTGCTTTCTACGATTTTCATCCCACATGTAAGCAGCTATGGCAGATTTTTCTATTTCTCCATATTTTATATTATTAAAATGTTCCTTCATTTCCTATGTACAATTTTTCACATTCTCCACATTTCATCTGATAAATTCATAATTTCTTTTATCTAAATCTACTTGCACTGGAAGAAAAATGTACAATTAAAAATTAGAAGGAAATTCATTAATAATTAATTATTTTTAAATTCTCAGAGAAAAAGGTTGTGAGGTTTGTCTGCCCTCAACTAGAGAGAAAGAATATACAAGACAATGGATGACCAACACAATAGAATTCTAGTTTCAGGTTGTCTTAAAAAATATATGTCCATTTGAGAAAATGCAATAAGAGCTGAGATGTACATTTACAATCTCTTGATTTAACAAAATATACTTCTAGCAATCTTTAAATTTCAGTAATCAGTCAACAAATTTATAATTAAAAATCCCCAAAAAAATACTATTTTCCCATATTCTCTATATTAAAAGTTTATGCAAAATTATTATAAGAATCAATAAATAAGCTTTAACATTGTAATAATTATCCATCCTTAGTAATTCTGCCCGAAGGCAGGTCCTTCACTGCAATCATAGCATTTTCATGCTATGCTTGCAGCTTTACTAGGGAATTGTGTAGATGTGGTAGCTTCCCGTTGCTTTCCACACCGGTGAAGGATGATGATGATAATGATAATGGTAAGGATGATAATGATAAGGATGATGGCCATATGATTTCGGGGACCGTTTGGGCCTTAAAGTTTTCCTGACATTTGTCTTACAGGTGAGGAAAAACCCCGATAAAAACCTCACCCAGAAAAACTGCCCCGACCGGGGATTGAACCCGGGCCCGCTGCGTGACAAGGCAGCACGCTACCTCGAGACCATAGCGGTGGACATGTAATAATTATAATGATAATAAATATAGCCATTATTATGGTATGTGATGTATAAAGAAATTTATATTTTACTGGTATTTTGTTTTGTTGATTACATTCTTTTTATTTTTCTTATTGCTGTTACAAATATTGTGCATGAAGTAATACTAGGAGGGGAAACTGGTTTTTTTTGCCAAGTGGACAAGTAACATATCAAATTAAAGAGTATTAAATCACCTTTAAAAAGAGGTAAGACTTATGACTTACAGAAGACTAGTTAGCAATACCCATATAGGTTGTTGTTCTAGAAGAACTGTTATTATGGTTTACGGACACTGCGAGGTCTAATTAATAAAAAATTGAAATAACAAGTTACCTGTATCAAAATGCCATTAAGTGTAGCATACAAGGGATCAAGATATCACCAATGAGGAACAAGAAGTCAATTTGGGTGTAATGTCATTGAAAAATGACAGCGACTGAGAGATGTTTAGCAACATGTGATCTTCATGCCAGATGAGAGCAGAAATGTCAATCATAAGGTAAGATCTTGTGCCTTATATATATATGTGAGATACCCTCAGGGGTCCCCATCTAGGGGATATGTGGATGGCGACCACAAGGTGCCCAAGCTGAACAAAACATTGCTTCCACTTACTTGTGTTTTGCTCCTTACTTTTATCTTTAACCGATCTTGTATTTCTTCCTTTTCTAGTACTAGATCTCTCTTTTTACTTTCCTATCCAGTCTCCCTTACCTGACCTCTTTCTTTCTTCGACCCTGATGGTATTAGAGTATTCGAGGCCAAAGGGTTCATTTCTGTCTTTCCTATATCTCTTTCTTTTAACCTTGTGGACACTCACCTTGAATGCCCAAATAAGTTGCATGTTCAAATGCAGCCCCATTGCAACTTATAGCATAAGTATGCAATGGATTCGTGTCATCAGCTAAGGCTGGATACACGTAATGAAGAAGAATAATATATATGAGACCAGCCTCATTGGCTAGTGGTCAGTATTCCTGACTACAGTTCATGAGGTCCTGGGTTCGATTCCCAGCATAAGATTTTTTCCCTTAAAGAGAAATTATTCCTATGGTTGCCCATGGCCTGGAATTTAAGTTAAGAACTCTCCTGGTGCTTCATTATCATTTATCACCCATCATATCACTGGGGTAACGTAACTCTGCCTTCCAGATGCCCCAACCTAAGAAATGGATTACAATTCTTCCAATGCCATAAAAGACAACCTGGTGGGCATTAGTAAAATATATATATATATTATTTTAGATTTATAAAATTACTTGCAGCAAAAAATACATAGATTACAATTTTCTAAAATTATATTTTCATTTATATCTTTAGGAACAATGAAATCTGAAAGTTTACATATAAATATGATAGTCAAGTTGGTTGACTTGTTGGTTTTATTTGGAATGTCCTATATTACATTATAAGAATTTGATCCAAATTTTAGTTAATGAATACCATAAACTCTATGGCTGAGAAAATGTCTTTCTCCTAGAGGACTTAAATCGGAATATGATGCATTACACCACTAAGCTTTGATGCAGGATGAATATCATAAACATTACTCATCAAATTTTCTTTTAACAAATACTTTTTAATAGCATATTTCATACATATAATATACTGATACAACTTTGTTTTATTCGATGCCCCATATTGTCATTTTGACATTTCTGGTGTTCTCTCCTGGCATTGGCTAATTGTAACCCACTTCTGAAATTGGGGCACCTAGGAGGCGGAGTTATGTTACCCCAATGATATGATGGGTGATGAATGATAATGAAGCGCCAGGAAAGTTCTTAACCTAAATTCCAGACCATGGGCAACCACAGGAATAATTCCCTTTAAGGAAAAATTCCTCACAGGAATAATTCCCTTTAAGGAAAAAATCCTGTGGTTTGACTGGGAATCGAACCTGGGACCTCATGAACAGTAGTCATGAATGCTAACCATTAGCCCATGAGGCTGGTCATACTGATAAAACTATTAATCTATATTATTTATTAAGTTACTGTTTAATTTTAAAATATTTGTTTCAAAAAATGTGTGGATACTGATAATGGACAGATTACTGCACAAAATTGAAGAACTGAACCCTAAATATAACAAATTAACAACAATTTAACATAAATATCTCATGGATTTTGCAGAAAAATTAAGAAAATAATTAAAAGAGTTCAACAAAAAAAGAAGAAAAATATATACAAAAAAAGTATGAGTAATTTATCGGTATTATCAATGATTAAACTGACTATTTAACTCATGCCCCTAATGGGAGTCAATGACCAATCACGTTTCAATGATTTCTGTTTTACAACCAATCAGAGTCGTGTTTCACGAAATATTTATCAGTGTTATATTTACCATATTAAAGAAAGCTCCTCCTTTTTAATATTCTGAACAGGTCTGACCATTATTTTGCAGTGACTGAGCCTGTGAGAAATACGGCTACCAGATTGTATATATACTGCATGAATGTCAACACATGCTGCATGCGGGAGTTAATATAAAAACATTTGTAGCAATTGATTATACCACCAAAAAAAAGAAACCACTGTTTGCACTTTCTCGAATGTATTTTTTCCCAGGTAACAATCCAGAAAAATATAATTGTCATATTTACATCATACGACATCAGAAATGAATTAATACACAGTTTGATGTGTTTAATTTTTTCTCCACTAGAGAGCATTCTTACAATATTGCGTTCCTTTGGCAATAAATAGTATGATCTAGTTGCAGTGATAAACAAAAGAAGCAGATGAAGCATACCTATCGTTTCTCATTTGTTTTCAAACATCGCCGTTTACATTAAATATATAAATATTTTAAAATAACTATAGTTAAATAATGATTTATGAGTAAACAGCTTAATTTTATTTCGTTAAATAGTCCTAACAAATGCCACTCTTGATTTCCAAATTCTCTAGATAAATTCACTCCTCACTTCGTGAGTCGTGAATTTATCGATGATTTGGAAATCACTCGTGGCATTACTTATGATAAATAATAGAACTTTATATGAATTAACAATAAGTGGTGTATATTAAATTTAAGAAAACATCATTTATCACCTCACCTCATACTACATACATCTATCTAAACCAGTTTCAGAACCTAATTGGTTACATCTTCAGTACAGTAAAAGCTCCTTATTTGCGGGGGATATGTTCCAAAAATATGCCGCAAATACAGAAACTGCAAATATGGAATGGTAATTTATATTGGTAATAGGGGATACAATCCAAGGTTCCAAAATAAAATAAAAATTATCAAAATAAAATCAATTAATGAGAGATTTTGAACAATTTCTATTAATTAATACTGTCAGGCTTAGGCAAGAGCTTAAAGAACTTAGTTACTTTTTCCTATTTTGCCGTTTTCAATTCAGATTGATATTTAGTTGTGATTCAGCGATATAATTCCTTATTTTGTCTTCAGATTTCTTGATGAATCATACAGTTAATTCAATAACATTGAAATAGCGTGATACAGATGCAAACGACGCGCCAACACATAAAAGGTCAAACATTTGTATTTTTACTCTAAGCGACAACACTACTTTTTTCCATTTCAAAACTAATTTTCTTTCCTTTTACTCTACTTTATAAATTGGTAACAAAGCAGAAGAGACATGTGTTATTCAATCAAAATTTTTTAAACAAATGACAAGTTGAAATAATAAAACACAGTTTGTGGCGAGTGCGGCATTTATCAACGGGCACAGCAGCACAACAACGAACAATGAACTTTAGGATTAGTGACAATAAGGCTTGTTTTACTTTGACGTTAATTAGTCAATTTGGTTTGAATCACTCCTTCTAACGGCTGCCTTATCATGTGCCTGCAGTAAAAAAAGTTGCCAATGGTTAATAAAGGATACTAATCCTTCTAATATACCAACTGGATCCGCAAATAAAGAAAGTTTAGCTGCAAATACAGGAACTGTGTCGCAATTTTTTAACCACGAATAAAGAAAACGCAAATAAGGGAACCACAAATAAGGAGCTTTTACTGTGTTTTCACAACCGTTGTTCTGTCTGGGCAGTTCACCAATGCAACAGAACAACAGTCGTGAAAATACTGAAAATGGAACCAATTAGATTTTGAAACCTGTCCAGATAGAAGACAGAGTTTGAGGTGAGGTGATAATTTTTTTTAAAAACTGATAAATAATAGTCTAGAGTCATATACTTTTATAAGGGCCACATCACTAGTTAATTTGGATGAAAATTCATGTGACTCTAAATGCAGTTTACCCTCCTAATATAATTCCATGTATTGCAATTTTTATTGAATTTGTTATATGTAGGTTTTTTTTATGTAAAAGGTATAACATACATAAATATGCATTAAAAAATAAATTGAACTAATTGTTTAAATGGTATAAAGGATAATATATAATTTACTTTGCTATGGCAAATAAGAAAATTTAGACACTGCTTCTTTTTAGGTAACTATATTGAAGTGTTTAACCAAAGATTTGTTCATTGTTATACATAGAATATATATATATATATATATATATATATATATTTGGTCTTTGGTTACCATGTTGTCTCTAGTTCCAAAGTTTGCGAGTTCAAATTCAATGGATTCTTTACTAGCTTGAAAATCTCAAGTATGATTTCCTTTGGATGGAAAGTAAAGTCTTGGATCCTTGTTGTAGATTTACGGCACATTAAAGAACATCAAGCATGAAATAAGACTCATCGGAGCAAAATCTGTAATGTCTTTCATGCCCAGTTTTGAATTGCAATATTAATGATCTAAGTTGTTAAAGAGTGTCATTGTAGTAACATGGTCAGAGCTTCTGACTACAGCCCATGAGGTCCCAGGTTCTATTCTCAGTCAGACTACAGAAAAGTTTCCTTTGGTTGCATGGTCTTGAATTTAGGTTAAGTTCAGGTTTAAGGACTCTCTTGGTATTTCATTATCATTTATCGCCTATCATATCATCATGATAATTTAACTTTGCCTTCCACTACTCTAACCTTAGAAGTCTGGCAATACAGGAGAAAATACCAGAAATGTCATAAAAACAACCAGGTAGCAATGGAAAAAAATTAAGTAAAATAAAATATTAATTCAAAGATCCATTAGAAAATAAATATTTAGTAATAACAATACCTGCAAATCCATGATCCAAATCCCAAAGATATACTGAGGAAACTCCACCTTCAAAGTACATTTCTCTATATTGATCAAATGCATGATTTGCATCAATTTCTAATTTCCTTAAGCGTTCTGAAGGCATGGAACCATCTTCCAAAGGTGGATCATATGTGTTACTCCATGGCGATCTACAAAAATATTTAAAGTGACAGAGTTAGTAGTCATTATAACTGATCTAAATCTGTAGTACCAGTCTAGGTGATTAGTGGGTCCAGGTTCCACACCTAGCAGGGTTGCAAATTTTAATCACAAAATTTTCAACCTTGATTCCAGAATTGGGACACAAGACTAGATGAAGATGAAGAGAGAGACTTAGGAGAGGTGGTTTGTTCAATTTCTAATCACTAGATTGCTTACCAGAGGTCTAGATTAAATTCCAAACCCCTCTGCAGTACTTATCGCATTTACACAAATCTAATGTGCCATCAGATCTAATGCACACCCCAAATTTGAAACTTACAATCATAAAAAAAGGATTTGTTGGGTAACATAATGTGCAACAATAGTAGGATAAATTAATTTATTTTATATAACAATGGATTTAGTAACACATGAAATATTATAAAATATAAACATTACATTATTAAAAAAAATATTCAAAAATAAATTTTGTACAAAGTATTGACACCCAAATGAGCAAGTGTTCATGCTTGGATGCAGTTCAGTTACAGGAATAATAATATAGAATATATGCTGGTACATTACAAAGTTTTAGTTAAAGGGAGAGAGAAAAAAATATATATATATATATACATGAATTTAAATTTAGTAGCCAGTGTCAAGATATAAAATAAATTCTGGCACATAAAAAAATAAAAATACATAGATAAAAGGGAGACTAAAATAAAACAACATAGAATACATTAATACCAAATATATATGAAGATAATTTAGGAAATAATATAAAAACAAAACAAATTTAGGAAAAAGTTTTAAAATATAAACACAAAAAAAATAAACACACTGATACACAAATTAATGTAAAGGTGAATGATATAAAACAAACACAATATATAATAGATTAATAACAAACCAAGAAAATTATTAAATAGATTAGGAAATAACAATATAAACCAAAATAGTTTACTACTTATTTATTATTTTAAAATATTTAAATAATTATTTTATCTAGTGGTCACCCAGCAGTCAAAATTCGACCACAATTCATAAATTTTTTAAGTTTGCCACAAATATGTCATTATGCATTAATTTTCGATTTATCTTGAAAATGCGAACGATAGCAAATATGTGGTATAGCTTGGATAAGCCGTATTTAAAAAAAACAATAACACGTCTTTTGACATTTGTATACTATACTTCATAATTGTTTTTTATACCGTTGAGGTTATAACAATGTTAAATTATAAAATTTTTTACCTTGTATACTACCGTCTTCCTCAACTATAATGTTTCTATTTAAAATTTTAGTTGATTTCACTCTAGGCCTTTCTAAGCATGCTTCATCTTTTGGAGTTGTAGTAGTATTGAATTATCTGTATGTGTCTAGTAGAGGGTTTTGCTCATTAGGAATATTTTCATTCAGAATGTTCGTATTCTTGGCCTCCTTGATAATTTTGATCTTAACATCTTAGAAGAAATCAAAATTATCAAGGAGGGCAAGAATACAAACATTCTCAACGAAAATATGCCTAATGAGCAAAACCCTCTACTAGACATATACAGGTAATTCAGTACTACAACTACTCCAGAAGATGAAGCATGCTTCGAAAGGCCTAGAGTGAAATCAAAGAAAATTTTAAATAGAAACATTATATTTAATTTTAGGAAGTTATATTTTGAGGTTATTTTAATTATATTATTTTTAGTCTGGACATCTTACCTCAATATTAAAAATAATATAAGAAACATTATAGTTGAGACGGTAGTATACAAGGTAAAAAAAAATTATAATTTAACATTTGTATACTATTTTTACTATTTAAATTTTCATTTGGCTTATTATTATGTGTATGGAAATATATATCCCTTCTTCTTTGTTTCTCATTCCGACCCATCAATGTTCTATGTTGAGGCATAATGGAAGTAGGTGTGAATATCTAAATATAAAAAAAAAATGTAATGAAATTACTGAAACCAATATTAGACAGGATTTAATTTAAATTTAGATAATAAAAAGTACTCACTTTTTTAAACCACTAATAATAAATACGTGAGAATAAGTCAATTCACATTGCTGCTGCACAATTTTCTTTTTGCAACAATGCCCTTTCAGTATGATGGAAGTAAACAAATGAGTGAGTAATTCACATAAATTACGTACAGAAAATTAATTTTAGTTTAATTTATTTGTAACATATTATACATAAATTTTATTTTTCTGCACTCCTTTTCTATATGAACTTTAATTATGCCAAATAACACACTCCTCCATGTGCACAATATGCTTAAAAGGGGTACAAAGTTTTTTTTTTTTTTTCACGTATTAATATATAGAATTTTAGCAATAAAAGAATTTGTGTGAAACACCCTGACAAAACTCATTAGATTGGTTGACCAGTAACACAATGGAAAAAAAAAGTTACTGTCAAAAACCAAAACATGTCCAGAGAGCCCTGAAATATTAAATGGACTAAGATAAAGGGACGACTCCCTTCTTCCCTCCTATCAGGTTTATTATTTAAATTAGCACTAGAAAAAAGTCAGGGATGCAGATATCCAGACACGAGGAACAATATTCCACAGATCAACACAAATACCAGCATATGCAGACAATATAATCAGTAGGTCTGAAATCAACTTGAAGAAAACATTCTTAGCATTACAAAACTCAGCCAAAAAAATAAAAAATAATGGGACTAAACATAAACTAAACAAGACTAATCGGCACACCAAATGCGCACTATTTGCAGATGATTTAGTCATATGGACAAAGGCCAACAATTCAGCCAAAAACCACAAAAACAACTGCAGAAGTCTATGGACAACGCCATAAAAAGGCTACAACACTGGTGCACAATTAACAATATGGAAATCAGCATGTCAAAAACATTTTACCAGTACTTCTCAGTAAGACACACAAGTGAATCCTTCAACATACCAATCAACAATACCCGATAACCAAATCCAATTGCACAAAATACTTAGGAGTCCATCTAGATAATAAACTAAACTGGGAGCATCATGTTAACAAGATCGAAGAAAAAGCGAACAAAACTCATACATACTGAAGAGATTAGCTGAGACGAAATGGGGGAGCTCATTGGACACCCTAAACAAAACATATAAAATCTATATAAAACCAATTATAACCTACGGAGCAGAAATAATAGTAACAGCTATAGACACCACAATGAATAAACTAGAAATAATCCAGAATCGAATGCTAAGATTAGTTACTGGAGCAGTAAAATCAACTAATACTGCAACTATGAGAATGTTCACAGACAACCCCTCAATTCAAAATGAGATAGAAAAGAAATCATGCATCATGCACACAAAATTAGCAGCACTACCAAAAGCAATCCAATCTCAAAGCACAACACCCCAGATCTTAATCACGCAACCTTCCTTTCTCCACAAAACTAATAATCTTTTCAAAAAACATAAATTAGATGCCAAAATTGGACCAACACCTCAAATACCAAGCCCATTAGATTACCAACTGTACAATGCAATCCTCTCAATAGACAAAATAATAAAGAAAAATGATACAAACCCATCAGTAGCTAAACAAATGACCTTAAAAAGCATAAGTACAAAGTTCCCAGAACCAAAGTGGTTAAGAGTCTTCACAGATGGGTCCAAAACCAAGAGTGAAAATGCTGGTGCAGGAATCTACTCTCATCTGTTTAGCCAATATATTACAGTAGACACAAACAATACAGCCTTCGATGGTGAAGTAAAAGCCATAGAAGTAGTACTCAAGAACCTTCTATTCTGAACAAAAATGTTTACCAAAGCTGTTATTCTGGCAGACTCGAAGGCCGCTATACAAGCAATAACCTCCAACCAAACACCAGAAAATGAAACCATCCTAGAATGCCATAAACTTTTGAAATACCTCAACAACCAGAACAAATTAATAGCCTTCCAGTGGATACCATACACATTGGAATAGTTGGCAATGAAATAGCTGATGGACATGCCAAAAAGGGTACCAAACCTCTACAAAAAGATCGAAAAAATCAAGAAAGAATTCCAAACGGTAAACCTGAAAGAAAACATTGCAACAGCCAGAGGGAAACAATGGGAAAAAAATTGATGAGCTATACACAGAAGTGAAATATAAAGGGCGCAAGGAAGCAGTAGCGAAATTCAGACTGATGTCAGGACACGACTGCCTTGCTCACCATCTCCACAGAATAAACGTTTTCCAATCAGACAGATGTGTCATATGCAAAGACCCGGACCTGATCATGGACAAACACCACCTTCTAGTCTGTCCAGCTTTAAATCCAATTACACAACATTCTAAGGACCTTGTTCGCTTGTACTGGGAAGCCAGAGAGAAAATGACTTAAGCATCAAATCTCGCCATTGGAAAACAACAACATAAATGAAGAAAAAACTAAATATATGGTCACCAATAAAATAGTAAATACAAAAAGCTGAACATATTAAGATACAGAATAATATATTTGAGAAAGTAAATAATTACATATACCTTTTAGTTTTAATAAACAAACAAACAAAACAATATTGTATATTTTGATTGAGGATACCTGTGTAAATAACAGAAACAATCCTGAAATAAAAAAAATAATATTCAGGAAAAAATAAAAGAACACAAAATGCTAATAAATGTTATTTTATAATAATAAAGTATTTGAAATTAAAAAAAAATATAGGAGAAAAAAGAGATTGAGGACACCTGCGAAAGAAATGGACACAGCAGCTATACTTGGAGCTGGAACGAACCAAAAAGGTTTAATCCTTGCAGGAAGAAGAAGAACTCAAAATATCTGACAATGGAAACCTGGGTTCCAATTGAACATGATAAATCTTGATCAGCTGTTTTTTAAAGAAAAATACTCAGAAGGATACATGGACCTATTAAAGAAAAGAGAGTGACAAATGAAATATAACAGGGAATTATATCAATTTTATTAATCATCAGATATTACAAATATTAAAGTAAACAGACTAAGATGGGTAGGGCATATGCAGAGGATGGCAAAAAATGAAGTATTTAGAAGAATTGAAGATGGCAAGTCAGAAGGAAGATGGAGAACCAGAAGACCTAATTTGAGATAGATGGATGGAGTACTACAGAATGTCAAATCTTTAAAACTCAAGAATTGGTGGACGGTTGACAGAGATAGAGAAGCCTGGAGAAAAATTCTGAAGGTAGCCTTGACCCACACAGAGCTGTTGTGCTAATGATGATGAGTTAATTTAACTGCCTCCTTAAATCTATCTGTATTAGTTTGCTTACCTCTGGAATTAAACTAATTAATTTATTATATAATTTGGATTCCTTGAGAAGACCAGCTATAATGGCTGGGGGGCCCGACATGCTGACCACATGTCACCCATACACTGGCTAGGTGATCGTCTTCCTCTGATTAACACATGTGGATGTGAGGCCAACAGCTGGCTTGCAGGTCAAGGGCCTTCTAGGCATGTCGTGCTTGGAGTTTAATAATTTGGATTCCAGATATCTATTACGATTAGATCCAGCAGTTGTGTTTAGGTACATATAGCAAAAAATGTGTATTTTGTTTGGTGTTGTAAAAACTTGGATTATCTTTAAATTTCATTTTTATTTTTATGAAAGTAAGTAAGCAATATATGTTTAATATTAGGCACACAGAACTCAAGATATATCAATATTTAGGGTAATCTAAAGGTTTGTTAAAGCAAATTTTTATAATTTGTTTTTGCAATAATGTTAGGGGAGAAAGGATAGAATTTGCAATTCCACCCCAATGTAATATTCCATACTGGATTATCGGATGAACCTGAGCAAGGTAAACAGTATGCAATACATAAATTGGCAAAGATGATCTAAGAATGGTAAATTTGTGAATAGTTTTATCTAATCAGTTACACAGCAAGGAAATATGTTTGTTATATCTTAAATGTAGGACTATTATAATACCTAAATATTTTATTTGTGCTGATATTCTCAAGGACAAACTTGTGCCATTTACACTACCGGTATTACAAATGTGTACACTGATATTGAGACTGGAATCTATACTACATGATATTAACGGAAAGTGGATTAATGTAGTTTTTGAGATATTCAGAGAAAATAAATTTTAGTCTAGCCATTCTTTAATTACAATGATTCCTTTGTTAGCATTTTGAATGGTTTTGTTTCATGCAGAACCATAAAATATATTATGACAACCATATCATCAGCATATGAATATTAAGAACCAGAAAATGTTTAAGTTAATTTTAAGTAAATTATTAATATTATATTAAAAATAAACTTGGACCTAAGACAGTTCCTTGTGGGACACACATCAATATTATTAAGACAGCAATCCAGTTACTCATCGTATTCTGCAGAACACCAGTAATGTACTCAAAAGGAGACTTTATTACTAAAGTCTCAAATTTCTTTGTTAAATATTTGGAAGCACATCCTTTTCATTGAAGAATCTCACTGGACTAACTTTTGAATAGACAACAAAAGCACATGTAGAAAACTTATTGGGTCGGGACCATTTTTTTTTCATCAAGAGGCACTGCTGATTTTATTTCTGTGGGTTTTACATAGCCTTAGTAGTATCAATTAATTTTGCAGCACTTGAAAAATATTTCCAGAGTTATTTGATTAAATATTTCATTGCATTAAAGTAGAATTTTTATCACTCACCTCACAATATGAGGTGAGTGATAAAAAATTCTACTTTAATGAATATACCTCATAGTGAGAATTCCTAAAATAAGTAATTTCATTGCATATTCTTATGGATTTTTCTAGCATCTACCAACACTCCATCTTCACTCTGCCCAAGTAACATCACGAATAACAAAGTAAAGAATGCCAAGTACAGTCATGTGTAAACAACAAAGCACATGTGAATTTCATATTTTAATGTAACCCTACAAAAAGATTTATGATTTTTATAGAACAGTTTATCCTAATGAGAGGACCTAGGCAGAACTGAAGAGAAAAATGTATGCCTAAACTGGGATTTGAACTCAAGGTCTCTGGTACCTTGGATTCAAATCCCAGTTTAGGCATAAAAAAATCTTCAAATATAATCTGTTATTCGGTGAGAAGTGATAAATTTAATATAAAAAGCATACAAAAAATTATCTGTACTATTAAAAAACACTTAAGGGTCGGGACCATCTCAAGAGACAGCTTTGTCTAGGATATGCAGAAAACAGGTTATAACACCCCTTCTAGCTTTAGCCAATAGTGTCACTGTAGATCTGGTCTTGGTGTGTGCTAGTTAGGAGCATTTTCTTAAGGTAAAAAAAAATATATAGTGGTATTGTTGCAACAAATAATGTGTTATGGCAACATCTAAACCTAAATGACAAGCCCTGCACAGGCATGCAAGAAAAATTGTTTTTAAAGTGTACTAATTCTTTAAAAATGAAACAAGGCCGACAGAAAGCTGTGATTGTACCGTGAGTAACAGTGTTGCCAGACCTCAAGAGAAGGCTACTGCAGCTTGTCGTGCAAGTTTTCACACTGTGCAGAGAATCACGAATGAAGGCAAAAATAATTATTTAATTTTAATCCCCAGGGAAAAATCCAAAATGTCCTAAACCAATCACGGAAAGGAGGATTTTAATATAAGTGTTTTGCTGGACAATTTTAAGTGAAATGAAGCCAATAACTGATGAACCTGCATGACAATTAGGCATCCTCCCTTACGAACAGGCACTTCAAGAATTCCAACTTTTGTAGAAGAGACCAGCCTTCCTTTTAAATATTGGAGTGCAAAAGAGCAGATAATTTCATTGTCAAGTGCTCGACATTAGATACCAACCAACCAAAAAAGTGTTTTGTGAAATAAAATTTTCAAAAATGCATAAGAAAGGTGAGTTTCCAACTGCTAAAAGTCCAAAGAAGGAAATGATGGACAAAATACCGAAAATGTAACAATGAACGGAAATTACTAATAGAGAGGACTGACATTGTTGCAGCTAGAATTGATTTTCTGAGGAAAATGCACCATGTGAGGGAAGAAGGGCAGTCCCAAATAATTTATTCGGGTGAAATGTGGATAAATCAGAACCATACTAAGAAAACATATTGGTAAATGAGTGATGGTTCTGGAATTCTCAAGGTGCCTGTTCGTAAAGGAGGATGTGTAATTGTTAGAGATACGTGAAATTCGCGAGTTGCAATAACGCAAAAGCTCTAATTCTGTCATTTTCTTGTACCATTTCTTAACTCCACTTCCCATAACCTCAAAGAAAGCATTTATGAATTGCAAAATCTTACGATAATGCAAAATAACACCGAAATTTTAAATTTTCAATGAATTCCAGAGATTTTTATTGTTCTATTCGCGAAATTTTCATAATGCATTTTTAAACACTGTTTTCAGATTTCATCTTCTTTTTAACTGCCATATCTGCTTCCCCCATGCACTGTTGCAAAGGGAAATGGTTGCAATACAGTTCACAACATAGAGGTAATATTTTCTGTCCTCATGCTCAAATGTGGTCTCTCCATAGATTTTAAGTTCTATGGCCAATATGTATTCCAAAAATACAAATTATATTAATGTGTAAGGTAAGTTTCCACCCCTAAATTTTTGCAGACATAATTATAAATTTTATATCAATCAATATTAAGTAATGGTATGTTCAAATCTGAAGAAAACATTTCTTTAAGTATAAGCAGTAACCTGCAAAATAGTGCAAAACCTGCCAAATTTGAATAAGCCAACAATGGACCATTACTCAAATTTACATTTTTTTTAGAACAACACCGTCAAATTCCCAATAACACTGAAGTCTTGAAATTTTAAAACAAATTTTCCCTAAAAATAAAACCACTTTTCACGGATCTCTACTAATTGTTTGTCATGCAGGTTCATCAGCTACCAGGTTCATTTCACATTATAAATTAATGTTTCACTCAAAAGCTAGATCTGCCAACTCTGATTATGGATTCTTCAGTGTTCAAGAAATGGTTTCTGAATAGCTGTTACCTAACATTCTACCATGTTCCACAATAGTAATGGACAATGTAAGCATCCACTCTGTTCAACTGATCGAGTTCTAACAACACCAGAAAAGCAGATATAATATCCCGGTTTTCAAGACATAACATACCACACTCTTCTAAAAGGAGAAAAACTCATTTTGGTTAAAATGTACAAGCCATGGAACAATTCATACAAGATTGATTAACTCGCAGAGTGACATGATCATACAGTAGTGCCGTCTTTATTTTACCACTGCCATTATAACCCAATTAAGCTAATTTGGGCTCAGATGAAAGATGTTGTGGCAAAAAATAACACTATGTTCAGGGCAGCTGACATTGAGAGGCTCACTCAAGAAGCTGTATCCAATATATCCATCGATGCATGGAGAAACTGTGTAGAACACACAAAAAAATTGCAAGAGGAATATGAAAGTGAGATCCCCAGGGATGAAGTTATGGAATCTTTCAATCATTAAATCTTTACAATTCGGACACTGATAGAGCAGAAGAGGAGGATGAAGATCCTAATGCAGTCATCGGGTATCTGAGTGATATCCAGGTATTGTTACTATTTTTTTAAATTGAATTATATAGCAATTTTAATTATATTACAATTAATTTTCTTGTATTTTAATTTATATTGATCATTTAACTATAATCCTTACTATACCATGATGCAATTATATATGACATCCATCCAATAATAATTCTACCTGAGGGCAGGTCTTTCACTGCAATCATAGCATTTTCAAACTATGCTTTGCAACTTTACTAGAGAATTCCTAGATGTGGTAGCTTCCCATTGCTTTCCACATCGGTGAAGGATGATGATGGCCAGATGATTTTCGGGGACCATTGGGCCCTAAGCTTCCTGATATTTGTCTTACAAAAAAAATCTCACCCAGGAGTCTGTCCCGACTGGGAATCGAACCCGGGCCCACTGCGTGACAAGGCCCTCGAGACCACAGCGGTGGACCTATATATGACATGTAAAATTAAAATTAAAATGTTGAGGTTATGGCAAAGAAAGATATTTTCAATATTGTGTGTCTTCAAGGATACATGACAACAGTATAATAGTCACTCCATGCTAAAAGATGAACCACCAAATTAGATTGCCCCGAGTCTTGCCACAATAAATTCTCATATTTAGAAGCAATTTTATGGATTGTAAGGCACCTAGACAAATAAGCATGTACAGGTTAACCCCAACACTCAGTTCTACAACAATCAAGATTTGGGAGACAGGCTACACCATAGTGCATTGTACACATCTAGCATCTGATGTTTAAAAGTATAATATTAATTTATGAAAGTAGTTTCATAGTTCTATTCTAATTTAAATTTTATGAATGATATTGAATTTTAAAACTCTGCCAAAGCCGGTCCCATGCCAGGTTGAAAAACAAGGAGAGGGATGAGATAGAAATCCCAAGCTCGGGCTTCTTTGCCACAGGTCACATGGTCGTTGGAGAGGGATTGTTAGCTATTGGTAAAAGCAGCCTCCCTACAGGAGAATGACCCCATGTTGAAACAACCAGGTCATCCAGATTGGTGTTTCTGCATCAGGTTACCTTCCTGGCAAGTATAAAAATATAGCAAAGCTAAAAGCCTACATATAGCTTTAAGAGCCAATGAAGAAAAGCCAAACAAATTTTCAAATATAAAAAACAAAATGGGAGTAAAATGTTCTATATTGGATTATGTATAAATAATAGTTTTAAAAAAACTAAAACAACACGCTTTATTAGAAAACCGAACTGAAAAAATGAAAAATAATTTTAATTTCCAACACGCTTGGGAAAAAATTAAAGTGGTCAACAAAAAAATCATCTCCAACACATATAGAATAAAACTAGAGTTATCAACAAAAAAGAAAATAATTTTACCATCAAAAGCGTGCAGTGCTCTATATCAATTAATATATTTGATATTAAACAGATATTGGTAAAAGTAAAGTCTCTAAGAAGAAAATGTAAAAATCATAAAAAGCACCCCGCACTTTTGATGGTAAAATTATTTTCTTTTTGTTGATAACTCTAGTTTTATTCTATATGTGTTGGAGATGATTTTTTTGCTGACCACTTTAATTTTATCCCAAGCGTGTTGGAAATTAAAATTATTTTTCATTTTTTTAGTTCGGTTTTCTAATAAAGCATGTTGTTTTAGTTTTTTAAAACTATTATTTATTATTTAATTTTTAGTTTTAATATTTTACAAAATAAGATAAAAATGTAAATATCTTTAAATTCGATACTATTGTAGTATGAGCTAAAAGTAATACACTTCTAAAAAAAATCCTCCCAGCCGGATTTGAACCAGCGACCTATGGATTACTGAAATTATATACCACTAGAGTTCACCGCTCTACCAACTGAGCTCTTACAACGATTGACTAAAAAGTCTACAAGTCCGCAACCTATTATACCAGTTTTCATTTTTTTTATTTTCTGATGATTCTGGCCAGGATTTTAGAAACAAAATATGAAATTATTGTATTGTCACGGGTCCTTTACAAGTATACAAAGTTTCAAGTCGATCCAATGTTTCTAAGTGGGTGAAAATGGTGTTCAAAGATTCCGTTACATAGATACAAAGACACTTTTTTTCATTTTCTGACGATTCTGGCCAGGATTTTAGAAACAAATATGAAATTATTGTATTGTCACGGGTCCTTTACAAGTATACAAAGTTTCAAGTCGATCCAATGTTTCTAAGTGGGTGAAAATCGTGTTCAAAGATTCCGTTACATAGATACAAAGACACTTTTTTTATTTTCTGATGATTCTGGCCAGGATTTTAGAAAATAAATATGAAATTATTGTATTGTCACGGGTCCTTTACAAGTATACAAAGTTTCAAGTCGATCCAATGATTTTAAGTGGGTGAAAAATCGCGTTGAAAGATTCCGTTACATAGATACAAAGACACTTTTTTTTGTTTTTCTGATGATTCTGGCCAGGATTTTAAAAAATAAATATGAACTTATTGTATTGTCACGGGTCCCTTACAAGTATACAAAGTTTCAAGTCGATCCAATGTTTCTAAGTGGGTGAAAATCGTGTTCAAAGATTCCCTTACATAGATACAAAGACACTTTTTTTTTCTGACGATTCTGGCCAGGATTTTAGAAAATAAATATGAACTTATTGTATTGTCACGGGTCCTTTACAAGTATACAAAGTTTCAAGTCGATCCAATGTTTCTAAGTGGGTGAAAATCGTGTTCAAAGATTCCGTTACATAGATACAAAGACACTTTTTTTTGTTTTTCTGATGATTCTGGCCAGGATTTTAGAAAATAAATATGAACGTATTGTATTGTCACGGGTCCTTTACAAGTATACAAAGTTTCAAGTCGATCAAATGATTTTTAAGTGGGTGAAAATCGCATTGAAAGATAAGATAAGATAGATAGAGGTCAAGCTAATATAAAGCGAGTAATAACAAAAAACATCTTCAGTGGTATGGTCATGTGAAAAGAATGACTGAAGAACACCACCAAAAAATTGTTAGAATGGTTATTGCAACCACCAAAAAATTGTTAGAATGGTTATTGCATAAGACACTGAATAGAAGGGAGACTAATACTACTTGGTTTCAGGATATAAAAACAAAAATGAAAGAAAAATAGAGGAATAATAATACACTAATAGGAAAGACTGGAGAAGAAATTTAAATTCTAATTAAATATATGTAGGTAGGAAATAACACTATGAGGTTTATTTTCATTAAATTTGAATTGTTTTTGACTCACCTCATATTTCTTGATTTTTATGCAGACCTAGGTTTCGTTGCTGACTTTGCAACATTCTCGATGCAACACAACTCTTGCAAAGTCAGCGATGAAACCTAGGTCTGCATAAAAATCAAGAAATATGAGGTGAGTCAAAAACAACTCAAATTTAATATAATTCTAAAATTTAACACACAGAACATTGAGCACCAAAAGGCGTTTTACATTGATAAATTGGTTTTATGTAGATCGATTGAAGCTTATGAAAACGTTATTTGGCTCAAATGCCTTATGGGAACTTTACAATTACCCAATTTGCACTTATACAAGTAAGAGATTGCATAGGCTCAGCTTCATAATGCTTCATAGAAAACTGACACGCACAGTACTGGATAGCTGTAAATTATCCATTAATTAATTAAATATATAATTACTTAAATCAAAGAACTCAAAATGATACTTACCTATATGAATCTCCATCTCTGTTATAATCACATAAAAGGTAATCTTTACCCATATCTTTGTCTCTAGCAATTTTCAGTGGCTGGTCTACTGACGATAAAAGATCTTCACAAAGGCTTGGTACCAAATCAATTAAGTCACTCAAATTTTTTTCTATCTGCTGTGGAGGCAGACGTCTCATCAAATCTAATGCACAATCCATTTGCTGATCCGTCTGTATAGGAGGCAAGATAATTGAATAAGTCCAAACAGTCACAATAAGGATGTAATTAATGACATGAATTGTAGCACAGATAAATTTTTACAGTAAAAAAAAAAAAGAATTATATGTAGAATGTGATTTGCAACCTGAGTAATACAGTATATATGAGGTATTGGTTCTGAAGAAAGTATAATCTTCTTGGAAAAAGATCAACACTGGAGTAAGACAGGGATGTGGACTTTCTCTGGTGCTTTTTATTATATATATGAATAGAATAATAAACAAATGGAGAAAAACATGATGGGATATATACCCATCAATAGGAACCTCAAACTCGATGCTATTCTTTTGCAAACGATTTAGCTCTTCTGGCACTTTCCGAAAATTATTTGCAACAATCAATTTATAATTTACAAAAAATAGCTGCCAAATTTAATATGGAAATATCAATTAACAAAACTGTCTCCAGAATAAAATTTTAGGGAGATCTAATCAATTTAAATATCTTGGATATTATCTCTCTATTTGGGATGAAAAGGATATCCCTGAAAAAATTACTAGTTATAATAAAAGTTTGGGAATTATTAATCAAGTTATGAAACCATCTCTTGTACAAAAAAACACCAGATTACGTTTATACAACACTTTGGCTAGACCAGTGACCTATGGTAGTGAAGCATGAACACTAAAAAGACAACATGAAAGCAGAATAACGGCTTGTGAAATGAGATTCATGCACAGAACAGCAGGTTACACCAGATGGGATCGGAAAAGGAACACCGATATCTTAAAAGAATTGAAGACTACGCCAATTTTGGAATATATTAAACAATACCAACTAAATTGGAAACACCATCTTCAAAGAATGAGTTCAAATCGGATCCACAAAGCTGTTTATAATTATATACCAAGAGGACGAAGATCTCTGGGTCGTCCTATGAAACGCTGGAGGGAACTATAGGATCGTAACAGGCCTTGGCCTAATACTTGGAAGGAAGAAGAAGAAGTATAAAAAAAGTGGGAAAAAATCAATTAGAATAGGATGATGTTTTGAATCAACTGGCTAAGAGCCATTTTTTTACAACAATTGAGATTTTGATGCCATCTGTTGCATTGGCTCATGAAGTAGATAGATCATCAGTTGATTAATGTCTTTGACATTGTCCGATTCCTAATAGCCAATTTTGTCGGTCCATCCAATCTCCTGATTGTAGATGTTTCTCCTTCATGTATAAATATGTTCCCTGACTCCAGGAGGTTTTAGGTCTTCCTCTGGCTCATGAAGTAAGTGTATAAAAATCAAATGAATTGTGAATTCTTCTTACCTCATACAAGTATGTTTTTTTACACAGAACCGTGGTATTGGGAATCATCATTCCCATCCTCAGCTGTTGTCACAACTGTCGATTCTTCATTATGCTGGTAATTTTCTAAAATGCCATCTGATGTCGATTTGAAGAACTTTGTAATCAAGTTTGGTTCATGCGGAAACTCAAAATTCATGGTTCTAATATGGTTTTTTTGAATGTATATATTTTCCCAAACTGTTGATTCCAAAGGTTTAGATAGATGTTTCAAAAGTTTAGCTTCTTTTTCAATTCTATGATCCTCTAATAAACTATGTGCTGCTATTGCTGATTTTTCAATTTCACCATTTTTTATATTTCTAAAGTGTTCCTTTTTGCGAGTGTCCAAATTCCTTTTTACTTTACTTTTGAGGTCCTCTCCACTTTTCAGCGGTTAACCTCCAAATTCCTTTTTGCTTTTCCTATATATACTTTATTGCAATCTTTGCAATTAATTTGATAAATTCCAGATTTTTTATTATCTGTGGTGTTATCTGTTTTATTAGTAAACAGAAGATTACCCAGGCTGAATTTGTTAATCAGAGCTAGTGTTATATTACATTTTTTGAAAATCTTTTGAAATTTGTTATGAACTTCTGGACAATAAGTAAATTTTATGAATTTTTTTATCTTTTTTGGAATTATGTTGCAGAGTGGTGTATTCATGTAACCTTTTTTGCTGTTTAAATTTTTAAAATTTTTTATTATGTCTTCACCAAAACCATTTAAGTTAGCTATGTGTACAATATGATTATATTCATTCTCAAAATCCACTTCATTTAGTGGAATATTTATTAATCTGTATAAAAGATGTTGAAAATTTCATGTTTATGTGAAACATGATTAAAACCTGAAGATTGTATATAGCTATCGGTATGAGTATCTTTTCTATAAATATTAAATTCAATTCTTTCTAGTTGCTCTTTTCCCATTAAGTACAAGTCCAAAAATGGGATTTTGTTATATTTTGAGTTTCTGGATGAACCAAATTTGATTACAAAGTTCTTCAAATCAACACCAGATGGCAGTTTAGAAAATGACCGGCATAATGAAGAATTGACAGTCGTGACAACAGCTTAGGATGGGAATGATAATTCCCGATACTGCAGTTCTGTGTTAACAAAGATGTAAGAGATAAGAAGAATTCACAATTCATTTGATTTTTATTAAGAAAACCTCATAATGTAAAAATTCCCGACTTTATTACATGAAAGTAAGCATATGCACACTTTTATTGCCAAATCTTTAAATATAGCCTTATTATTAAAGAAAATGTAAATGTCATCGATCCTATCAGAGATTTGATGTTTTGTAACAAACGGTTATAAAACCAGATCTTCATAAATGCTAATCTAAATTTTGTATCATGGAGCTAAGTGCCAAATGTTCCTACTCTTAGATTATTGATGCAAGGAAAATAACTTGAAATACCCAATATTGATAGTTTCATGCTATAATAAATAGTGAAGGTTGTCTTAATGTTTAAACATATTTTTCTCGAAACTTACATAATGGCGCATAGCCAATTGATGTATAATGTCGTCCTATTGGAGATTAAAAAACCTAACAGATATATTATGGTTACAGATTGTGCAAAGGTAGCTATGAATTATGGATAGAAGAAGATTGCAAACTTATGGAAATATGAGGTCCCCAGAAAATGTAGCTTTAATATAAACAGACCTACAGTTTCAAAATCTGGCAATTTATTAAAATAGGAATTGATGATATAGTTTACCATACCTTCCTCTCTTCCTTAAATACATTATTATATGTGTATTATATTGTAGATTTTCGCAGATAAATACAGTAAAACTTGTTTAATCCGGAACGTGAATACTGTAGAAATCCATCCAATGAGAACAAATTTGTTGATCTGGCAAAATAATAGTAATTTTACGTGTATTTATTTTGTATAAAACACAATCTGTCCAACGCGGAAACAGAAGGATATTTCTACACAATTCTTAAAAAAAAGTTTATAAGGCAGAAAGAAAGAAAGAAAGAAAGAAAGAGAGAGAGAGAGAGAGAGAGAGAAATAAATTAATTTCCACTTCATTGAATTCCCTTCTGGCAAATTAACAATAAGTGATGATTCCTGCCGCCCGCGCCAGGTGTATCTGGAATTTTCATTCGGCCTCACTGCATACCCATTTTGCAAAATACAAGTTCATTTAACAAATATTTGGTTTGTGTTCTGACCATTTTTTGGATTGGCTGCTAGGAACACGTGTGTCAGTAGCAACATGCTGGTTCTATTCATAACTATGTCAAATACTGAAATGAATTTAAACTAATACATCTATTATTTATTAATAAACTTAACTGCATGTAACTACTACATAGACACAAAATATATTATTACTGGTGGTGACGGCAAAGGATTAGTTCCACGAGGGAAGGTACGACAAACCATTCCGCCCATCTGGCTATCACTCTCTCCTCATGTACTTCTGCCTCTGCCGCTAGGGTGCCACATCTCCAGCACGTGGCACAACCCTAGTGGAGATTTAAGCAACCACTAACATTGTGTGACATCTGTCTTACAAATAACCAGAGCACTGTAAAATCTTAAATTAGTTTCAGATCTCAGACTGATTGTATACTTATCTTTCACAGGTAGCATTCTGAATTTACGAAATAAAGATGGCTAAATCGTATGTATCACTGTCATTAAACAAAAAAATGAAAATGATTGATGATAAATGAAAACAAACTCTCAGAACTACGCGAAATAATGACTAAATTTAAATGTGGAAAAACCAAAGTTTGTGAGATTTAAAAAAACAAAGGCAAAAATAACAAATAAATGGATGCAAGGAAACAGTTAAATGAAGAGAGAGAAAAAATCAACAAGGTGTGTTTTACAAGTCCATGATCAAAAAATCTTCAAATTTCCGGACCAATGCTCCAAAGTCAAGCTCTAGCTGTTGCTATATCCCTAGAGAATAACGATTTCAAGGTATCTTCAGGTTGGTTGTGGACAGTTTTAAAAAATGACACAATGTAGTGTGGAATGAAATTTGCAGAAAATCAAAGGATGTGGACAAAAGTATAGTTAATGAGCAGAAACAAAACTGCATACTTTAATTTCAGGATACGCACCTAAGAGACATTTTTAAGCTGATAAAACAGTAAAGGTAAAGTGATCCCACTACATGCCTCAGGAGGCCCTTGGGGTAGTAGGAGGTTAAGGCTCCCACTTTTTCTTGACAATCGGCACTTGATGTCAGCCGGGTTGTCAGCCCTGCGTGACAGCCGCCTTTACCCCAGAACAAGCGTCTGGTACTCATTTCAGTTAGAGGCTGAGTCTACCCCAGTACAAACTATACTTCACTTCCCAACGGCAGCGGAACTATAATTAATCCAAGGCACATAAGAAGACATATCCGATGCTTTTTTTTATAATGCGGAATGTTGTCTAATGTGGAAAAAAAAAAAAATGGTCCTATGCGATTCTGCTTTGAACAAGTTTTACTGTATATGATTAAGAAAGGTTTCTTGGGTTTTCCGCATCATATGTTCAAAATTGGTCTCAGGCCACTGATTCTGACGTTTTGACAAAATCCCACATGTCATTATCAGGGAATGATAGGTTCAAATTATTGGTATAGGTCTTATATACCATTAACAATACATATCTGACATGCTATTATATATATTATTAACTATTGTCCAATAGCGCGTTGGATATGTATTGCTGATGGTATATAAGACCTATACCAGTAACTCGAACCTATCGTTCCTTGATAGTGGCATGTAGGATCATGTCGAAATGTCGGAATCAGTGGCCAGAGGCTAACCTTGAATCCATGATGCGGAAACCCCAAGAAACCTTTCTTAATCATACCTATCATTCCTTGATAATGGCATGTGGGATCATGCCAAAACGTCGGAATCAGTGGCCACAGGCCGACCTTGAATCCATGATGCAGAAAACCCAAGAAAACTTTAATCATATATATTGACGAGAAAACAGTATGAAAAAAAGCACAGAAATGAATTAGAATTTGACATAAAAATAACTAAAAACCATGATATAAAAATATGGATCCTGCAAAGTTAGCTATGAACATAGGGAAAATGGAACCCCAAATCCATGAGAATATTCATGTTAGAGACTAGTCACTCTACCAGTTATATTATATGGGTGTGAAATATGGACTCTTACTTTAAGGGAGGAAAGGAGATTACAGGTATTTGAGAATAAAGTACTTAGGAAAATTTTTGGACCAAAGAGAGATGAACACACAGGTGAATGGAGAAGACTACATAACAATGAACTACATGGTCTTTATAGGAAGCCAGATATAATAAGAACAGTTAAGTCTCGTAGACTGCGATGGGCAGGACATGTTGCACGAATGGGGAATGAAAGACTTGCATGGAAGCTTCTTGTAGGAAAGCCAGAGGGAAAACACCCAGTTGGTAGACCAAGAATGAGGTGGGAGAATAACATTAACTATGATTTGAGGGAAGTCGGTCGGAGTGGACTAGTGGTTATGCTCCTTACCTCTGGTCCCAAGGGTCGCGGGTTCAAACCCGGCCAGGGTCGATGGATTTTTTAGGACGGAAAAATCCAAGGAGCAAGTCCTCCGGGAGGGACTTTAAGCCGTGGGTCCCGAGTCTGAAGATTTTCAGGCTCGTAAAAAATCCTTAAGCCTGAATGAAAAGGCCTCTAAGCAAAATTTACCGAATTTTCCCGTCCTAGTACTACCTTGGTTTCCTAGATGTCAGTATGAGGTGGAACGCTGACCACATACCACTCAAAATGACATCTATACGAAAACAAGTGTAACTAAATTAGTATGGTTCAAATTCTTCCCTGTAGGGGGAGAGCGCCTAAATCTCTGTAAAGGGAAAAATTAGGCTTACAATACAATACAATAGATTATATAGGAAATGATTGGAAAGCATTAGCTCAGGATAGGGATGTATGGAGAGCTTATGTCCGCGCTGCCATGAACCTATGGGTTCGACAGTGCCAGTGAGTGAGTGAGTGAGAGACTAGTCACATCAGTTGACTCACTATCACTGTATCCAACTCTAAGATGTGGACTATTGATGTAACATGTATCCAAACTATTTAAAGAAGAAAAAAATAAATTTCCAAAATATAAAAAATGAACAATTTAGGATGTAATAATGAAAAATGTCACAATACACAAAAAAAATATGTTGATACCACAAACATAGTCATGTAGTTGATAGCATTCTGAGGTTGTATAGCTTTTAACCTGTGGTCCAATTTAATCAGCATAGTGCAGTATTTACCTAACAATACCAAAAACAATATATATATATATATATATATATATATATATATATATATATAATATGAAAAGAAAAAAGAATGCTTGAGTCGGGATTTGAACTCGAGTCTCTAAAGTCTGTACCTTTAGCGCTCTAACCAACTGGGCTACCCAAGAATTCCAAGACAAACATACAATTTTCTTATACATGTAGTATTCTCAATTCACACAAGAGGTAGCAGAAATTTCTTCCAACTGCCATCTAGCGGCTAACATAACAGTTAAGCAAATTATTAAAGAGAATATTTACTTTATAGCAGTAACGCTTGTATATATAGATATTATAAATATATTTTTGACATTTGGCAATGAAGGCAAATATGATATGAAAAGAAAAAAGAATGCTTGAGTCGGGATTTGAACTCGAGTCTCTAAAGTCTGTACCTTTAGCGCTCTAACCAACTGAGCTACCCAAGAATTCCAAGACAAACATACAATTTTCTTATACATGTAGTATTCTCAATTCACACAAGAGGTAGCGGAAATTTCTTCCAATATATATATATATATAAATATAAAACAGTAGGTATAGCAAATTATAGTTTCAATGAATAAGATACCACTCAGCAATTAAACAAAAAAAAAAAAAAAGGTAACACAAAGTAATTCACACTAACTGAAAAATTTGGCTCAAGTTTAGAATACCTCGACCTATGATTTTTCATACTATATTCTTGTAATACTGTTGCTCTAAGTACTTTTTCCACCTTTGCTAACATTTCGTACTATTTTAAACATTTTGTAACAATACTTTTAACTATATTATTTTTGGTCTGGACATCTTACCTCAATATTAATGTTGATTTGTTCTTGACATGTTTCAAAACAATTCTGTTTTATCTTCTGGGAAAGCTGACGATAAAACAGAATTGTTTTGAAACATGTCAAGAACAAATCAACATTAATATTGAGGTAAGATGTCCAGACCAAAAATAATATAATTAAAATAACCTCAAAATATAACTTCCTAAAATTAAATATTAATACTTTTAACATTTTTTTTTTAAATTACTAAATATTTATCTACGTAAGCAAACTGTCATATTTATCCCAAATGATTTTTTCAAAGTTCTACAGAATTATTGTGCAAACATTTAAAGAAACTTCTGCTAGATGACAGATATATCTGTAAAATTGGAATGACCAATATTTGAAAATACCTTTTAAGAAATGGATATTCACTCACTTCATTTTGTTAGATTAGTTTACATTGTAATAAATAATATGCATGTAATTAATTTTATTAGACTAGGAAGGGGGAAGTTGGTTCACATCCATTTCTCATAAATTTATTGGGAAGGTTGGTCATACCGATTCCACACATATGTCTGCCATCTACCAGAAGTTTCTTTAAGTGTTCGTACATGCACACTATGATTCTGGTACAATTTAAATATATTTTAAGAAATGGATGTTCACTCACTTCATTTTGTGAGGTTCTGATGGGACAAGTTAGTGTATAACATTAGTTTACACATCATTAAATAATATGCATGTAATTTGTTAGGTTAGGAAGAAAGTTAGTGTACATCTATTTCTCATAAACATGTTTGGGAATTTATTGCAAAGGTTAGTCACAATGATTTCATATATATGTGACTAGTGGAAGTTTCTTTTAAGTGTTCACACATCTGCACTATGATTTGGCAGAACTTAGAAAAATTCATTGGTTGAAGTAATCTAAATGTTTTCTTCAACTTTTTCCAAAAATTCTACCTAATGGAATTACTCAATTCTCATTACATTGGTAGCATGAGATTCAAAATTAATCTAGATGTTAATATAAGAATCACAATAGTTTGAAATGTGGACTGTCCTAACGTGAACGTTTATCAGCTATCCCACAATAACATTAACAACTAAACTCTATAAAAGGAGTAAAATCTCCAATCGAAATTACCTAAATAACCTATAATAAACACAAAATGAACGAAAATAAGGTAAAGTTATTTTTATCTTTTGCAATGTGAGACTACTATATGTACATCTGATAGAAAATCAAATACAATTATGGAAAAATATATCGACCCTCGTATTCTGTATTAGCTCCTGATATTTTCAATTAGTATAACAAAAAAGTTAGGAAATATGACATATAATACTTGAAAATGAATGTTTCATGTGTCCTACCTGTTTGATATAATGAAAACATTTAAAATAAATCATGTTCCTAATCGTTATCATCTTTCTAAATTATTTTCCTATTACATGGTATTCAAATTGAATTAAAAATATGAATTTAAATGTAAAGACAAAAAGCAGGAAAGGGGTGTGAACCTAAATACAAGTTAAAAGTGTCATTATAGTTTTTATATTAACAATTAATTAAAATGTTATAGTAAACTCTCAAAATCTGCATTTTCAATTGTCGACATATGAATATACGTACCATTTTGGAGGCTATTAATATTAATTTGAATATTTACACAAACGTTGTGACCTATGTCATACACCTGTTCACAATAAAAATGGTGACTACTCGACAGATAGGCTTACTACGAAATCAACAAAAGACTGCACATAACTGGAGTGCACACAAATAGCCTCTTGAATCAAAAGTAATTTTACGGAATTAGTATGTATCAACAGAAATAGTGAGCTTGAGAACACCGGAGAAAATAAAATAAATGTTGAAAGTATTTTAGCTTTTTCCGGTTCAACATCCGAAGTCTCGCTGCACAAATCCCAGTGTGACAAACTTATCAGAAAACGGATTAGCTAATGAATCATATGTAAATAAGGATATGTCCTAAAGGTTTTTAGATTTATTTATATATTTGAGTTAAAAGTTCCTCCGCCTTTGGGAAATACGCTCACATGTCCAAAAGATGTCTGAGATAACAGTCTTCTGATTCAGTAACACCAAAAGCACGCTAAATTCCATGCATAACATTTCCATAACGTGTACCGCTTCCAAATCTCTATGTTCCAAAAAAAAAAAAAAACAATTTTCATTTTTTAAAAAATTGGAGGATCGTGATTTTTTACTAATTTTTCGGCTTTCAAACTATTGTTCCTTAAGGTTCGTAAGTGGACTATTCATATTATTAAAACCTAATCTCCTCTTATGAAGTGGTCAATGCATTAGAGAACCAGATGGATTTTGGCACCCTACTCTCATAACTCTCTGGCACTATCGAACCCGTAGGTTCATGGCCGCGCAGACATATGCTCTCCATATATCCCTATCCTGAGCTAATGTTTTCCAATCATTCCCTGTATAATCTACTTCCTCAAATCATAGTTAATATTATTCTCCCACCTCATTTCTTGGTCTACCAACTGGGCATTTTCCTACAAGAAGCTTCCATGCTCGTCTTTCATTCCCATGGATATTCATATCATAGAGAACCGATTCATATTTAATGTCCGAAAATGTGATTACTAGAGCTAGGATTTATATACAACCACTATGTTAGGGTTACTGTAACTGAATTTCATTTTACATATAATTATATGTTTTTTTTTTTCTTTTCATGTGTTAATTTCTCTATACATTCTAAACTGAAGCTATGTGGATATTGTGACTTGCCACAATAGGAAGATTAACTGCCATACATTGAAGAGCAAGGGATGACAGATCATGCCACTTAAGAGCATGACCATAACATGGAAGAAACCTGTTAACCTAATGGTTTTGCTAATTATTCCATAAAACTGTTTTAAATTCTGTACTCAATGCTTTTCATCTCCTTTTTAACAATATCTAATTTCGTTTTTCAAGGAGGTATGCAACTGTGGTTTGGATATTCCAGTAAACCCTAAATCCTAAACTGATTTTAGTTCCAGTTAGAATCAAAGTGGATAAGTGGACAGATTACTTCAGTCTTCTCTATAGTATTAATATGGCATCAGTATCATCCTCGCTATCTTCAAAATTAAAATCATGGACTGCAATTGACGAGTTCTTTGCAACTGAAGGCAACATTGTGATTTGTCAAGATTGCAACAAACATATAGAAAGCACTATAAAATCCCGGCTTGAATCAGCATTTAAGAGTGCACTGCATAGAAAGAAAGAAAAAAAAAAAACAATTATGTCAACCAACAAAGGGTGCTTTCAACACAGATGAAAAATCTTCAAATTCAAGTAATCCTTTCTATGCAGTGGAATGATTGCTGCTAACATGCCATGGTACAAGATTCAAGTTCCTAAATTCATATTTTTTTTTGGAAAAACACTGCAAGCTACATATATCTGAACATTCAACACTAAACAAGAACTATCTGCTAAGATGAGATAATGGAGAGCATAAGAAAGTACATTGGAGATTTCATATGGGTTGAGATTGATGAAATAACTGATTCTAAGAGATGTAACATAGCAAATCACATGGTAGGGAAGTTCCAACCTGTGTTAATCTACTGCAAAGAGCTCGACCATACAAATCTTTAACTATTGCAATATTTGTGAAAATGGATATTGTTGTAGTCTATGGAACTACAGAAGAGAAAGTGTGTTACATTCTGATGCAATACCATACATGTTTAAAGATGCAACTTCTCTGAAGGTATTTTACCCCTATATGCTCCATTTGACTTGCTTGGCTCATGGTTTGCAACTTGTTGCCAAAGTTTTTTTTTTAATATGAGTTAAGTTTATAAATGCAAATGCATTAATTTTGCCAACAAAAGTGTTTCTAAAAGCCCCACAGCAAGTGAACTCCTACAAAGAACAACTATCAGGAACACCATTGCTCTAGAATCAGTGTTAACTAAGTGGGGAGCATGGATTAAAGCAGTGAACTTTTATGGTGAACATTTCAATGACATAAAAGAGTGTTGTGGATTTTTTTTACCCTGAGAGTGCTACATGTATTCGTGAATATCAGCATGTTTTCAGCAATTCAAAAGTAGTTTGTTCCATCTCCTACATTAGGAGCAACTTTAGCTGGCTCCCAGAGAATATCACATTTGGAAATTTCAGGACTTCCAATTCAAGATTATATTGTTGTTGTTCTCTTCAAATATATTCAATAAATTATAGAATTCAACAACACTGCATCGGCTGGGAAGAACATGTTCAGAGAATGGAAGAAATAAGATTGCCCAAGATAGCATATCAGTATAAACCAAAGGGATTAAGGGATGTAGGAAGAGATGGAAGGAATCATTGTGAATTTGGAATAGGTGAATAGCTGTCGTGGAAGATGCAGTTAAAAAAACTAAGCATATAGAGCTAGAGTAGAATGGTGAGAATGTAGGGAATAAATTAAAAACAGTTTTAAGAAAAAATCCTGCATATCCAATATTTCACAGTGTTTGTGTCAAATTCTAAGAGGACTTACGGATTGTCCTGAGAACATTTCTCCAGGAAAGATTTCCTTTGTTTAAATCTATCTCAATCACATCATGTGTTGAAAGTTCATTTTCCATTTATAAGAACATTCTATCCATAATTGGTCCCAGATAGTATTGAATGTCTCTAGCACTGAAATTTGCATTTATACATAATAATTTTATTTTATAGGACTGAGAGTTAATTTTAGAAATTAGATTAATATAATGTGGCATCTAAATTACATGTTTATCAAATAATAACTGTTTATTATGCTAAAAAATGTAATGTTAACATATGAATGTATTAAATGATGTAGGTAGGAAATAACACTATGAGGTTTATTTTAATTAATTAGAGTTGTATTTTGACTTGCCTCATATTTTTTTGATTTTTATGCATACTTAAGTTTCTTCACTGCCTTCGTGACATTTTCAATACAACACCACGATCACAACTAGTTGTGATTGTGTTGCATTGAAAATGTCACAAAGGCAGTGAAGAAACCTAAGTATGCAAAAAATCAAGAAATATGAGGTGAGTCAAAATACATCTCTGATTAATTTGAATGTATCTTGACAAAGAAACTGGCATTAAATATTTAATATTACACATTTTAAAGATGTTACATATTTCTCCAATTTTCATTACATCCCAGCTCTAGTAACCACATTTCTCCATGAATTGTCATACCTGCATCTCAAAGATAGAAAAAAAAATTACATTTAAGATTCTACATACTTTGATTCTCAGTTATTCAGTCTCTCGTTTCCATCATCCATCCAGAATTTAAACACACAATTACACCATAATCTCTTGCTTTACTGCAACATAGGACATCCTCTGAATTGAGATGCTTGCATGGCTCAAAGGTAGAACTCTGGTGCATAAAGTCAGAGGTTTTGGGTTCAAATTCCAGTTCAGGTATACATTTTTCTCTTCAAATATTGATTTGTCCTTCAGTGTTAGTGATAAATTTGATAAAAACATAAGCTTAATTGGCTATAATAGTTGTGTAAAATTTCATCTTGAATAGGAATATTCTCTGCACCATGGCGATTGCGTAAGACAGAGAAAAATTTCCATTTGAATTGAAATGCCTGGATGGTTCAAAGGTAGAGCACTGGTGCATAAAGCTAGTCTTGGGTTCAAATCCTTATGCATGCTTATTTTTCTCTTTAAATATTAATTGAAGGGTTGAGTATTAGGACACCATAATTTTATGGAAAATGAGTTAAACATGTTTTGTATGTATTTTTACATGTAGAATATGTTCTGCCAATTTCTTTAGTGTTAGTGCCCTTTTATACCTGTGAAATATACATTTCTTTTGTTTTGTTTGGAGCAGTACCTGATCTACAAGATTTGGAAGGCACCAACTGTAAAATCAAGTTTAAATGACTGCCATACGTAGGATTATAAATATACTATTGATATCAAGCTACTAGTTTTGGTAAATAGGAAGCCAAGTATTTACCATGTGACAACCAGCTGTTTGAGAAAGGAAATGATACTTATTTACAGTAGGTGATGCATGTTGTGTATGTCTTTAGCTGCATTGAAAAATATGCAGACTTAAGTACCTAACGAAAATTTGTGTGCCTCTACATCCACAGAAAAGGAATAAACTCAGATAATAATTAATAGGGAAGTAAGTTTTAATTTGGTCTTGTGTGTTATGTAGGTTTATAGATTAGGATAGTAGCTATGCTATCTCCATTCACTACTTATTACAGATCGAATGTTAGGGAAAATGCCTAGTTATTACAGATATTGTAAGTTCATATCAACGACTCTTAAGAGTTGTTTTCCATTAAGTTCATTTTGCCTATAAATGTCTATTACAGCTTACAATGTCTATAAATGCCTATTTGCCATTTTTTTTCTTAAAATTAACTATTTCAATGATATCAATTGAAATGGACAAACTTCATGACACATACATTGAATAGAAATTTTCAAGTGTTCTTTTTATAAATTATGTTAGAATATTTTAGGATACGGATGGCAATAACCTAGAAAGTAGATGGTTTCTTCCTCAATTCACTCCTGTTAGGCAAAATAACAAGTACTGGCCATTTTATTTTTCCACCTCATGCACTCCCGTTTAGCAAAATACCCCTAAACTATGTCCCATTGTGTCATGCTCCGTCTCTAAGGCTTGGAGAAAGTTCACAAGTACAGCTTTGCTTCTTTTCAATACAAACATTGCTGAGGGACAAAGAGGGTACATTGCTCAAGCTTTCTTTCTCTGTCTCTCACCTGGACCTGAATCCTTTAAGCGAGTGGCAATATTATTTTTTTGATGTTGGTAACTCTGAATTCAGTCTATAGTCCTCATTCAGACGGGTGCTTCAAAGACAAAGTGGTGTGACAAGTGTATGCGAGTTATTTTATTTTACCTTTAGATCAGTTGTTTTGCAATGCCTAAAGAACGGACAACAGTAAAAGACAAACTGACCTATTTCATAAAGAATTTGATTGCGGAAATATTCTCAAGTGACGGTTTAATATTGCTCTGCAAAATGTGTAAAATTTCAGTGAATTGCGTGAAGAAGTGCCACGTTTTGCAGCACATACACACTGCAAAACATAAGTCTGCTCATTGTAAAAAAAAAGGCAAAATAAGCTCCAAAAACATCTCTGACATATTCGTATGCTATTGATAGCATATGTTTATATTCTTAATGCAAGGCTGTACATACAGAACAGGACATTGTGGAGGATAATTTACAGACAGCAGAAATGCTAGTCGCAGAACCAAATGCATTAGAGGTTGAAATGGCGATCGAAAAATTGAAGATGTATAAAGCATCAGGTTCAGATGAGATCCCAGCAGAACTGATAAAATCAGGGGGAGAAAAATTGGACAAGATACGCTGGTTACTTAGTAAGATTTGGGAAAAAGAAGCTCTTCCAGATGAATGGAAGGAATCAATTATCATACCAATTTATAAGAAACTGATTGCAACAACTACAGGGGCATCTCATTACTTTCAACTTCGTACAAAATTCTTACAAATATATTAGTAAGCAGACTTACTCCCTATATTGATGACATTCTAGGAAACAGGTCTACAACAGATCAGATTTTTAGTACACAGATTTTAGAAAAGAAATGGGAATATAATGGTACGGTACATCAACTATATGTAGACTTCAAAAAAGCATATGATTCAATTAAGAGGGAGAAGTTATATAGTATCCTGCTGGAGTTTGGAATTCCTAAAAAGTTAGTTAGACTTATAAGAATGTGTCTAAATGGCACAAAGAGTAGGGTGCGTGTAGGCAAACAGTTTTCGGACACTTTTGAAATCCAGAATGGGTTGAAGCAAGGAGATGCACTATCTCCTCTACTATTTAATTTTGTACTAGAGCATGCCATTAAATCTTTAGAGAATGAGGAAGGCTTACAACTCAATGGTATTAAGAAGCTGTTGATGATGTAGTATTATTGGCTGATAGCGAGGAGATACTAAAGGACAAGACGCACACACTATTGAGTAACACTAAGAAATTAGGACTGGAAGTAAATATGAATAAAACTAAATATATGGTCACATGTAGAAATTCATTATATGATGAAAATGGACAGCTAATGACAAATGAGGGAAATTTTGAGGAAGTGGCTGAATTCAAATACCTAGGAACAATAATCACAAATAGGAATGAGATGCACAAGTATTTGAGAATAAAGTACTTAGGAAAATTTTTGGACCATAGAGAGATGAACAGACAGGAGAATGGATTAGACTACTTAACAGTGAACTATATGGTCTTTATGGGAAGCCAGATATAATAAGAACAGTCAAGTCTTGTAGACTGCGATGAGCAGGACATGTTGCACGTATGGGGAATGAAAGACTTGCATGGAGGCTTCTTGTAGGAAAGCCAGAGGGAAAACACCCAGTTGGTAGACCAAGAATGAGGTGGGAGAATAACATTAACTATGATTTGAGGGAAGTAGATTATACAGGGAATGATTGGAAAACATTAGCTCAGGATAGGGATGTATGGAGAGCTTATGTCCGCGCGGCCATGAACCTATGGGTTCAATAGTGCCTGTGAGTGAGTAAGTAAGTAAGTAAGGCTGTAAAAATGTATGTTGTTGTCCATTTTTGTAAGAGCTTATTTTTAACTTTTAGTGCCTTTTGTCTGCCTATTTTTAATTTTTTAAGTGCCTAACATCCGGACTCTACTTATTATTATCCTCTTATTTGATTATATGTAGTACCCAGTGATGGAGATCATAATATAAAAAACTATAATTTCATATTGTAATGGTATAAAACTATAAAAAAAACTTATTCACAGATTAGTGGAGATGGAGATATAGCTTCAAAACTGCAGTCTAGAAGATTAAAGGATATGAGGTGAGGTAATAAAAATATTAATTGAATTCTTAAACCTCATAGTGTTTTTTTCCCTGTGAAAGTTAAATAAAATTTATTATATATTAATCATTGGGTTACATAATTCAAATAAACTGTCTCATCCATACATCTAAAATCCAATCTCAGTCTCTCAACATTCAAATCATCTGCCCCCCCCCCGCACTAACACACATACAAAGATTCCAATCTCATTAATTTAACCACTGGGCCTATTTTATGATCTCAAAAGATTTCTCTCCATCTTATTCTAACACTACCAGATATCTTCCCCATAGGACTGGAAGTGAAAAATGGCTCTTAGAATATAAACACTACATAACAAATCTTTCATGAAATAAAATGTTTAATAAAGTAATTATATTTCAATTAGTACTTATTTATGTATACTAATTTACAGTAAATAAAAAAAATTCTTATGCATTACAGGTGAAGGAATTGTCAAAAGGAAAACTTGTGGAATTTTTCCGACATTCTGCACTTTGAGGTTTATAATTAATGCAATTATATTAAACGTATCCCTTGTCAAACTTTTATTAACTGAGTATGAAAGATGGTCAAATACTATAAAAAAATTGCTACAACAGTAACATCTATGCAAATACTATGAATAAAATCAAGCCAAAACAAATTAAGTCATTCCTAATATCAGCATTTTAACAGATTGTTGTACGTCTTAACAAAATCCCAAAAAAAAATATTTTTCAAACATAAGCAAAACAAAATTATTTAAATATTAAAGATGGGGATATTAAATAAATTTACAATATGTACTTAATATTCCACCGAACATTAAATTATACATCCTCAACCACTCACCTCAGCTACAAACATTTTAAATATGTATCCAATTTCAACCTTAGTCAGAATGAAATAAGCAATTATACTTTTCTCTTGCATATTTTGGAAGGTAAAATGCAAATACACTTAACAGAAAGGATGTTAAATCTTTTACTATGCTATTACTATTACATTCAAAGTACAATGCAATGATACTTTAAGTTTTATTCCACAGGCCAGCTTATCAAAAGCAGACCTTGGAACAATTCTACTCTGTCACAGCTAAAAGTAATATGGTATGCATAAAGATTTAATTCAGGATAATAATCTGTTTAGTAACTCAATTCTCTATTATCACAATTTTAAAACCTCACTCATTCTTCAGGAGTCTTGTAGGAAACCACTAAAAAATACACTTCAAATTGTTTTGCCTATTTTATACAGATGTAACAGGCTGATTTATTATTTATTAATATGCAAAGCTAAAAAAAAATTAGCACATATAAAACTGAAATCAATCCTTAACTCATCTGTTAAATGTTAGTTTACTAAATATCTTCAAAATCTCAATATTTAACAAAATGTAAAACCCTGTTATAGATATTACAAAGTGATTTCTGGAGCAAAGAATGTTTTAGGCATATACACTCATTTCCTAAAAAAATATATAAATGTAAAATGTCTTATAAGAGGGTTTCACTAGCAATTTTTGTATTTTTACAATTAACTGTTAATACTTATAAGAATCTAACAAAGAATAGGAGGGTAACATTTGCCAGAAATGCAGTATCAAGCAATAATGTTAGTGCTGATAAAAAATATGATTTAAGTCGAGTTAATTTGGTACTGGAAAATTGTAGTTATGGGTAATTATTTTTATAATAAAGGTAAAGATTGCATAATAGTTTTAACCTTTAAGCGCCCGGGTTTAAATGTCCACCTAGCTTTTAAACTCCTTGGCTTTTGACTATAACTTTGCTAATTTTATTAACTCATATTTTAAAATCTGTTCGGGTCACAAACTTCAAACAACGTTTAAAGTGTTAAATATTATTGAGAAATCGGTGGTATTCACGGCAAAAACACAGTGATATTTTATACCATAGAGAGAATTTTTTAAATTCACGATAGTTACCAAATAACTTCAGGGATTTTAGAGTGTTGTGAATCAGGTTAGAAGTGAAAAACTATATATATATTTAGGTATATTCCAACCCTCTTGCATTCTTTTGTTTAGAATTCGTGTTATGTTGCATCCGGTCAGTTTTCCCTCAAAGCAGAAAAGCTTTGAAAAAAAAAAACAGGTCACATTCCAACACAGCCCACATTCATTCATAGTTTTGAGTGAAGTTTACGATATGTCTGGTACAAAATCACTAAGTTCTGCTGAAATATAAGAAATTCTCGGACTGTAACAATGACGAAGATGATGATAATGACAATCACGAGTTACAATCAACTGACACTAATACCTGTAAGACACCTGACTTATGGGTAGGGTCTTGGGTTCATGAAACTAAAATGGAGAGTGAAGAAAATTGTACCTTTTTCTTGGCCTAATTATTCTAATGGGATATGACGTGTTGCAGGATAGTAAGACCTAAGAGAAAAGGGATGTCTAATAATCTAAGAATAATAATTCCATGGTGCGACAAGCCTAAAAGGTCCGTAGCCTACCAGCTGACCTCACACCCACATGTGTCAATCACAAAGATAGATGATCACCTAGCCAGTGCATTGGTGACACGTGGCCAGCATGTCGAGTCCCCCAGCCGTTATAGCTGGTTTTCTCAATCAAGAAATTATTTTTTTATTTGTTAGACTTGACCATTCTTAACAGTTTTCTTCTTCTGACTTCATTGGTGCCAAAACAACACACAGAGACTTCAGACTTAGACTTGTCAGGGACTTTTTGGAACAGGCTGGTAGAACACCCTGTAGACGACTCCCTGGTAGACATAGTATATTGAGTACAGACATTTCGTGACTTGAAGTTAACTTTAGTCAACATTGGCTGGTAGCTTTACAAAGACTAATTTGTCGTGTTTTCGGCGCGGGGAATCAGAAAATGTGTGCAAGTGAAGTGTAAAAAGTGTGATGTCGGTTTCTGTATTAGTGACTTTCGAGACTTATCACACAAAAACAAACATTTAATAAACAAATGTTATCTTCACATCACGCCAAGCATCTGATAACCACGAAAAAAGGTATGTAACAAAAACAGTATAATTTCAAGCAACCAAACAGGTCCACCTGCTCAGAACCCATACGCTGGGTCTGCGGGCAGACTGGACGTACAATTTAAAACCCAGCATATGGGCTCTTGGGCGTTTAAAGGTTAATATAGACAGGTCAGCCCCATTTAGAAAATGCTTAATTTTTATAAGACACAAAGGAAGCTAAAATTGCAATTTTAACAATGACCATATGATTCATCTGAGGCCTATCACATTAATAGCAGAGGGATGAAGTGATCAAATATCTACAACATAATGTGGCTATCATTATTTAAAAAATGTTTGTAGTGCTTTAAATTGGAGAAAAGGGACTATGCAAAATACTTGATTTGTGTAATTAAGAAAGCAACTTGTCTTAAAAGTAATATATTATATTGATGTGCAAATATTACAAGGACTTGCATACCTGGCAAATGCCTTGCTCTTACGACCATTTTACTTTCTTGTAACATCATAAGCAGGGCTAGGATTTCTTTATAAATACATATTATTCTTACATTAGCTGCAAAGCTAAAATTTCGTTATGTTTATGATAGGGTATTTGGAGTAGTTTTAAGACATTTGTTTTTCAACATTTCAGAAAATGTTACAAATATTTTCGTAAATGAACTACTTATTTTAAATATGCTCCATTTTTTATGGTTTCAAAGTCATTCTTGTTAATCGTTTTATTCGACTACCAACTATATTTCAAAGCTGAATTCTTGAATTTCTATGGAATCTTGAAAATTAGTTTTGTACACATTAATTTTTCTTTATTGCTAGACTACGTCAATCAACCCTCCATAACAATATGACTTCTTACACCTGACCGTAGCAGGATTGGTTCAGGCAATTAATGGAGCTGCTGTAAGTAGTTCACGAGGTTCAAATATTTAATTTCCATTCCATTGTAATTCTGCCCGAGGGCTGGTCTTTCACTGCAATCATAGCATTTTCATGCTACACCTTTCAGGTTTACTAGGAAATTACAGGTGTGGTAGCTTCCTGTTTCTTTTCACACCGGTGAAGGATGATGGCTGGATGATTTTCGGGGACCGTTAGGCCCTATGCTTCCTGACATTTGTCTTACAGGTGAGGAAAAAACTCATCCAGAAGCCTGTCCCAACAAGGAATTGATCCTGCGCTTGCTGCATGATAAAGCAGCACACAGTGGTAGACATTTAATTTAACATGTATTCTGTAGTTCATGAACTATAAACAGTCATGAATGAGATCTGAATGCATCTTCAGTATAATTTATATACTTATTCATTTAAAATAGTCGAAGTACACTGGATTTTAAACTGCCAACTACTGTGTCATCAGTTGGGTATGCCACTAGCCTGTTCATAGTAAGGCATTGGTGTGGAACATGTACTAGTGCTGACAAAAGTGATTTGAGAGGACTTGCTTCTAGTCCAGCACCAATTTCATCAAATTTTTCTTGTTAGTAAATGTCATTCTCTTCTTGATTTCTTGTCAAGGACTAAATCTACCACACAAAATTTTGCCGCTAATCTGCAAATTGTCATCTTATGAGGAACCAGTCCACTGCTGTGGTCTCGAGGTAGCGTGCTGCCTTGTCACGCAGCGGGCCAGGGTTCGATCCCCGGTTGGGGCAGTTTTTCTGGGTGAGGTTTTTTCTCACCTGTAAGACAAATGTCAGGAAAACTTTAAGGCCCAAACGGTCCCCGAAATCATATGGCCATCATCCTTCACCGGTGTGGAAAGCAACGGGAAGCTACCACACCTACACAATTCCCTAGTAAAGCTGCAAGCATAGCATGAAAATGCTATGATTGCAGTGAAGGACCTGCCTTCGGGTAGAATTACTATGGATGGATGAGGAACCAGTGATTCCAATACTGTATATGGAATTTCCATTGACACTTTTACAACAAATATCTCTCTAGAAATGTTTGAAAACACATTGTTAAAACGGTGTATCTCATGTCTGCACAACACAGACACTCCCTGGAGGCTCTCAAACTACATGTGAGCACCACATGTTTGCTGCCTTTTGTCTAGGCAAGCTGGCTGCCACGCACTCGCTTCATGCTGACTCCACATATAGATTCAGTGACAAAGACAACAGATCACTTGTTATTAAATACGATTGCATGCAAGCGATTTTTCGAATGAAGCACCATCAAAAAATGGTAACATAAATTTTTATAATGCCTGACAGAAACATTTGTACATTTCTATAAAAAATTGTAGTCCATGTTTAGTCATTTCTATTACATATATATCCTAGCCCTGAGCATAAGTATTTTATAGAAAAACTATAAAAGTATTTTCAAATTAAATAAAAAAAACTTTTGTATAATAGCAAACTTCCAGGTATATCATGAATGTAATATGAAAATATACACAATAGTGTAAGCAATAGTTAACAAAACTAAAGAGAAAAATTTCTGCCTAAACTGGGATTTCAACCCAAGATCTCCAGCTTCATACACTGAGACTCCATTGAGCTAATTAGTTAACTCCAGGAGCTAGCAAAAATTTCTCTATGCAGTCTTATCCTGTTGTATAGTGAATGTTTAGCTACTATGGGATTAAAGGGGAAGAACATAATGTGCTTGCTCCTGGAGTTGTCTCATAACTTAAGGGTAGATCCCAACATGTTTGGATTCAAATCCAGGCTCAGGTAGAAATTGTTCTCTTTAACTGCGTTGACTATTGTTTCCAGGTATAGTATATTTAGAAAACTTAAGAGAACCTATAAGCTATCAGCCTGCACCATCTTGAAACTAATTTATTTTTTCCCCGTAAGTTAATATTAATGATTAAATTAAAATGCTTCATACCTCACATCATATCCAGTCTTAAGTAGACTACAGTTTCATAACTACTTCTGAACAACATAACATCAGTCGACAAGAAAGTACTGAAGATAAAGCAGCCAAGTTTTGAAACAGTGATCTACTTAGAAGACTGGATATGAGGTGAGGTAAAAAGCATTTTAATTTAATCTTCAATTAAACCTCACAGTGATTTTTTCCTATAAAAGTTCAATAATATTAATGAGCTTGGAAATTTCTGAATGTGCACAATATTTTTCCCATTAGTATTGCTATATCTCACAGTTGGATGGCATTGTCTTTTTTATAACAGTGATCATTCTACTTGAGAACTAATTTAAAAACTACTCCAAAATATGAATGCAAATATCTTTGCACTCTGCTCTTGGATAAAGATCAGGCCTTTCTTCAGAATAGGCCACTTAGCTTCATAATGCATACATATCTTCCTACTGTCAAGGAGGAAGTTACCTACTTTTTTTTTGCCAAATTGGCAACCTTTAGTTAAATAATGCTGCTACATAATTGGTATGCTTTGTGATTAATGTGTGGACTTTGAAAAAATTAAAGTAAGCTTGATTACATTTTCATTAAACATTAAAGCTCAAATATCATACTCAATTCTATACACCACAAAGTAGAATTTAAGATTCATGTTACCAGCACTGCAACTTTTACTTATCAACACCAAAATCCCCCAACATGACATAATTCAATTCTGCCAGGCTTTGAAGATAGCAAAAAAAAAAAAAATATATATATATATATTACTATGAACATTACATCTCATAAGTTATGGCATGCCAATGCCAAAATCCTAACATAAATGCCATAACTAGGGTCTGGATTTTTCAAAACTTCATATTTTGAGGGTTACTGCACATTCAGAGGATATATGCATGTTTTACAATTTGTTTACCTTGTTACATAAATTATCTGATATTTCTGAACAAACTGAAAAATCTAATGAATCTGTATGTTGGACATCCCTTGACACCACAATAGTTCCATATTAAATCAAGCAGTAATGGGATCATACTTTCAGTCTTGTTTACATGCAGGTATGTGAACATTTCAGGCCTTTACAATTAATTCCCCCCCCCCCCGACGTTTTTTCGTAATAATGGGAAAATGTTGACGATTCACATAAATTTAGACCTTATATTCAAGTTTTAATGTATGTAAGAGAAACATTTGCATCTAGATCGCAACTCGCCTCGGTCCGGAAAGCCAAGGGTCCCGGGTTCAAGTCTCGGCTTAGGCGAAAATGTTTCTCTTCAAATATAATTGATAGATATAACATATTTTACTCTACCACATATTCCATCCATCCATAGTAACCCGAGGGCAGGTCTTTCACTGCAATCATAACTCATGATATGCTTTGCAGCTTTACTAGGGGATTACAGGTGTGGTAGTCTCATTGCTTTTCCACACTGGTGAAGGATGATGGCCAGATGATTTTCGGGGACCATTGGGCCCTAGACTTCCTGACATTTGTCTTACAGGAGAGGAACCCCCCCCCCAAAAAACCCAACCAGAAATCGAACCCAGGCCCACTACCTGACAAGGCAGCATGCTACCTCAAGACCACAGCGGCAGATGTAAGAATATTACACATTTTTACATAAAATGGCTTCAGATGTAATTTTCTGTACAGTACTAGCAAACAGGTAAAATTTCTGTACAATTTGTTCTCAATTCTGTTTGGAGGCTTTTATGATTGATAAGATAGGTCATAAGTCATATCAATGGTCAATCCTGCTGACAAAAACTACCAAATATTGAAACACAATGCAAATACTTTATTTTCTATTATTTCTAAATATACCAGGATAATTCAAACAGGGTGCAGCATTACATCCTGTTGTTATTGAAGATAACCATTTTAAGAATATAAAACAATATATTCCACTGCTTTCATATTCTGGGGCAGAGTGAGGAATACAAGTATCAGGATAGATCACAGATCGGTGCACAAAATTAAGTGTGGAATATTTTTAATTCGTCTGACCATTTTCAGTTTTGGCTTAGCAGACCTATATTGCTGTGATTGAATGTCGGTGAACACAGATGAAAATGCCTCGTTATCTGCAAAAAAATGATGGGCCATGGATAACTATCAACGATGGCTTTTTACCAGATGGTAAAGTAGCGTTGCAGACCTGTACACCTTGTAGTACACGAAGAAACAAACAATTAAATAAATTTAAAAGTAGTAAAAAACTGTAAAATTCTCAACTTGATTTGAATGAATCCCCTTTGTTAAATTTAAATAAAGCATGAATCCTATGAGGTGAGTTGTTTAAACAATATGTTCTCAGATGAATTTTAATGATTATACCTCATAATGTTTACTTCCCAACATTAATTAAATATTGTTGTATTGTTGCTTAGATCAGTTGGAACACAATTCATAATTTGTTAACATGTCTGAAGAAGGTACAGTGTACCGAAACAGCTGTCACTGAATTATATAATAAATATGAAAATCAAATAAAACTAAGTTTTATTTTTATTTAATTAATAATTAAATTCATGTTTTTATTACCTCACCTCATATTTTTTTCTTCTATACTGCAATTTCGGAGCTTATCTCCATCTCATTACTTCAGAAGTAAGAAGAAAACCGCCAAGAAACATAACACTGGTCGACCAGAGGCTACTGATGATGGAGATAAGCTCCGAAACTGCAGTATAGAAGAAAAAGGATACGAGATGAGGCAATAAAAACATTAATTTAATCCTTAAATTAAACCTCAGTGTTCTTTCCCTGTGAAAGTTATATCAACAAATAATTGTTGAAGTGCAAGAAAACTGTTAAGTACTGTATTTTGGGTGTTTTATATAAACAATTGAAAAGTAAATTTATGTGAAAATAACTGTACAATTTATACATTCAAATCTGCTCTAATATGTCGTCTTTAGTAATAACATACCTTAATTTAGGATGTCTAAAATACATTGATTATACCCTTTTACACGAAGATGCTTCTGGATTGTTTACTAATTTATCATTGGTAGTATAAATATATTAACCTCAACAGTTATCCGATTGAGGGTTTCCACTTTTCAGCGGTTGCCCTTTTACGAGCCGGCTGCTTCCCCTTCACATCCACATGTATCAATAGAGGTAGATGATCAACAGTTAGTGTAGGGGTGACATGTGGTTAGCATGTCGAGTCCCCCAGCCGTTATAGCTGGTTCAACCTGGAGCCGCTACTTATTGTAGCTACCCAATTGCCTCACAATGCTGGGTGGGCACCGGTCCCATACTGGCCGAAATACCATGAGAAAATTTCTTCCCCCATGGAGACTCGAACCAGCACAAGTCCCGTAGCTCTGCGGCAAGGCTTCCTACCTTAACCGCTCGGCTACGACGATAAAATTAGATAATTTTAAGAGAAAAATATCTCATAACCTTGGACAAAGAAATAATACAGTATTTTATTAATACATAAATTTTGATTCTTTATAATAAAAATGTAATATTTTTACTAAATATTTGGAGATTCATATTACATAAAAAGTCGGACTCTACTTATATCCCTTTCCCAATACAGAAACTCCAGTCTGTGACGACAGAATGACAGAAGTGTTCTTCTGTTAACTGTTTTAATTTACAAACAGTTCATATGGTGCTTCATCAGATTAAACTGTTACAAAGCCTAAAGATAAGTGCACTTGAGCCTTTTTAATTAAACATAGGATTTCAGGCAATACCAACTATTCAAACGATGCTACTGTAGTGTATTGTCAAGCATGTGAGAATATAAAATACAACAAAAAATTTAAACTTAAATAACATTTATCTCAGGACAAACATGCAACAGTTGTCTCTAATGCATTTTAGAGAAGTAACATTTTGAGGTTCTTTTTAATAAATTTTTTGTTAGAATGGGTACATCTTACCTCAAATTAATGTTAAGTTGTTTGAACATGTTTCAATATAATCCTCTACATATCAAAACAGGTTCAAACAGAACTACACATTAATTTGAGGTAAGATGTACCCATTCTAACAAAAACTTGATGCAACAGTTGCTTTTAAGTCAGGTGAAATCAGTCTGAAGTTTGTAAATTTTGATATTTATCAATCTGTGAATCAGACAATCTTTGCCAGAGGAATGTTCCGAGCAGTCACTACCAGTGCATTTCCCAATCAGATCCATTGACATGGAATGATCATTTTCAGCATATAAACTAATTCTGTCCGACAATAGGAAATCTTAAACCCCCGAAAATATTGAGAAATTCTTGATAACATGCTGTTATTCATCATTTTTCAAGGAATGAAACATTTAACAGTGATTTAAAATAAAATACTTTTCTTTGATAAGTGATTGTTTTATTTTTAGTGCATGTTATAAAATTACAATAGGAAGTAACATCATGAGGTTTATCTTAATAAATTCATTTATTTAAATATTTATTATTTAGTATATATTTTAAATGTTTTTTGTGCATATAAATCCGGCCCCTAGCCATAACATACCAGATAATTCATAAATTTATAAATGTTTTCTTCATCTCACCTCATAAAACTCACAAGACTGGTTTCAAAGCCAGTCATGTCCACCTCAGTCAAAACTCACATTTATCTGCCTTAATTTATAAATTACCCAGAGAGTCTTACTTCTTTTTGCTCTCCTGAAAACCTGATGCAAATTTGTCATGTTGGAATCTTGGCATTGATATATTGAGCTATCACTTTGACACACCTATAATCATTCAATATACTACCCTTAGGCCAGAAAGTGTCTGGTGGCCTAATCTGAAGTTTCATCAAACATATTTCTGTTAAGTTTGTTTCTATTTAGAGCTGCAGAGTGTAGTATATCCCAATAACTTTTACAAATGCTGCATATGATCACTTTTCACTTCAATAATCTCTCTTAAGGTTTGTTGTGTAAGAAAACTACACTGTTGTGTATATTGCATACAAGAAGAATTCAGGAAGTTTTGGTGAGGAAAGAGGTCATGCATTCTTCCTTAGAGAACAAGTATTCTAGGTACCTATATTGTGGAATTTACCTTCATGAATATGGATATATTCCATCAGGAAGGTAAGACAACTCACTTGCCTCAATACAGTTAACACAAAGAAAAGTGAATATTTTAGCACTGAACAGAGATGCAACGAATATGTATAGTAGGCAGACACAGCTATGGCCGGACTTTAAAAAAAAAGGAATAGTATAGGTTGATATTTATACAAGTCCGAACATTATTGTCACATCTGTATCCTTAAACTAATTTACTAATATCCACCTCCAAAGTAGTTCCCAACTCAGTGCCACATAATTTAGTATCCAGAAAGAAAAAAATGCATTGAGAAGTGTAAAATATAAATATATAATCTTTCAGTCTGGTGCATATTTCATCAAATTGGATAAGTTCTAGCTTCTTAAAGGTACTATTTAAGCTGGAAAGTTTTGTATTCTCACTCTCACTTTCAGTACAACTTGAAAAAATAAATTAAAAAAAGTAAAAATACAACTTTTATATACAATACGATAACTTTAGATAAAACAAATGCATACTTTAATCTCAAAATTCATAGGAAATCTGTTTCTGGCTTAAAATGAAGGATAAGTCCTACAAAAGTTCCAATTGAGAGAGCAAAATAAGAGGCGAGATATAAATAGCTGATCAAATTTCTTTGAAAACTCCATATTTCAATATTTACAAAAAGAGAAAACGATAACGAAATAACTATTTCAGATAATCAAAACAAATTCTAAATTTGAAGAGAAAAATTTTCACCCAGACTGGGCAAATTTTTCTTCAAATTTAATTTATCATTTAATGAGATGTGTCAAATTAATAATAAAAACACCAAAACAAATGCTACTGGATTTCACAAATTTGTCAGATGTTTTAAAATAGAAAACTGGTTAAGTAGAGCTGTAAACCAAACTCAGATATATCACATATTCAAAATTAGCTGTAAGAGAGTTATCAGTACTGAATTTGATAACCACTAGAGATTTACATTAAAGAGAAAACAATTAAAAAATAACTTTCAGATAATCAAAACAAATTAAATGCTAATGGATTTCACTAGTCAGATATTTTAAGAAGAGAGTTATCAGTACTGAATTTGATAAAAGAGCTAGAGATTTACATTACAACTAGAAAATCAATGACAAAATTATACTGTATTTTACAATTTTTACTAAATGATGGAAGATATCCAATGAAGTCAATGCTTATTATATTTTTTTGAACTCTTTAATGTTACTGTTTTAAGGTAAGTGAGGCACTACTATATTTGATTTTATACCTAAAAACCTTCCTTTTTCAATTTTTAAATATATATATTTTTTTTACCGTATAGAATACCGGACACAGAGAAACCCAGATAAAACGAGTCAAAAATAAATTCTCATAAAATAGGAAATACTTGTAAAAAAAATATGGTAAGATGAATAAAACAGTGTAATGGTTTAACTTAGAGATCCATATGTTGTTTTTTTTCTATTTGCACTAGAAATATATAACTTTGACAATGGTTCATATTAGGCCGACTACAAAAGCTTCTTTATAAAGTGAATACAAAAATCAAAATCAACAATATTCATTTGCATTAAAGTTAATTCAATTCAATATGCTCTTGAGATCTCATGTCTAAAAGCAGCATGCCTCTAAATTTTAATGGGTGTGGACAGGAGGTAATTCAGTCTTTCTCATTATCAAAACACTCATATTTCTCACAATATCAATATAAATTAGAAAACCACAGTATGCACAAATAATTTTGGAGAATGGGTACTTCCAAGATAAATGAATACACATGAGAAAAGGAGAGAAAAACTTAAGTTGCTCGCTGTAACTGGGTTTTGCTGTAAATTTCACCCTTTACAACTAACACGCCAACCTAACTTATATAAAAATCTGATTACAGTATATAAAATACAAACTATTAATAATGTGCTTTAATTATTCCTGCCTTCAAGATATCTGTACATGCAATGTCAAAAGTTTAATCATAAGATTTGTAATTGCTCCTTTAACAGTTTTTTAATTTGGTTCTTAAGGACCGACTACTATACAAGCTAATTAATACATAAAGGAAATTACATTATATAAATAACAAAAAAGGCAATTACAGGTAACTACATAAAATGGCTAATCTAATTTTAAGTTGAAGTCTAGATAAATTATTACTCAAGTTCTTTGGATGCCTTGGCTGAGCAGCAAATTTTGCTGTCACAACTAAACACATTTACCAAAGCCCGTTTTTTAAAAGTTTGGTATGAAAAATGTCATTTTGAGCTCATGCATTAATGTTAAAATTTCCCAACAGTTGCTGCAACTTAAGTGAAATTAAAATTCTGTACATTTTAAAACCGTATAGAAACATACAATATAAAGCCATTTATAGTAGTTACAAATCCCAAAAAAAAAAAAAAAATTCAGCAGTTGGGCCACAGTATTGCACAATTTTAACATTATAAACCATGTAATTTATGGGAATGAACTTTATTTTAAACCGTAACTTTCTGCACAGTGTTTTAAAACATTCATGATTAAGCAGATGTATTTGCAAGAACATTAAATACCTACCATTATTATGCGTTACTTAAAATCTCTCAGATCAAGATAATGTAATCACAGAATACAAACAAACCATTTCACAAAACAATAAATCGACAAATGAATGTATAATATTGCATATCACATATCATAAATGAATGAAACTTTCCCTCATATATATTTTTCTTAAACAAATAAATTTTTTACACTGAGCCACAACGCAAAAAAAGATTTTTCCCATAAATATTAATTACAGATGCAATTGAGGGAAATTTCACACCAATTTGTACTGTACAAGCATGACATGAAGAGATGCATTTTTCTCTCAATAGACACCCTTAAAAAGACTGTAAGAGAAAGATTCTTCCTTCACCAACATCCCCAGAGTTAATTACATACACATTAATAGCATTTGAGAATGTATTTTTTTTAAATATGAGGGGTCACAAATGATTGTGGCAAGGGGTTGAGAAAAAGTGCACGGGTGAGGCAGGCAGGGTATTGTCCAACAAAAGCTGCGCACAACACAATGCCCACAATTAACGCTGGTATGTGGTCACTGTGTTGGGAAGCAGGGAAGCCAATAGTTTGACTGGGGATTGCCAACAACTAAAAACGTTGCGTGATTCCACAAGCCTTTTATTAATTCTTCGATTTCTTAAACGCGTCAACATATTCTCATTTAGGTGGAATGGATAGTAAACATCATAATACTTAATATTGTTTTTGTAAATCATTTTCAGCAGTTTTATTATAATACATATTTGGGTTTTAAAGAAATCAAACAAGCGCTTCTGGAAATACCTTGATGGTCCGGTTATTTTTTGACAGCTATGGTACAATATCATAAATTTTGGAATTTATTTAGCAAATGGAACAGTGACAAAAACCTCACCCATCAATTGCCCTGGTAGTACACATAGCATCAACCATTGCTTCTTTCTTGCAATTTTTTTTTGTTTTACTTTTACCAACATTTTGAATAAATTATTTGTCCAGAGCTGTATTAGTTTTGATGGCAATAACGCATTCTTCACCACAGGACTTCAAAACAGTGCACTGAAACAAAAACAAACAATTAGAGCACACTACAGCCAGGTTTAAAAAAAAATCAGCAAATGTTTCCAAAAAAATATTTTTATCTTAAGCTATTAATTGATTGCTATCCAATTCACCCTTATGGAAAACTTCAGTTGCCTACAACATGGAAACAATTTTAAAGGAGAGAAGAAAGAATTTTCCCATTTAGATCACATATAAGTTAATGAAATTCTCTATTAAGTTATGTAGATAGGAAATAACACTATGAGGTTTTTTAATATTGTTTATTTTTTTATTATTTCACTCACCTCATACTTCATAATTCATAGCAGACCCAGGGTATATTCACATCTTTTGTGACATTCTCAATGCTGTGTCACGTTCACAACTCACACAGCAATGAAAATGTCACAAAATATGTGAAGAAACCCTGGGTCTGCTATGAATTATGAAGTATGAGGTGAGTGAAATAATAAAAAATAAACGAAATTCTCTATTAATAAATTAATGAGTCATTTTAACATCTTACCTCATATTTCATGTTTTTCAAACACGGTAACTATATATTTAATTAATGTTGGGAAGTAAACATTATGAGGTATTGTTTATTTTTTATCATTTCACTCACCTCATACTTCATAATTCATAGCAGACCCAGGGTTTCTTCACATATTTTGTGACATTTTCATTGCTGTGTGAGTTGTGAACGTGACACAGCATTGAGAATGTCACAAAAGATGTGAATATACCCTGGGTCTGCTATGAATTATGAAGTATGAGGTGAGTGAAATAATAAAAAAATAAACAATATTAAAAAACCTCATAGTGTTATTTCCTATCTACATAACTTAATAGAGAATTTCATTAACTTATATGTGATCTAAATGGGAAAATTCTTTCTTCTCTTTCTTTCAAATCGCGATATCATGGAAGCATGAATCCTATGAGGTGAGTTATTTAAACAATATGTTCTCCGATGATTTTTAATGGTAACTATAGTTTGAAAAACATGAAATATGAGGTAATATGTTAAAATGACTCATTAATTTATTAATTAAGAACCTCATAATGTGTTTCCCAATTTTAACTTTGAAATTCTCTATGTTTGGCTTTACTGTTAATAGGGTCTCAAATAATGGTCTACTCAACCTCACAAAGACAACTGATTAGCTATTTGAATTGAGAAGTAGCAAAATTAATTTTGTTACATAATGTTTCTCCACCAGGTACCTGAGAAGAAAATATATTTCAACCAGGGCATAAGTGAGAATTTTTACTTTTCGAGTTCCTTTAGCACCAACAAACTATGGATAGTCCTGTTGGTGACTCTAGGCTCGATATAAATCTTGAAATGTTGGACTTTTGAGCCATGATGGATGACGAAAAAAATACTAAGACTAAGTGTGTCATAGTATTTTTATTTAACAACTCTTCAACAGTTACGGTTTAAATCTGGTCTGACAAATCTTATTCAAGGTATAATTTTTATTATTTTTGGATTTATATTTACATATCCTCACTATTTTTGGCCTCTTATTTCAGGATTCTTTTGTCATATAAATCCAGTACATGAGATCCATGGCTTTACCTCCTCTCTTCCATAGAAAATCCTTAAAAATCCACTGATCCTGACCTCAGTCAGATCTGAACCCACAAACCCCAGAACGACACATAATCATAGTAACCAAATAGTCTCCAAGAGCAATGACTGTATTATGCTAATCATATGACTTCCTGTATACTTGGACCAACGGATCTGTGCCCCTATATCATTCTTAGAAAAGTATAGGTCTATACTCACAACATTTCACCACACTCCCCTCCCACTATGTCAAACAGCAGCCATCCATTAGGGATGTTGCCAAACTTCCCCAAGTGTCATGGCTCTTGAATATTGAATAATGCAAGGTTGGAGTTGAGTTGACAACACTGGAGTACAAGAGAGATAGAAATAGGCATGCAGGGAGGGAAATGATTTTCTGAGGCAGAAAAAGAAGTAGGCTTTAGTTTGCATGTCTTACGGGGGCACAAATCTGTTGGACAGACAATACCATGATTTACTAGTGACACCAAACAATTCAAACCTGGGGCAACAGAGGTATCATCCAACACATTTTATTATTAATAAAAAGCTTACCATAAACAGCATTAAATGTTGACAAAAAATGCTTTCAGTTAAGGAAAACAAAATATACTGGAATTTATTTGAAAATACAATAGGAACTAAAAAAAAATTAAGGTTTGTTTAATAATTAAGAGGTAAGAATGAAAACAAAATGTTTCCATTATTAATATTGGAAATCAGAATTAAATCCATGCTCTCTCTAGTATTTGTACAAGATAAATGAAAAGATATTTACCAGTAGCTCTTTACCAGCTTCATAATCAGCCCTTAACTGTGCACCAAGTTCGCCGTCAGGTACCTTGAGGTCTTCACGCAAATCTCCATTATCAGCCATGAGACAAAGGTATCCATCATCAGAGATGTCAGTCAACTGATAAAAATACAAATTATTATGAACATTACAATTTTTTTAAAAAGATACAATAATCAGTACACCCCGTCCACAGGGTTGTCATCATTAGGTATCTTTAGTCTTCACGCAAATCTCCATTATCTGCCATGAGACAGAGGTATCCATCATCAAAAATGTCAACTGATAAAAATACAAAAAATATTTTGAATATGCTACACTAATCAGTATTCTCCATCAACAGGGTTGGTAAGTTTCCATTGGTTTTAACATTTTTTTCTGGATTTAATTGCTCCAATTAAAATTAATGCTGATTAACTATTTACATCTCACCTCATAAAATCTGCGATTCTCACAGGGCCAATTTCTGAAGCAATCACTTCTATCCTTGGCCAAAACTGTTGAACTTCCGACATCACATTCTACTTTCAAACTGCCATCTGGTGTCAATTTTATAAATGTCGAAATTAAATCTTATCAAAATTCATGGATCTATATTTGTTCTTCTGAATGTATATCTTTTCCCAAAGGCATCTCTAAATGTTTCATGGATTAGTTTATTTTCCAATTTTGTGATTCACTAGCAAACCATGAGCAGCAATTGCCAATTTTTCAATTTCACTATTTTTTATATTTCTGAAGTGTTCTTTTGTATGAGTGTCTAAATTCCTTATAGTTTTTTTACCATCTGGGGCATTAACCTTTTTATTAGAAGATAAATTTGTTTATCAATGCTAATGTACGTTGAATTTGTTAGATATTTTTTTAAACTTTTCGTGTGTTTCAGGATGGTAATTGTCTTGAATTGTTTTCCTTTCTTGGAAACAGATTGTAGTGTGGCGTATTCTTTTAATAATTTTTGCTCTTTGAATTTATTTAACTTATTTTGAAGCTCCAAGGGAGCTAGATTTAATCTCAATGTTCATCAAAATGGCACCAGATGGGAGTTTGAAAGCTGATAGTGATGTTAGAAGTTCAATTTAACTGAGAATGGAAGCAATGGCTTCAGAAACTGGTTCTGGTGAGAATCGTAAAATTTTATGAGGGGAGATATGATCACACTCATAAATCAAATTGGTTCCTCAACCTCATCTCATATCAGTCTCTTTTTGGACCGGTTTCAAGCTTACACTATCTGGAATCTTATTAATTGGCAAATTACATAATGAGGTTTATTTGAATTGATAATTGAGTTAGAATTCTAATAGAGCAGAAGATGAAACACTGAAATATTGAAACTAGTCTTCTGAGATATTTACAATAATATGGTGAGATGTTAAATTCTAACTCAACAATTAATTGAATATCTGCCTAAAATGAGTTTTTACATGAAAAAAAAGTACCACATGCTACTAAAAATTCAATATGTAAAATACAACCTGGGAAAAACTTTGTCCTGGGAAGCTATTCAATTGATAAACACAATATGAAAACATGCCATCTGTAAGTTTAGTAAACACAACTAAAGAGAAAAATTTGAGCCTGAAATCAAGGTTTGAACCTAAGACCTCTAGCATTATATGCTGGAGCTCTACCACTGAGCTACTCACACAACCTCCAGAGCAAGAATAAAATTTCTCTCTTTAATCCGTGTGTCCCTATAATGTAAAACTTTATTCACAATACAAAAAGGTTGCTTCTAAATGAAGAAGATATATTGGAATTTACACTGTGCTATAGGCTACTTATAAATGCAATATGGAAATTAATATACACAACAAGCTATCTGTAAGCAATAATTAAGACAACTAAAGCAAAAAATTTCTCCATAAACTGTTGAATCCAAAACTTTTGGTAGAATGTCACCACATAAAATTGGAGGTCTTGGAATCAAATCCCATTTCAGGTAAAAATTTGTTATGAAAATACATTAAGTAACATTTTGAGGTTTTACTTAACCCTTAACCGGAGTTGTGGGGTCCTTTATGATAAAGAAACCGTACAACTCTTGACATTCTCTTAAAATTCATTTATTTTTTAAATCCTTTTGTGTAGCTTTCCCTTTTTTAACATTAACCCTTAGCCACTGCCTGTAACCTGTAAGTACTGTTACTTTCTCTGTGCATAAATAAAATAATGAGTGGTATCCTTTACAACCCCACAACTCCAGCTGTATTACAGTATTCGTGTTGAACGTTAGTTTATGTAACTGTGATATAATTGGTGTTAATATGCTCGTAAATGTATGTCAGTCCTTTATACCGATTTTCTGGTCTTTGTACGTAAAGTTTGGGTAGAATACGAGGGCAGTGATGTAATGAATGTGGGGATGAAAAGATCCTGACTATTCTGAACATGAAACAGATTCAGAACTAGAATGTGACAATTTTTTAGCATATCCTTCCAAACAAACACGAAAACCTATAACGACATCGCAGAACATGGATTTAGAGATGATCAAAACAATTATTTTGCATGTACCTAATAAAGGAAAAGCTGCCATTATGCTGTCTAACACGCACTATTCGGAATGTACTGATCCCAAGACAATGCAAACCAGAAATTATATTCGTATTTTTATAATAATACAAAAGGGAGAGTAGATACCTTTGAACAAAAAATGTTTACATATAGCACAAGCAGGCGAAGACAGAGATGGTCCCTGGCTGTCTGCTATGCTATTCTGAACAAAATTCATGTCAATTGGCTTATTTTAGGAAGTAACATTTTGAGGTTCTTCTAACAAAGTTTTTTTTTGAGTCTGTAATCATATTACCTCAATTTAATGTTGGTTTGTTCTTGAACATGTTTTGATATATCTTCCATACCATCCTCAGCTTTGGTCAGACTGATGCGTTTCATGTTGTAAACCCTGTATAAATTTCAAAATTCCTGCAGAATGTAATCTTGTATGGAGGTTCTTCGGCCAGCCGGAAGAGGAAGCTAATATCGACATCCAGGTTTCACAACATAAAACTCATCACTTTAGCCAAAGCTGAGGATGATATAGAAAGATATATCGAAACATGTTCGAGACAAATCAACATTAAATTGAGATAAGGTGATTACAGACTAAAAACTTGATTCATGTCAATTGTTATGTATTGCAATCATCTTTCAAGGATTACAAACCTATTTCTCACTTTGAATTCCTAAAAACTTTAGGCCGACAATTTACTGAGCCATATCTAAACGAAAGACTTTATAAATGATCAACTACCAAAAGAACTCAGAATGATTATTTCTAGGATTTTAAGAAACTGTTTCTGAAGAAATAAAAGACTAAACGAGCATGTAAAAGAAAACAGTGTGCACCGTTCAAACAAACCAATATTGTTTAACCTTTTTTTATATAGGAATTATCACTGTGAGGTTCAATTCAATATTAAATTAAAAGATTCTTACCTCTCCTCACATTATTCTGTTAAGTAGATCGCGATTTCAGGCCTATAGCAGGCCCATCTTCAGTACACTGTTGTTGACCGGTGTTATGTCGCTCGGAAGAACCACTTCTTCTTCCCTCTGTTGGTGGACCGATGAACCTCTTGATAAGGTCAAAATTTGCGGGAACTTCGAAGTTCATAAGTTTTCCTTTGTTTTCTGAATGTGGATCTTTCCCAAACTGTAAGTTCCTTAGGTGTCTCTATTTGTTTAATTAGACTAGCTTTTGATTCAATTCGATGTTTTTCGTACCAAGCATGAGCAGCTACTGCTGACTTTTCCAATTCTCCATTTTTGACATTTCTAAGATGTTCCTTCACCTTGTTTTCAAATTTCTTTTCGTTTTTCCTATATAATTTTGTCACAATCTTTACATTTGATCTGGTAAATTCCTGATTTATTTTCTTCTTCAATTTTTTCATTTTTGTTGGTTTTAATTATCCTATTAAGGCTGTATTCATTCTTAGGTGCTAATCTTATATTAAACTTTTGAAAATTTTTTGAAATTTGTAGTGTTTCAATGGATGGTAAGTGAATTTCTTGAATTTTATTTTTTCTGTTTGTTTTATCAGTGTGCTTTCATTAATTAATTTTTGTCTTTTGAATTTATTTATTTTCCTGTGTACCATGCTTTCATCATAACCATTATCTGTTGCCACATTAATTATGTATTCTTTTTCTCTTTTATAGTTTTCTGGGCTCATAGGAATATTTACTAATCTGTATTAATATTAAACCAATATTGTGTTAGATGTGAGAGACCAGTGTGCCAGAGATGCTGATCAGTTATGTGGAGAATAAGGAACATTCTATTACGAAAGAAAGTTTTTCATAAATTACATGGGATTTTTATTTAGTGTATTTTAAAATTTCAGTGAAAAAATGTGTGAACACCAAATCTGACAAATTCATTGTAAAGATGTTCGTGGTAATTGTTTTATTTTTCACTACACTTGTACTATATCCTGTAATTTAGTGAATTTACCCTCCCCCAAATGATCAATACTATTTCACAATCAGTTAGTTAAATAAATATGAGGTTATATCATTAATAGTGAGTGGAAAACTTACTTTTATAACATCTCACCTCATACATTTTCAAATTTCTTTGATACCGACGGTTTCAGACAACATCTTGTCCCTCTTCAGTCATGACTTCCACTGATGAAATTCTCTGGTTGTTGATTTCTCCATAGACGTTACCTCTTGTGCTGCCATCTTTGTTGTGATTATAAATTTTGAAATTAAATTTTTATCCACCGGAACATTGAAGTTCATAGATTGATATTTATTCTTCTGAATGATTATCTTCTCCCAAACTGTCAATTTCAACGGTTATTTAATTCAATATTAAATTAAAAGATTCTTACCTCTCCTCACATTATTCTGTTAAGTAGATCGCGATTTCAGGCCTATAGCAGGCCCATCTTCAGTACACTGTTGTTGACCGGTGTTATGTCGCTCGGAAGAACCACTTCTTCTTCCCTCTGTTGGTGGACCGATGAACCTCTTGATAAGGTCAAAATTTGCGGGAACTTCGAAGTTCATAAGTTTTCCATTGTTTTCTGAATGTGGATTTTTTCCCAAACTGTAAGTTCCTTATGTGTCTCTATTTGTTTAATTAGACTAGCTTTGATTCAATTCGATGTTTTTCGTACCAAGCATGAGCAGCTACTGCTGACTTTTCCACTTCTCCATTTTTGACATTTCTAAGATGTTCCTTCACCCTTGTTTTCAACTGAGCTACCGAGGCGAGTTACGATCTAGACGCAAATTTTTCTCTTATGTACGTTGTAATTCCCTCGTGCCAAATGCTTGAAACCATAGCTTCTATCTTTGCAAATGGCGGCTTCTTAGTTAAGAAGACATTTATTAACTCGCCTCGGTAGCTCAGTTGGTAGAGCACTTGGCCCGGAAAGCCAAGGGTACCGGGTTCGAGTCCCGGTCTAGGCGAAAATTTTTCTCTTCAAATATAATTTATCCTTCAATGAGAAGTGTTAAATTAATAATAAAACCGTCAATTACATAACTGTTGGAATTGACAGTTTGGGAGAAGATATTCATTCAGAAGAATAAATATTGATCTATGAACTTCCGATATTCCGGTGGATAAAAATTTAATTTCAAAATTTATAATCACAACAAAGATGGCAGCACAAGAGGTGACATCCATAGAGAAATCAACAACCAGAGAATTTCATCAGTGGAAGTCATGACTGAAAAGGGACAAGATATTGTCTGTAGCCGTTGGTGTCAAAGGAATTTTAAAATATGAGGTGAGTAAGTTCTCCACTCACTATTAATAAAAACTATTTTATATTTATACTTTTTTATAATTATATTTTTCATAATAAATATAAATACAACTGCACATACCATCACATTTTCTATTGGTATCTTTTTCGACCCCACAACTCCACTTAAGGCATACAAAACAGACAACTACGGTTAAGGGTTAAATAAAAGTTTGGTCTGCCTTCATCTTACCTCATAATTAGTATCTTGTAAGGCATGATTTAAAGCGTAACTTCATCTTCGGTTGGACAAATCTTCTTTAAGTTGTCGACCCTGTATCTCAACTCTTCTCCCTCTTTTTTTGGTCCAAAGAACTTGCTTAAGTTCCTGTCCCAGGGAATTTCAAAATTCATAATTCTCTCCTTGTTCTGTATGTATATTTTTATCCCATATGGTGAGTTTATGTTTTCTAACTGTTTTAATAATTTCTAATAACCATTAGAACCGAAGAAAACACAAGAACAGTCTGTATCAACTGAAGATGAAGCCAAGAAGGCTTTGAAATGTCTTATAACAAACAACTAATTATGATGTAAGATGAAGACAGACCAAATTTATGTATTAAAAACTTGTCTTTAGTTGTATTACATAACCGATGTTTTAATTCATGTATTTATGTCTTCCTTTAACAAAAAAGAAGAAACTACGAAGATTAATAAAATTTGGATTCCAGCATTATACAACATGAGAATAAAACCTATGTCTTACGCCAGTGACAACCAATCAAAAAATAGCTCCGAAGTAGCAGACCGTATAGAAAACATCACCACACAATACTCAACTATAAATAAGGACACAATTTCCAATGCACAACCAGTCTGCAGCCAACATTTGAAGAGTTAGGAGGTCAAAGAGCACGCAGAATCTCCTGAGGATGTCTACCGCAGTAGTAGACGAAACGTTGCGTGTTAATAAAACCAGACCACGGCCATTTAACCCGAAAGACATAAAGTACATGAATCAAAACACCTGCCGTGAAAGTCTACAATGTTACATAACTGATGTTTCTTCACCAGGTACCTGAGAAGAAAATACATTTCAACCAGGGCATAAGTGAGATTTTTACTTTTCGAGTTCCTTTAGCACCAGCAAACTATGGTTAGGTATGTCGGTGACTCTAGGCTCGACTTAAATTGATAAAGGATCTAAAAAAATCTATTAAGATTTTTTTCCCACAACAGATATAAATGTTAATATCTTAGTTGTTTTAAACAAGCAAGAAGTTTAAAGATTACTACATTGCATAATAAAAAGGAAGGCCTTTTGTCTTGGTTCCATACACAAATAGATCAATAATATAAATTACCTTTGTTACAATCTTAACTTTTTAGTACACAGAAGTACATGTTTATATTCAAGTTAAGATTGCGGCACAATTGAGGCCACGAGAACCATAGTGATCTAAGTAGCATAAATCAAGTTTTGAGATATTAGTACTTGAAAGTTTATAATAGAATAATAATTCACTGAATTTCCTTATCAAACAACTTTTATTATTTTCAAGTGCAACCTATAAAATACTTCCTATAATGAACATATGGTACATAACACATGTAATTTATCCATTACAGCCTAAATTAAACGTCACTTGTACCAGTATGGTCCTGATATTATTGTTATTACCCGTTCAAGGAGTAAGTGCAGCTGTTGACAGAGGGCACTGCAGTCGTGTTTATGCAGGAATAGACCACGTGACCCTGCTATCTTAGAGTGCTGAGGGGAATGGGACGTGGGACGCTGAGAGTATACACTGCCTTACATGACGTCGCATGTAGCAACAAACTCGAGCTTCGTAATTCTTCCGCCTGCAGAGATATTTTGAATGACTAATATCCACTTGTATCAGTATGACTCTAAATAGGTATGTATTTGCAATATGATGTACATTATAGCCTAGTGCTAATGTAACTTTTAAATGCAATTAATAAATGTGATCATGAATACATTTGTTAAATTGTTACATACATTACAAATAAGTATAAATCTGTATCAAGTTCAAGATCAGTGTCTAAGAAATAAGTAAGTCTGCCAACAGTAAAATAATAAACATAATAGTTCTGTCTCTATAAACACTGATAGGATTAATCACGTTCATCACTTATTTCCTCTGAATCTGAGTATTCTTCTCCAGGAACAATATTCTCACAGCTCCCATGCCCGTTTCCTCGAATCCCATGTCCTCTTCCGCTACCTTTTCCTGAGTTAGTGATGTTAGAATCTGAAGCTTTGAGGTTAAGATAAAAGCCATGGTGTATTGGAGGAATGAAATCGAGCAGGGTAAGCAGTTCTTTAATTTTTTCTGCTTTCAATGGTACCTCTCCTTCACGCAGCATTCTTAGCATGTTGGGGAATTGTAAGAGGCGATCCTACTGCATTATGACGAAGATCAAGATGTCGAAAAGGCATGTCTGAATTCAGTGTGGTCTTAAACTGAACTATCAAAGGAGAGCTTCTGTTGTACCTCATCCACCGAATCTGCAACCATTCAACCTTTGTTTCTCAGTGTCTTCCTTTCTCATCATACATACTGTCACTGCCTTCTACATCCTCCAGGTAAAGCGTTACATTTTGTTTAGAAACTTCACAATTATTGTTTTGTTGGTTGGTTGGTTGGTATCTAATGTCGAGCACTTGATAATGAAATCATTCGCTCTCTTGCACTCCAATATTTAGCAGAAAGGCTGGTCTCTTCTACAAAAGCTTTGTTGTTCACTTCGAAAAAAGTAGCAGCATTATCATTGTTCTCTTTGATGGCAGCCATCTTGTCACTTGTATCAGTATGAACCTGAAGCAAAGCTCATTTCTGGTTTATGTAGTTAATATATTCCTCTCTAGATGGCAGCAGGTGATGGAAAGTGCTTGTATCTCTATGGCACGAGGTAAAAGAACCAAATGACTACAATTTTATGCATTTATCTCATTTTGTAAAAAATGTCACATATCACTATGGTTCTCATGGCCTCAATTAATACATGTAAGTACAAACTCATATGCTAAAGTTAAGACTGCAGCACAATATAACAAAAGACTTGACTTTTTTCTTGGTTCCACATAAAAATAGTTCAATTATATACATATATACAGCAACCCACCATTTTTATGAAATTAATATTGGGAAGCTACAGCTATTACTATGATAGAAATAAGTAAATTAATGTACACAATAAATTATTGTAATCAATGATGAGAATTTTTTTTTACCTGAACTGGGAATCAAACCCCCAAATCTTTGGACTAACGGTTCGGGGTTCAATTCCCAGTTCAGGAAAAAAAAAAATTCTTTTTAATCAAAATTGAAGTGGCAGGTAACACTATAAGGCTACATTAATGAATGAGTTGCGTGTCTTCACAATACCGGTTTCAAAAGTATAGTTTTAGTTCCATCTTAACTCCAACTGTCAAAAATTTCACAGTTCACACCATCTTCTGAACTGTCATCTGGTGTTGATTTTATGAACTTGGAGATCAAATTATTCTCGTTGAGAATATAAAAATTCATGGCTTTATATTAATTCTGAATGTATATATTTTTCCAAACTGTCAATTGGCAAAGGTTTCTTCAAATGTTAAAAAAATTTAGTTTCACTCCCAATTTTGATTCCCTAGTAAACTACGAGCGGCAATTGCAGATTTTTCAATTTCACAATTTTTTTATATTTCTAAAGTGTTCTTTTGTATGAGTTTCTAAATTCCTTTTAGTTTTTCCTATATATACCTTCTTGGAGTCATTGTAACTAATATCATCTGGGACATTAACTTTTTTTATTAGTTATTAGTAGATTACCTACATTAAATTTAATTGGTACTAATGTAATATTGAATTTAATTTTTTTTTTAAATTTTCGGTGCATTCCAGGATTGTAAATAATTTTCTTGAATTGTATCTTTTCTTTTCAATCAGGCTGTAAGGTGGTGATTTCTCCAAGTCTTTTTTGTGTTTGAACTTCTTTAATTTATTTATTATCATCATGTTTCCAAAACTATTTAACATAGCTAGGTTTAAAATGTGATTGCATTCTTTCTTAAAATTTTCTTCACTTAATAGGATGTTTGTTAATCTGTATATAAAACTGTTGAATAGTATATGTTTATGAGCAATATAATTAAAACCTGAAGATGTAATGTAATTATTTGTATGGATATCTTTTCTGTGCACATTGAATTCAATCTTCCTAATTATATTCAGGTCCAAAAATGGGATTTGATTATTTTTCTCCAATTCCATAGTAAATTTCACAGATTCACCTTGAAGGTTAAGTGATTTCAATGCATCTTCTGTATATTTTGAATTTATTACTGAGAAAACAAAATCAACATATCTGTACCAACATTTATAATGGTTTTTTTCCCTGTTGGGAGACTTGGAAACAAAATCGAAAGAAACCAATCTATCATTAGGCTCGATTGACATGTTACTTAATTCTTCAACCAATTTTAAAGAATTTTCAAAGCTGCTGTTGTCAAATTGTTGGAAGTTATTTTCTTCTTCTTCCTTTCATGTGATAGACCTAGTGGTCTGTTACAGTCTCAATCCAATGTTTGAAGGGTGTGCCCGAAGATCTGCCTGGTGGCTGGTAATTTAAGATTTGACGTGGTATTCGTGTCCTGCTCATTCTTCTTACGTGAGATTTCCAGTTGTTTCTGTATTTTTGTACATATTCCATGACTGATTCTGTTCGTAATTCTTTGAGAATCTAAGAAGTCGTTTTGGTAAGTGATAACATGGAGAGCCAATATTATTAACTATAGGAATTTGACTGAAGATGGAAGTAATACTATACTTTTGAAACCAGTATCATGAAGACACGCAACTTTGTCATGAGATGTTTAAGAATTTTCTCCACTTCATTCATTAATGTAAATATCTCATAGTGACGATACTGAGGATAGAACAGAAACTATGTTCCGAAACTAGTTTATAGTCAAATAAGAACAATGAGGTGAATGATAAAAAATTTCTCCAAAAATCTCATAGTGTTTCCTTCCACTGCAATTTTAATTAAAAAGGAAATACTCTTCAAAATACAACATGTGAGAAAGTAAACTATGAGGTGTGGCATAAATAACAGAATAAATTTATTTCATATTACGAGTTTTATTTTTTCACTCTCATTTTGAGCCTTTTTAATAAATGAAAATATCTGGTCTTCAAAGAGCACAAAATATTTAGAGCTGAAGCAAATGAACTAATAAGGAAATTTTAAAGACAAGAGTAAACAAATATTTCATGGTAAATGTAGGTAATAACACACTTTAACATACAGGGAAAGTTAACTGGTTGCTAATTAATACTCAAGCATAATGGAGTTCTTCCATTTGCCTTCTGTTTCCCAGAAATGTAATGAGATCTATAACTTAATTTTTGACACTTCTGGAGACATGGAAAAGTAGCAATATAAGTTGAGTCCTCTTATTTCAGGCTTGAGGTTCTTTCACATGTTATATATGTTTTGCTTCCCTTCAAAAGAAAGGGATACAAACAATTTTTACATCCTGAAAAACCCATTGATTCTGCAAACCTTGGATTTGAAGGCAAGCATGATAAATACTAGACCATCAGAATCAATTCATAGTTAATATAATTAAAATTTACATTCCGTAATATATGTAACACCTTACAATGAACAATAAAATGGAAATCAGATCTCAAAAACCCACCTGATAATCTTCACGCTTTACAAAAGGCACATCCATATTGTGAGTAGATGGACATATATCTTCATACTTTTTAGCATTAAAAATATCTATACCCACAAGATGTACTTTGGCATGACCATGTTTACCCGTCTTGGAAGTAGACATTTCAACAATTTTGCAAGGGCGAGACTGAAAGAGTAAAAGAATATATTAAACAACCTTTTCATATTCATATAGTGTGTGTGGGCAGAATCACTACCAGTACGAAATATGAACATTTCTGCTATAGACAGGAAATCCAGACAAATTTTTTGTTAGGAAAACAAGTGCACCTCGAGTGGCTCAAAGAACTTATTTTAACTTTTGTGTATTCACATTCTCTGAGCATACTCACCATAGTCTGTCCAGCCTAAGGAACACACTTGAGGAAAACAAATGGACGGGAAATCCCCAAAGCACTTGACTGCTGCAGTTACTGCAATTTGTCCATGGCCAAAGCACAGCTCAGCAGAAGTGAAAAAATAGATCATGTATTCGATTAATATAATTATGTATCTGAAGCTATTTATGTCAACCGTAGTTGATGAGAATACAATATACACCTACATATTTCTTCCAAAGTCAGAGAGCAACTAAAAATTTGCATTTGTTTGAAACTGATTGATTCTTGAAAGGAAGTTGAATGCCAGTTACAAATATGACAGCTGTCGTATATTTTATGGTAACTCAGTGATAAAATATGCAAACAAAATTATAGAAGGGAAATTGTTATGTGTGTGGTGAAAAACAGATGGTGTTAAATGTATTTTGTAAGTTTATGGAGAATAATCCAGACACTATAGCGAACAATACAGTTAAATTAACTGCAGAATATACTGGTGTGTTGGAGAGTAGTGTTATACATATTCACAGGGATTTAAAAGACACTAGTAATATAAAAATGTTGAAAAAGAAGAGGAAAAGCCTTAAACCTGTTTTAGGCATGGTAGACGATTTTGCGAATGATGCAGTTCATTATAAGGTGCATAGGCTTTTTTTTAACAATGAACCACCTACAAGTTCTGACTGTTATGAACGAAGACCCTGATTTACCCATATAATACCAGATAAGTACAGCTATTTTATTACTGTGAGTACAGTTATTTTAATGTAAATGTTTGATTTGAATTAATTTGTTTAATATTAACAATTATAATTTAATTAGTTTTCGATATACCATTGTGTGTGTGAATACAACCGGTAACATTAAAATGATTGTTGTGCATTAATTTATCAGCTTGTAACAAAAAACTGACGGAGGTCACATGTACTATTACACGTGCTGCGCAGAGTAGTACATTCGGAAGTTAAACGTCAAAGTGTAATTCTTAGGCTGGACAGACAATAGCATCATAAATTCATTGTCATAGAATCTGGATTTCTATGTAATTAGATATTTTTTCTCAGTATATGTTAGTGTGAAAATTTAAATGTTTAGTTAGACCACTATGATCATTATATTTCATGCTCATGTTACATATTTTTGCATGTGACATTAAACAGAACACATTGAATTATAAACAAGTTATCAATCAAGTTATAATAGTATTTCCTGTCATCTTGTTCTTCATGGCCTAGCTGAATGGGAAGTTTTACTATATATTTTCTAATTGCCATCAAAACCTAACTCCCTAAAACATGCAGAAATATGGTGCCATGATTATATTCTGATGGGACATACTGCATTTATTTGTTTTAAAATTACATTGATGGAAAAATTATATTTCATATTTGTTACACATTTTGAGTTTTTTTGGTTATATTATGTAAATATTTCATAGTGTAGTAGTACATAAAAACTGGCCTCTAGTCATAAAAACATGGACAACTCCTACAAAAAAGACCTAAAGCATATTCGAAATTTAAATGACCGAGAAGATATTCACATTTAATAATGGTAGTAATTTTGCCAGTGTACAATGTTATCTAGACAGTATGGTTTCTACATAGAGCCTAGTACTGTGTGCATCATATATTTTTTTCTCACACCAACAATTCCAGAGTTTTTTAATCATATATTTCACTGACAATTTTTATTATTAATTTAACACTTCTCATAGAAGGATAAATTATATTTGAAGAGAAAAATTTTCGCCTAGACCGGGACTCGAACCCAGGACCCTTGGCTTTCCGGGCCAAGTGCCGGTCTAGGCAAAAATTTTTCTCTTCAAATATAATTTATCCTTCTATGAGAAGTGTTAAATTAATAATAAAAATCGTCAATAGAAGCCCTACTGGCTATAAAGTAGTGTTAAATTCCCAATAAATGTCTTCTTAACTAAGAAGCCGCCATTTGCAAAGATAGAAGCTATGGTTTCAAGCATTTAGCACGAGGGAATTACAACGTACATAAGAAAAAAATTTGCGTCTAGATCGTAACTCGCCTCGGTAGCTCAGTTGGTAGAGCACTTGGCCCAGAAAGCCAAGGGTCCCGGGTTCGAGTCCCGGTCTATGCGAAAATTCTCTTCAAATATAATATATTTCACTGCCTATTCTTTGATAGCAAAGACCATTGGCAATGGATCAGATGTGCACGTGTAAAAAGCACACAATTATTTTTTTATAAATACAGTAAAGGAGTCAAGTTTTTTTGAGACTGGAAACATCTCACCTCAAATTATGTTTCCAGTCTCAAAAAAACTTCATTAAAAGAACCTCAAAATACTACTTCCTAAAATAAACCATTAAACACTAAAGCAAATTGCAAATATGTTATACAAATTTTATCCTTTTTTCCCCCATAGTTAAATATGGGAAATAAGATTGTGAGGTTCTTAATTCAATAATGAAGGAATGAATGAATGAATCACTTGTTATCTTACTTCATAGTTTATGTTTTTTTAAACATGGGAACTGTAAGTTTTCAAGAGGACATCCTTTTCATTTTCAACCAATATTATGAAACTATGAGTCATAATATCAGCTGAAAATGAAGAGGTATGTTTCTCTTGAAAACTGAGTTCCCGTGTTTAAGAAAACAAACTATGAAGAAGTTAATGAATGAGTTGGAGAAAATGCTTTAACATATCACCTCATAAAGTTGCATGTTTTAACGATACCGGTTTCAACAGTATAGTATTACTTCCATCTTTAGTCAAATTCCAACTCCAAGATGGAAGTAAGCTATACTTTTGAAACCGGCATCATTAAGACAGGCAACTTTATGAGGTGAGATTTTCTCCAACTCATTCATTAACGTAAATACCTCATAGCCAACTGTAATTTTAATTAAACTATGAAGTAACTCATTCATTGAAATGTTATTCTAATTAACAAGTCACAGGTATTATTGATCCCAGAGGATCATGGCCACAGAGACATAAGCTCTCTATACATCATTCTATTTACTTTGGTTAGAAATTATTCCAGATACTTAAATTAAGCCTATCCTGGATAGGTTGAGTTTTGGCAGCTAGTAACAACTATCTACACAATTATCCAATTTTATATTTCAGAAATGTTTTTAGCACTTTATCAACTTGTAGAAGTACAAGGAAGTGACAACAAAAAGTTATACTTCCTCCCACCTTAAAACTGTTCCCTATTATGCAAGGAAATACTACATCAAGCATAAATGTCTGCAGCAGGTTATGGATGGACATTCTCGGTTCTCTGCAACACGTTTATTTTTATATTATAATTAGTGAATACCTGACGTGCACTGCTACACATTGATAAATTTACCTTTTTTTATTTTAGTTGAATAAAATAAAAGAAAATTACAGGTAAATAATAATAATACGGTATATGGCAGTTGCCATAATCAATTTTTTATTTCAGATTTCAGGTAAACCCCCACTTATAAAGGTCGGATTTCACCGACTTTTGGAAAATATCTACCTCTATTTATTTTAATAGTAAACACTAATTTAGTTCTGAAACATCAAAAATTGTGACATCTATGTGATTTTTAAATTTTCATTTCAGGTGAACACCAACACCTGATGGTTTCAGAGAATAATATGTAGCTACTAAACACTCATTGTATCTCAAAACCTGTAAAACTTTTCTATTGCTACTCAACTCTTAAAATGGCCCAAAAAATCATAAATGTCAATTAACTGCCTCGCGCCATCCAAAAAAACACTCATGTATTCTAATGCAATGTTGTGTTGCAAGTCAATCGACCGACTACTTTTCGAGTTTTGCAAGCACAAACATACGCAGGTTGAATTTTTATATATTTAAAAATTTATTCTTTTTAAGAATATATTTGTAAATTTATCTATACTATTAAAATATAATCATCTATGGGGGTTATTTGAGTGGGGTTGTAAAAATCACGACACCTCTTAAATTTGTCAATTAGGAGATAAGATTGGTCTTGTTCAAAGCTCTTAAGTTGCATAGTAGCCTACATATTTGCCAGCTTGGAAATTATTGCAGATGCAGCAATGCATAAATAACTAGCGACTGAAATTTAATATATGACAGCCAATAGGAAAACCAGGAAAAATCACTTTGGTAAAAATAATTGTGACAATAAGATTAAAAAAGTACAATGGTAGCAGTAAAGTGAGGAGATAATTTTCTTATGGGTGTTAAAAGTTAAATATTCAGAGTACGTCAAAAATATGTTACAGTACAAGTCCAGATGTCATCTAACAAATACTTTACCTACTTTGGTCCTGATTTCATCAGGAGCATTTTTTATTGGTTCATGGAGATGTTCTCCTAACAAAGGGGAGAATGGGTGGATTTTTCAACTGAAGTATAAACCACGATTCGTAGTTTTCAGATTTTTTATTGTGTCCATAGCAACCATAAAAACAGAAAATCTACAGCTGTTAATTACAAAAACAAATATCTGAATCATGTCTATGGTTTCATAACAATTCCTGTGAATTTTGAGCAATTTTTATACATGTTATGAAAACAATAAAAAATTGGAAAACCAGTGTCGCGGTTTAGACTTCAGTTGAGAATTTAATATATGTAGGAAATAATACTATGGGGTTTCCTTTAATTATTAATGAGTTGGTTATTTTGACTCACCTCATATATTTCTTGATTTTATGTGCAAAAGTGATGAAACCTGATCTGGATAAAAATAAGAAATATATGAGGTGAGTCAAAATAACAAACTCATTAATAATTTCAGTTGAGAAATCCACCCATTATGGCTAGACTCAAAATGCCATAAGGAACGCAGAGGGGAGAAAAGTTGATATATCCAAAGGTAACATTCATAAGTAGTGACAAATTAAAGAAAAATTGAGAAAATGTTAATTCGTCCCAATATTTTTTTGCCAAAGAAAGGGAAATATCACAAGTTGCAACTAAAAATTCTTTTAAAAAATCACCAAAATTGGGTAGCCAACAAATTTGATATCTTATTTTCGAGTAAATATATAATCAATAAAATTCTTTTTTAAATTATTCTACTAGGGTATTTTAATTTTATATAGATATTTCAGAATTCCTATTATACAGGGTGGACCGCTCGAATGGACCTAATTTCAATTGCTTGTTACTGGCAAACGGTTGAAGATAGAAACTTAAAACAACGTTCATATTACAGAAAAACTCACCAAGTTTTGATATCCAGATCACCACATCTCTATATGAGCCCCAGCAGTCACTGTGACGATATCAAAGCGATGAACAATTTCTTGCCAAGTACGTTGGAGTATGTCTTCTGGAATGTTCTCAATAGCCTCTATGATGCGCTCACGAAGGTCTTTGACTGGGGTGGTGTAAACTTTATCTTTGACATAGCCCCAGAGAAAGAAATCCAGTGGTGTTAAATCGGGAGATCTCGGGGGCCACGCGATTGGTCCTCCCCTACCAATCCAACGGCCAGGGAAAATGTTGTCCAAAGTCGTACGAACTTCATTGGACCAGTGGGGAGGAGCACCATCTTGCTGGAAAACGATGTTAGGCTGCAGTTGTTCAATTTGTGGAAAGAAGAACTGCTCCAGCATGTCAAGATATGTGGTACCACGAACAGTTTTTCTCGGCGAAGAAAAACGGTCCAATGACCTTATTATGTGACAAACTGCACCAAACATTCATCTTCGGACTATCACGAACATGCTCTTGAATAGCGTGAGGATTCTCCGATCCCCAGATCCGCACATTATGCCGGTTTACCTTGCCTGACAAATGGAAAGTGGCTTCGTCCGAGAAGAAAATCTTGGTCATGAAGTCAGGATCAGCGCCGAGACGGTCCAGCATCGTATTGGCGAATTCCACTCGTTTCGGCGAATTCCACTCGTTTCGGCATGTCATTCGGCTCCAGACGTTGCACTAACTGCACTTTATATGCGTGCAGTTTGAGGCGTTTGTGGACAATCCGTTGTAATGTCGATTTTGGTATTTGAAGTTCCCGCGAAGCTCTTCTTAATGACTTCCGGGGGCTTCGCTCAAATGCGGCTTGAACATTTGCTACCATTTCATCGGATGCTCTGCGACCACCACCATGCTTCTTCAACACAGATCCTGTAGCTAATAATGTATCACGCCACTTCTTTATGCTTCTAGCAGTTGGAGCATCATGGTTAAACACACGCCGGAACTCCCTTTGAACTCTAATGATTGATTTAAACTCCGCATACCACAAAACAGCTTGCGCTTTCATCTGCGGAGTCGCCATTTTCACAAACAATTAAATCTAAGAACGAGAAACGTATCTTTGTGCCATCTACCGACAGGATTCGAAACTTGGTGAGTTTTTCTGTACTATGAACGTTGTTTTAAGTTTCTATCTTCAACCGTTTGCCAGTAACAAGCAATTGAAATTAGGTCCATTCGAGCGGTCCACCCTGTACATTTAGGGATTATAGAAAGGACTTGGCAGAAATTGTTTTGATGCTATAATTACAAGATTGAATTATAATTTTAAATTTTCCACTTTTTGGTAGAGATCCCTAAACAGAGACGGTATCTTCAGTAGTCAAGTTCACAATCTTGACAAGTAAGGTCATTGGCCAGGTGAAGCAGGGACTTTAAAATGACTTTATATCATTGTCATTGCAGCATCAAAATGTTCTAAACACGTGTGCCTTGTAAAAAGTATTAAGAATTGTATAATAAGAATTCAGGATCAATCTATGTAACAGTGCATGTATTATCTTAATGTTTCTATACTTGGTACCTGAAATAAATATAAATTTATAACAGGGCATAAGTTAGACAATTTATTTACGAGATCCTTTAGCACCAACAAACTATTAATAAGTACTGTCAGTGACTCTAGGCTCGAATTTATAATTTACCTTTTTCTTGCATAAAAACTAATTCCCATGGTACAAGATAAAAAATGTGGCAATTTAAAAAAAATTCTGTGTGTTTAAAACAACAAAATGTATATGCATATTTTTATTAATCTCTGGTGTTATCATGCTAAGTGGACTATGTTTTGCATCAACCAACTATGCACCGTTTTAAAAATATTTTGATGCCATCTGTTATACTGGCTCATGAAGTAAGTGTATGCACACTTTTAGTGCCAAATCTTTAAATATACATAGTTTAATATGGGAAATAACATTACGAGGTTCTAATTCGTAAATTGAGTAAAAAACTCATAATTTACTCTTGAAATATAGCCTTATTATTTTAAGAAAATGTAAATGTTATCAGTCGTATCAGAAATTCTGTGTTTTGCAACAAACAGGTAGAGATCCCTAAACAGAGACGGTATCTTCAGTAGTCAAGTTCACAATCTTGCAGCACACACAAGTAAGGTCATTGGCCAGGTGAAGCAGGGACTTTAAAATTACTTTATATCATTGTCATTGCAGCATCAAAATGTTCTAAACACGTGTGCCTTGTAAAAAGTATTAAGAATTGTATAATAAGAATTCAGGATCAATCTATATAACAGTACATGTATTATCTCAATGTTTCTATACTTGGTACCTGAAATAAATATAAATTTATAACAGGGCATAAGTTAGACAATTTATTTACGAGATCCTTTAGCACCAACAAACTATTAATAAGTACTGTCAGTGACTCTAGGCTCGAATTTATAATTTACCTTTTTTCTTGCATAAAAACTAATTCCCATGGTACAAGATAAAAAATGTGGCAATTTAAAAAAAATTCTGTGTGTTTAAAACAACAAAATGTTATATGCATATTTTTATTAATCTCTGGTGTTATCATGCTAAGTGGACTATGTTTTGCATCAACCAACTATGCACCGTTTTAAAAATATTTTGATGCCATCTGTTATACTGGCTCATGAAGTAAGTGTATGCACACTTTTAGGGTCGTATGTTAGAACATTACTCTCTCTCAAATTACTTCCAATCACTAGTGAGCAATTTGCTGAGAACGAATTAACGGCCGACTTACCGGTCATGCACGAGTGTCGACGTTTTCGTAATATTGGCAACGAATTACCCAGAATTCTCAGCGATAAAACCACTTCCGTTATTTTCGTCTGCTATCGAGGAATGCATTTATGCTTGCATCCCGCAAATATACCGTATACAAACACGTCTGCGACACGCAATATTACGCCGATTCTCCTGTTCTTCCAGTTGAATTCTTTGGTAGACTCTATCAAATTCCTCTTCTCCGTGTATACCGAAAACATGATCGAAGTCTTCAAGGTCCGACATCTTGGATAAATGTTGGATAAAGCAGCAAAGACAGTACATCGATTACCATCGGTTCCCGTTCGGTTCCCTTCGGGATTTTAATTTGAGTTGCTCATGTAAGGTACGTCCGCAGGTAACTTACAAATTTAACCAATTATTAACGCATGAACAGATTTCTGAGTAAGCAAAATCGTATTAGCATACAACTTGCTCAGCAGAGAAGGCATTTTACTGTCTAATGCGTCCAAACATGCGACCCTTAGTGCCAAATCTTTAAATATACATAGTTTAATATGGGAAATAACATTACGAGGTTCTAATTCGTAAATTGAGTAAAAAACTCATAATTTACTCTTGAAATATAGCCTTATTATTTTAAGAAAATGTAAATGTTACCAGTCGTATCAGAAATTCTGTGTTTTGCAACAAACAGGTAGAGATCCCTAAACAGAGACGGTATCTTCAGTAGTCAAGTTCACAATCTTGCAGCACACACAAGTAAGGTCATTGGCCAGGTGAAGCAGGGACTTTAAAATTACTTTATATCATTGTCATTGCAGCATCAAAATGTTCTAAACACGTGTGCCTTGTAAAAAGTATTAAGAATTGTATAATAAGAATTCAGGATCAATCTATGTAACAGTACATGTATTATCTTAATGTTTCTATACTTGGTACCTGAAATAAATATAAATTTATAACAGGGCATAAGTTAGACAATTTATTTACGAGATCCTTTAGCACCAACAAACTATTAATAAGTACTGTCAGTGACTCTAGGCTCGAATTTATAATTTACCTTTTTATAGTTGAATGCAGGCTTTCACGGCCGGTAATCATGATGTTGAGTGATTCCGGGTTCTGTGGCCGTGGTCCATAGTTGGTGTTGATACCAGACGTTTCGCCCTCAACTGCGGAGGGCATCTTCAGTGGCGAGTGCTTCTAGGCGTGTTTCCTGGTCGGAAGCTCTACTCAAGTAGAGCTTCCGACCAGGAAACACGCCTAGAAGCACTCGCCACTGAAGATGCCCTCCGCAGTTGAGGCGAAACGTCTGGTATCAACACCAACTATGGACCACGGCCACAGAACCTGGAATCACTCAACATCACAATTACCTTTTTCTTGCATAAAAACTAATTCCCATGGTACAAGATAAAAAATGTGGCAATTTAAAAAAAATTCTGTGTGTTTAAAACAACAAAATGTATATGCATATTTTTATTAATCTCTGGTGTTATCATGCTAAGTGGACTATGTTATGCATCAACCAACTATGCACCGTTTTAAAAATATTTTGATGCCATCTGTTATACTGGCTCATGAAGTAAGTATATGCACACTTTTAGTGCCAAATCTTTAAATATACATAGTTTAATATGGGAAATAACATTACGAGGTTCTAATTCGTAAATTGAGTAAAAAACTCATAATTTACTCTTGAAATGTACTATTTTAAGAAAATGTAAATGTTATCGTATCAGAAATTCTGTGTTTTGCAACACAGGAATGAAACAAAATCTTCATAAATGATAATCTAAATTTTGCATCAGGCAGCTGTTCTTTAATTGTTGATGCATAACTGTAAAACAACAAAAATAACTTACAATATTCAGTATTGCTAGTTTGGAACTACAATAAATAGTGAAGACTGACTTACAACTTTAAACACATTTTTTAAAACTTACATAATGGCGTATAGCCGGTTGATGCATAATGTCGTCCAAGAGATCTTCAAAACTAGAGGAACATACATAAAATTGCAAAATAATATTTAAAGAATTATCTTTCTTATTAGAAATTATGTGAAATTGAATTAATTAATTTTAGTGAAGATTTCAAGATGATTACCTCATTCTACACATTTTAGTTTCACCTAGTTCTTACACATAATTTGTTTAGTTTTGATTCAATTATACACTTGTTAATATTTAATTTTTAAAAAGTTTACTATAAAGAGCTATTTGTTATTAGACTGAATTTTGGTCAGTCAGCTATTAATATTTCTTGTTCCTGAAAAATGAACCCTTATTAAAACTTGAAGATCACTCATAACAATGAGTAATGTTACTATAATAACCTAATCATTTTTATATTCTTTTTCACTAAAATGAACTAGTTTGAAAGTGATAACCTTTCTACATAATTACCAAAATTATGGCATTACCTTGAGCATGACAAAACCATTTTTACGAAGAGCAGAGCATTGCATAGGATAAGTAACAGATGCACCAGAATCTCCAGTTTCAAAATGGGTGTCTTCAATATCTGCCATCGTTGATGTTTAATGAAATGGTATTCTGAAAATATAAAGCACATTGTCTTTTTTTTTACTTTTGCAAAAGCCACTTATTGATCATACTAAAAATACAAACACAAGGAACAAGAATGGAATTAGAAAGCCAAAGGTCCTGGGTTCAAGCCCCAGTCTGGGTATATAATTTTTCTCTTCAAATATGGAATTAGTTGTCGGTAGAAGTCAATACCTCTGAGCAAGCATCGTTGTTCAATGAGATTCTCTACGAAAAAGGTTCAGACAGAGGACAAAATCAAACTAATACTAACAGACTTCCAATATAAACCCGGACTGGCCTCACGGGGTTTCACCCGTCAGGCAGCGCTCTCTCCTCGTCTGCATTTCACTCTGCCAGCCGCTCGTCCTTGAACTAGTCAGTTTACTATCGTTCGACAAGATAAGACGTCAGCTGACATTAGAGCAGCGCATTTATGTGTGTAAATATTATAAATACGAATCAGCTCGCCGCGTTCGCGAGGAATTTATTCGGAACTTCCCTAGACAATTACCTCCTTCCAGATCGACAATCCACGATCTTGTGACTAAATTTGAGACCACTGGTTCAGTACAAAATAAGAAAAACACGCGAAGGCATACGGTTCTCACCAAAGAAAAATTAGACGAAATTTGGAACGTTCACCACAAAAATCGTTACCGAAATTAGCACAAGTTGGGATTTCAGTATCTTCTGCACATACAGCAACAAAATTGTTAAAACTCAAACCTTACAAGTGCACATGTGTTCATTGTCTAAACCAAGGTGATCCCATAGCACGTGTGTGGGAGGACAACATTTCCAGCATTTTCTATAAGGTAAGAAACCGTTCAAGGACGGATGGCAGGCAGGGTGAATTGCAGGAGGAAGAGACAGCACTGCGTGCCGGGTGAAACTCCGTGAGGCCGGTCCGGTTTTATATTGGAAGCCTGTTATATATTAAATTAATATTGAGAAGCTAAAGCTATTATTATGATAGAAATAAGTAAATTAATGAACACAGTTAAATTATTGTAAATCAATGGTAAAGAGAAATTTTTTTGCCTGAACCATAAATCGAACTCCGAACCTTTAGCTTTCCGTGCTAAAAGCCTGGATTAGCTCAGTGGCCAGAGCATTAGCATGGAAAGCTAAAGGTTCGGGGTTCGATTCCCGGTTCAGGCAAAAAATTTTCTCTTTACCATTGATTTACAATAATTTAATTGTGTTCTTTAATTTACTTATTTCTATCATAGTAATAGCTTTAGCTTCTCAATATTAATTTAATAAATAATGCTATAGCTGTGTGGAGTCCCTTCATGTCTTCTTCAGGTAGAAGCCATTCATTATGTATTTGTGAATGACAATTCATTGTAATTGAATGTGGGACCAGTAGGGTAAAGTAAAGGAAGGATTTCTGCTTGGATGGGAATGAAGCCTGGATTAGCTCAGTGGTCAGAGCATTAGCACGGAAAGCTAAAGGTTTGGGGTTCGATTCCCGGTTCAGACAAAAATTTTTCTCTTTACCATTGATTTATAGTACTATATATACCTCCACTCACTTAACAACTGAATTCAAGTATGAAAAGTAGAAACACCAGCTGATCATGAAAGATGAAAAAGCAATTTGTGACATTTACACAAGTACACATTGGAACTATCTTACATTTGCGTACATCACCCAAATAGATATTTGATGTTTCACTTGGCTTCTTGCTGTCACCGAGAAAGTACAAACAGTGTTCTAAATTCTATCATTATCAAGGTATTGACATATTGACCCATTCTGCTACCCGCTGCACAATATATTACAGGTCATCCTTCCAACGTAATTTTGGTCTTGTTACATTTCTTCAGCCTTCAGGTCTATAGTGAAGTATCTTTTGATAAATGATTATTTGGCATTCTTCGTACGTGTTCAAACCATTTACATTTATTTCTGAATATTATCATTTATATTATATACTTGTAATTCATCCCTGATATCTTGACTTCTCTTTTGATCTCTTAAAGATACACCTGCAACAGATTTCAAATTTTGCTGGGGTCATCGTAAATCTGTACGAATATTGTCTTGGGGAGTTTGAGTTCATTTAAATTTCCTTGTAGCAGATAACTGGCCTGCTGTTGAGTAAGTTGTGACCTCAAAGCATTTGAAGCCCCAAATTCTTGATTGCCTCTCACATATTGTCTATAGGTAGTGAAGATATGAGGAAGAACATGATTATTCTTTTGACTAAGACATCGATCAAAGGTATAACCTTACTTGCCAGTATACATTTTAGAACATTGCTCCATACAATACAGGCCTAGAACAACCTTACCCTTTCAGCTGACAACATATCCATATGTGTCAAATAAAAGATGCAGATCACTAATTTGGTATATATGTAACATATGGTCAAGCATGTTAGGTCCTACCAGTTATATCAAGCTGTTATTTCTTGTGGTTAATTAAATTTCTCACGATACTGGGTACTAGTCCAATATAATGGCCAAATTCAATGAGGAAATTTCTTCCCACAAGGAGAATCGAACCATCTTGCATTCAGTAGCTCCACACGGAGACATGTTTACCCTCCATATTAGAAGATAACATATTTCTCTCCCATACCAATCTGGTTTTACACTACAGTAATAGTGCAATTTGACATCATAAAGAATTATTTCTGCATAATGCTCCATTTTCTGATTATCATACAATTGGTAATATTTTTCACCAGAATCTTTTATAATCAACCTGCATGAAGAAGAAGACCAGGACGTCCACTCAAAAGACTTCTGGATGGTGTTTCTCTTGAGGCCGAAACAGGTCAACAAATGGCCTAAATTTGTGAATGTACTATGATGATGATCTTTTATACAAAGTATGAGCCTAAACTTTTCATTTAGCAACTAACCAACTTCACACTTTTTGCTGTAAAATAAAAATTAATACTGTTTCTGAATAAGGAAACTGAGATGAATTACAGAACTCAACCAGGGCAAAAATCAGTATTTACTCTTCGAGATCCTTTAGCACAAACATACCATAAAAGGGTAATGTCAGTGATGTTAGGCTCGGTAAACACATGAAATGCAATACATTAATAGTTATGATTAAGAAATTTTAACTGTGATTATTTATATCACTAATCTAACAGAGTAATGTCTGTGAACAATTCATAACAATTTATTTTGCCAGATTAGCCATAATTATGTTATGTATCAGCATATATTGAATTAAGAGGTAAATTTTGAAATTTTTACCCACTGGGTCAAGCAATCATTAAATGCAACTAGAAAACAAAGTATGGATAATAAAATAAAAAATAAAAGAGAGAGAAATATGGAGAAAAAAACTCTTGGTAATTCAGACTCTTCTGAAGTAAAATAATAAAATTTCTCCCATTACAAAATTAGAGCAAACAATTCTAGTTACGACTTAATCCTATAGCCACTATATCTTATCAATGTTTTCATCTGGGATATACCCAATTCTTTCCTGATAAGTTTAATGATACCATAATGAACAAAAATTGTGTTAAGATCTAATTGAGATACTATACAGAATTTTATCTTCAATGGAGGCATCATTTTCCCTCTTTTTATTTATTTTTCCCTACATAAACCTATGTAATAATGAATACTAATTTCTATTTGGTAGGCCTACTCACCATTTTCAGAGTTACTTACAAAAGGATATTTCCATAGAATATAAAATATGGTTTTATTAAGTTAGTTTGATACAAAATCCACATTACTTTAGCAAGAACTATGTTTAGATCGTCCACCGCTGTGGTCTCGAGGTAGTGTATATTGTAACACAGCAGACCCAAGTTCGATTCCCAGGCTCCTGGGCAAGTTTTCATCACCTTTCAGACAAATGACAGGAAGCTTAGGGCCCAACAGTCGTCAAAAATCATCCGGCCATCATCAACATTTTACCAGCGTGGAAAGCAATGGGGAAGCTACCACACCTATAATGCGGTAGTAAAGCTGCAAAGCATAGCATGAAAATGCTAAGAGTGCAGTAAAAGATCTGTCCTCAGGCAGAACACTATAGAATAGAATGTTTAGATCAATTTCTTGCAGACAAAGAAGATTGATTTGCAATAAAGGTAAAATAATTCATAAATTCATTACTACACAATTGATATATCAAGACAATGTTCAGACACACAAAAACCAGATAAATTTTATGAAGGATGCTGGGAAAATAAAACCAACTGAAGAGCTTCTGTAGTAGATAACTTCAATTAACATCTCTTAAGGACCAAATAATTCCTTCAGTAATTGTCACAGGATCTCTAATCTTATATTGGAAGCTGATGATCTTTCAAATTCTTAATTAAGACTAAATAATTTGAATTTAAATTTCCATCATCAAAACTAAAAACTTCAGTATCTATAACTAGCTGACTCATCAGGATGAAGGTCAGTCAGTAATTTCAGAATGGAGTTCAATCATCTGACAAATACTGTAACATTTAAATCTCAAAATAAATGTTAATTCTGCTGATTAAGTTTCTTCTATGTAAGGAAACAAAAGTCTCCTAGTTTTCTCTTTTAACTTTATTCACACCATTAATGAAATTATCCTGAACAGTGAGTGTCTGAGATTTGTCACACTTATCCCTTCAATTGTTATTTGAGAATAAAGTACTTAGGAAAATTTTTGGACCAAAGATAGATGAACAGACAGGTGAATGGAGAAGACTTCATAAAAATGAACTACATGGTCTTTATAGGAAGCCAGATATAATAAGAACAGTTAAGTCCCATAGACTGCAATGGGCAGGACATGTTGCACGTATGGGGAATGAAAGACTTGCATGGAAGCTTCTTGTAGGAAAGCCAGAGGGAAAACGCCCAGTTGGTAGACCAAGAATGAGGTGGGAGAATAACATTAACTATGATTTGAGGGAAGTAGATTATACAGGGAATGATTGGAAAGCATTAGCTCCAGATAGGGATGTATGGAGAGCTTATGTCCATGTGGCCATGAACCTACGGGTTCGATAGTGCCAGTAAGTAAGTAAGTATCCCTTCAATTGTTCCCAAATCAATTCAATAGCATTAAGTGGCAATGATAAGGTGGAGTGCAGATTACAACACACCCATGATTTTTACCAATTCCATCCATTATGTATATAGAGAACTCGGGTTTATGATATTTAACTATTTCCATCAATTCTGCCTTCTTTAAATCTTGGAGTTTAGGCTGAATAGTTTTTAGTACATTTCTTCTTCTTCCTCTACACTTAAAAGCTGGCAGCTTGTTGCATGTTCATTCACTACAGGTCCGTGGTATGGTGACATCCTTCCATCATAGTTGTGATCTTCCTAAAGGCCTTTTCTGCTGGTGTCCAGTCACGTACTTTCTTCACTAGTCTACTGTTCTCCATTCTATCTATGTGATCATTCCAATTTAGTCTTCTATCATTTATCCAAAGGTTTATAGGTTCAATTTCACATTCTTCTCTAATAACAGAGTTGCAAATTTTCCTTAAAATTTTCATTTCGGTTGTTTCATTGATTTGTTTTGTTTTCTGAGTTTCTGTTCGGCATTCACAACCAAATGTTAGAACTGGTCTTATGACAGATTTGTAAATTCTTGCTTTTGTATCTATTCTTAAATTTTTATTTTTCCAAACAGTATTGTTTTAACATCCTGATATTTTGTTTGTATTATTTGCTTCATAGAGGATTTCACGTTATTCTGTTGATATTGATTTCTATTCCTAAATATTTGAATTTCATGACCTGTTCTATACTTTTCCCTTCTATTTCTAATTTAACATGCCGTGGGTCCTTGGATAATGCCATTGACTTGGTTTTATTTGTCAAGATTTTCATGTTATATTTTGCTGCAATGATTCTAAATTTGTGCAATAGCATTTGCAAATCATCTTCACTTTGTGCAATTAGAACTGTGTCATCAGCATAGTTTATTATCTTCAGCTCTTTGTTACCGTCGGTATCTCTACCTTGACGTGGTGGTGGGGCTTGTGAATCCTAATGACTCCATGAGCTATACAGGCAGTAGTGTAACTACCAACAGGGCCTCCCATGCCTGGCAGGTCATGGAAGAAGGTCCAGACTAAAAGAGATACCCATCGAAAAAGAAAGGATAGTAACTCACTTCCAAGATGAAAAATTTTCAATTACTCACAGAAACATTCACGAAGTAAGCTGGACTGATAAATGTTTAGTATGCAAACCTGAATATTATGATTTTATAACCACATTCAATAATTTCTGACTTTTGGGATGCCATATTAGGTGGTTTATCATCAATCATGGAATGATATGTGGCATTATCCATCACAATAACTAAATGTTCTACATTTGGTAACAGAGATTCCTCTAACCAGTTCCTAAAATGAATACTATCCATTTCCTCATGGTAGTCTCCAGTTTTTTATAGAAATAAAAGTAAGCAGTTTGACACAAACTCTGTTCCTGCATGACATATAATTAATCTTACCTAGTTTTGTTGGCAATAGACCCACAGATGTTTTATCACTCCATCCCTCATTATAGGAATGTCCTGCATTAACAAGTTTTGCCTAACCATACTTTTTTTTTCCAACATCTACACCTCATATCTTTCTAAAAAATCTACAATGCATAGCTATAATGTCCGACCTCTCTATTAAAATTTTACGAAATGGATAGGCTTGGTCAACGAAATCCAAAAACAAAGAACCATTGAAAAGATTGGCACCTTTCATTACAATAAACATGCAATCTGTTACACAGTGCAATGGAGACTCGACAAGAAGTGAGTCAACACAGGAGGATAGAGTCCCGAAATCATAAGATAAACATGAACTCCGATTTCTCTCCAGTAAGGTGAACCTCTACACCTACATTTGCCCATGTGCTGTCAATCCCTTTCTTGCATCTCACACACTGCAGTCATTAATTGTTATTCTGCCGAATGCTAGGATATATATCCACCCATAGTAATTCTGCCCAAAGGCAGGTCATTCACTGCAATCATAGCACTTTCATGCTATGCTTGCAGCTTTACTAGGGAATTGTAAGTGTGGTAGCTTCCCGTTGCTTTCCACACCAGTGAAGGATGATGATGATCATATGATTTTGGGGACTGTTTGGGCCTTAAAGTTTTCATGACATTTGTCTTACAGGTGAGGAAAAACCCTGATAAAAACCTCACCCAGAAAAACTGCCCCGACCGGGATCGAACCCAGGCCAGCTGCGTGACAAGGCAGCACACTACCGAGACCACAGTGGTGTACATATATATTTGAAGTGTGTTGATTAGTTTCTTCCAGTTTTGAAGTATTTGGTCAAAATCTCTGGTACATAATTGCAATATAATTTTCATTTCAGTTGTATGATGGTATCTCAGATTTACTGTGGCATGTTTACAGGTTGGAAAGCACTTTTTCTGAATCTGAATTGTTCCTCTCGTTTTCTTCTTAATAACAATCAGTTCCAAGTCACATGAAATACAATTAAAAGGTAAGTGTGAAAAGGACAAATTTTAACATGAGATCTATAGACTGTTATTCTCCTTTGCAACTGAAAACAAAACAGCTTGACCACTGCATTTATGGATTGACTCCCACTAATGTTTGTCCTGTAGCTCCGAAGGTCATTGCTTCCGGTGCATGATGTACTCATATCAGTTGAATTCTTGTCTGGTACAGTAAATATGCAAAACAGATGCAATGGTTGGGAAAAAATAAGATTCCTTGATCGAAATGCTCCTCCATGACAAGAAAATTGGATTCTGATATGCATCCAATAGGTACCATGAAATTAGCTTATCTTCTTTTTGAGGCTATATGCTGTGGTCTCGAGGAAGCGTGCTGGCTTGTCACGCAGCGGGCCTCGATCCCTGGTCGGGGCAGTTTTTCTGAGTGAGGTTTTTCCTCACCTGTAAGACAAATGTCAGGAAAACTTTAAGGCCCAAATGGTCCCCGAAATCATATAGCCATCATCATTATCATCATCATCCTTCACCGGTGTGGAAAGCAATGGGAAGCTACCACACCTACAATTCCCTAGTAAAGCTGCAAGCATAGCATGAAAATGCTACAATTGCAGTGAAGGACCTGCCTCTGGGCAGAATTACTATGGACGGATGACAATATACCGTATTATGATGTAGAAATGAGATCCTGGACCCATTCTGCAACAAATATATACAGAATATTTTTCTGCTTATTTTCTACAAGACTCCACTACTGCCCATACAATGCATGTCATATATTTGGGAACAATTAAATAAGACCTCAGCCCCAGCAACCCAGATGTTATCCATGCTATTTTCATTTATGGGGTGACTCACTAAAAGATGGGTGTACAGAATTAACCTCCACATGCCGAATGAATGTGAAGCTAATATACAAACTGAAGCTTGATCATTTGGCAGCCAAGAACTTGCAGATATTAGAAATTTCATAAGATATAAAATATTAGCATCTACAAATGGAGTAAATTTTGAATATCTATTATAAACAAGTATACTTTTGAAATCCACAATGGGTTGAAGTAAGGAGATGCACCATCTCCTCTACTATTTAATTTTGTACTAGAGCATGCCATCAAATCTTTAGAGGATGAAGAAGGCCTACAACTCAATGGTATTAATAAGCCGTTGGTTTATGCTGATGATGTAGTACTATTGGCCAATAGCGAGGAGATACAAAAGGCCAACATACACACACTACTGAGTAACACTAAGAAATTGGGACTGGAAGTAAATATAAATAAAACTAAATATATGGTTACACATAAAAATACATTATATAATGGAAATGGACAGCTAATAACAAATGAGGGAAATTGAGAAAGTGGCTGAATTCAAATACCTAGGAACAATAATCACCAACAGGAATGAGATGCACAAGGAAATTAAACATAGTCTCAATTCTGGAAATGTGTGTTGTTATGCATTACAGACTCTTTTGACTTCCCATCCCCTTTCAAAAAAACTTTAAACTGAAAATATATAAAACTATTATTCTACCTGTTATATTATACGGATGCGAAACGTGGACTCTTACTTTTAAGGGAGGAAAGGAGATTATGAGTTTTGAGAATAAAGTTCTTAGAAAAATTTTTGGACCAAAGAGAGATGATCACACAGGTGAATGGAGAAGACTGCATAACAGTGATTTACATGGTCTTTATAGGAAGCCAGATATAATGAGAACAGTTAAGCCTCGTAGACTGTGATGGGCAGGACATGTTGCATGTATGGGAAATGGGAGACTTGCATGGAAGCTTCTTGTAAGAAAGCCAGAGGGAAAACATTGGCTCAGGACAGGAATATATGGAGAGCTTATGTCCGCACATCCATGAACCTAAGGGTTTGATAGTGCCAGTGAGTGAGTGAGTTAGTTATTATAAGCATGTAAATTTTCCAACAACATGGATGAAAGGAATTGTACATCACCACATATACAAGGGCCACTTTGACAGGAGTTGAGGCATGAATGCAGAAATACAGTTGGTGGCATTTTCTGTTGCAAAAGGGAATAACATCCCTGTAGCACAAGATCAATGACACAATTGAGGTCAGCAGCTACGAGTTGATGTCTCCCTGGTAATGCTGTACCCTATGTTGTACTAGGCTAAATGTACTTAAGTCCAGCCGCTGGATCTCCAACTCTTAGCATTTAGGTTGTACGAGGGGTAAAAGGAGAAACTCGCCCTCTACTGCCAATAAGTGAATAGTTCAAATTGGATTGGACATCAGCCACAACCAATCACTGTTCTTGACACCATTATAACGTGCTAGTAAGGTTTGAAATTGCTGAGATGATGTTATAGTCTCTCTGGTTTAACTTTACGAGAAATTTGTAGAATGAGATAACTGTACTTGCCTCTCTCACTCGCACCAGTGTTGTCGGTGTTTCATCACCAGATGTTAATAGGGGCAAGGGGGAGAGGAAAACTAACAACTGGGTGGGTTCTTTCTTTTGTATCGGACTAAAGCGGTCAATGATCTACCCTTGTATCTCCATCTCTCTCTCTGCCAAGTTAAACCAGCTATACAATAGCTGTATTTCTGCTAACAGCATACATAAAGCGGACTCGCCCACTGAATATCCATATCGGCAACAGTGTCGTGAAAACATCAGAGCTGGACTATAATGTTACAAAACTGTAATGCTGATAAAGTATCATATTTGTTAAAGGACGTTTGTGGACAAAAGTCCATGATGTCCTTCAGGTTGCTAATAATCTGAAACAATAATTCATTCACCTATTTTTTGCTTTTTTAAAATTATGGTATTAATCAAATACTGCAATCCCCAGCCTAAAGAACATTATTGTATATAATTGTATCAAGTATACCAAAGGTTTCTAACATGAGACTAACTAAATCACTGGCACTATCGAACCTGTAGGTTCATGGCCATGTGGACATAAGCTCTCCATATATGTGTATCCTGAGCCAATGTTTTCCAATCATCCCCTGTATAATCTACTTCCCTCAAATCATAGTTAATGTTATTCTCCCACCTCATTCTTGGTCTACCAACAGGGCGTTTTCCCACTAGTTTTCCTACAAGAAGCTTCCATGCACGCCATTCATTCCCCATTTGTGCCACATGTCCTGCCCATCGCAGTCTACGAGACTTAACTGTTCTCATTATATCTGGCTTCCTATTCTAACATTAGACAAACTTTTTTGTCTGAAGTAGACACCATGTAAATGGAAGTGGATACAATTTAGAATCACACAATGCATCCAATATATACAACTCTCATCTGAACTAGCAATGATGAGCAATTCTGAGGTCATACATATATTCACATGGATAACTAGTTGCTAAACATGTTGATGGTTATTGCTGGTTATCAATATGTCTGTAGCAAAATTTTAGTTAGATTAATTGGTGATTTAAACGAGTGATAAGCTGATAACCCAAAGTTTATTGAAGTTTCTGCTAATTATCATGCACGTTTATTGGACAATTACTGTAACTAATAAAAAGGCAAATTCATACAAACATTTTTATGAATAGACTAATTTAATGTGGATATTTTGATGAAAAGGTAATTTGATGGACATTGTAACTAGTTTAACATGAATTATACATTTATATTGAAATTAAAGTATATTTGGCTCAATTGGAACACTCATTGAGTGTACATACTAAGCTAAAGTGGTAAAAACATATTCAAAACAATTAGAAAATGTTCTAAATAATGAAACTGTAAGAGTTCCCCCATTCACTGTCACTGTCAATGCAATGGCATTACATCAAACAATTTTCCCTTTTCACTATCGGTGAGTATTTCTTCGGATGTTTCCATCAAGCGCAGTGAGAATTTTTTCTAAATCCCAGCAGACACCACGTGCATGCACCAACAAACGAGAAGCGATTTACTCTCTGGAATATTGCGATGCTGCCAACATAATACATGCTATTTAACAAACCTAAAAGCTAACCTAATGCAATATAAGTGCTCTAACCTGTGAAAGAATGCAATGCCCAAAAATAACGAGTTCTGAAATTCTAAAGTACATAACTGCACTTCTACTTACTCTTGATTTTTCAGTTTATTGTTGTAAATTATAGCTCTTCTGTATTTACCAACTTTTTTTACTATTTTAAACTTTTTCAAACAATCTTTATAACATTATTAGACAATTTTCAAGTATTTATTTAAATATGCAAATCACAATATTATGACCTGTTAGACAATATTGTGATCCTAACTGCTATTTTCTCCAGAGTACATTAGTCTATGACTTTTCTATCGGCATTAGGGAGTGAAAGTAAGTGTACACCCATTTTTAATAAACGTTTGGTAATTTTAATATTATTGATATATTTCTTCACTGAGGTTCACAAACCGCCCCACAGAATTTTTCATCTAACATTCTTATGCCACTGATGCACTAAACACTTTTAACCATTTATAACAACATTTGGTACTGTTTTAAACATTTTGGAACAATTTCATAAACAATTCTTATAATTTTTAAATATTTCTAAATTACACAAATATTGTACATCGAGTTCTACAGGCGCAGAAATTACTCATGTAACATCCGCTAGGTGGCTCTCACATCAGAGTTACCAACATTTGAAAATAATTCCAAACCATATTTCGTGTTAGTGTATGTAAAATTAATATATAGTATACTAAATAATATGCACATAAATTGTTTTCTTAGGCTAGGAAATGGGAAGTTAGTTTACGTCTTTTTTTTGCATTTGGGAATTTATTCCCAAAGTCGGTAATGTTGACTTCAGAGCCATCTACCAGAAGCTACATAAACCTTTACAACTCCCGCAATTCACAAATGCACAATGCGAGTTACCGAATTTGGGAATAAATTCCCAAATGCTAAAAAAATGGACGTAAACTAACTTCCCATTTCCTAACAAAACAATTAACATGCATATTATTTATTCCCAAATGCTAAAAAAATGGACGTAAACCAACTTTCCATATCCTAACCTATCATAACAATTTACATGCTTATTATTTAATAAGCTATAAACTAATTTTACATATACATAACACCAAATATGGTTTGTAATTATTTTCAAATGTTCGTAACTCCGATTTGAGAGCCACCTAGCGGATGTTACATGAGGCATTTCCTCATCTCTAGAACCTGATGCACAATATTCGCATAATTTATAAATATTTAAAAATCATAAGAAATGTTCATAAAATGGTTCCAAAATGTTTAAAATAGTACCAAACATGGATATGCTACACTTCGAGTCGCACAAAATTTTTTCTAAGTTCTATAGAATTGCAGTGCGCATGCGCTAGTGCTCCAATTATCCCAGGTAGATAAATGCAACCTCCAGCAGTTGGCGGTATATGTATGTGAAATCAGTATGACCAACATTGACACAAAATTCCCAGAACTTGTCTAAAAATGTATAATTAACACGAAATGAACTAATGCAAATATGATTTTACGTGGTAACCGTCCGATATTTTGAATTTTTCATAGAATAACAGATATGAAGAGGTAATTTATTTTACGTATCAAATCACATTTAAAAAGCAAGGAACCTAAAAGCTAACCAAACCTAAATCAATTACTGTAACACAAATCAATTACTCTAACGTAGGTGAAATCCAGGGAACGTGGAAATGGTTGGCAACATCTAGAGTAGTTTGGGTTGTTGATGGTGGCAACGCTAGAACAACATAGGAAGTGGAGGGAAAATAACAAAGAGTAGGAAGTAAGCAATGTAGCACGAGCATGTTTTACGCAAATATATAAATATGAACGAAACTCGTTGCAACATTGGAAGATGTTTAAAATGTGTTTAAAAAAAGTGTTGTAAAATGTTTTAAACGTGTTTAGTGCATCAGTGGAATAAGATATTAAATTGAAAAATTTTTGTGACCTGAAGTGTACAACAGTCCCAAACATTATAAATTGTTGAAAAGTGTTTAGTGCATCAGTGGCATAAGTATGTTAGATGAAAAATTGTTGTCGCAGCTGTTTCATTAAGCGCAGTGAGAAATTGCCTTCCGAGAAAATTTTCCTAGTTCGGAGGCAGACACCACGCACATGCACCAACAGGGTTTTATTTTCAAATTATTTCCCATCATTTAGAACAAATTTTACATTTTTTCTAACGATTATTTGAACATATTTTTCTATGACATTTAACTATATATGTAACATGAAGACGTGGCAGCCATATTGTTTTTAAAGAATATTCTATACAACAACAGAACAGCCAACATAGGTCATGTACTTCAGAATTTGAGAACTTACTATTTATTTTTGGGCATTGCATTCTTCCACAGGTTAGAGTGCTTAAATTGTGTTAGGTTAGCTTTTAGATTGATCTTTTGATCTTTCACTGGTTAGAGTACTTAAATTGCATTACATTAGCTTTTAGGTTTGTTAAATAGCATGTATAATGTTAGCTGCATCGTGATATTTCATAGAGTAAATCACTTCACATTTGTTGGCACATGCGCGTGGTGTCTGCGCTCAATGGAAAGATTATCCATTGTCGGTTTATAAAACTCAGCCCTTAGAAGAATTCACGTGTGACTGTTTCTCCACCTTATTCTATTTCTTTAACACAGAATTGGGGATTTATTGCAAAGATTTGTCGGATAAGGTGTACTTACCGTCACATATAAATTCTTCTAAGTTCTATAGAATCCCAGTGCAAATGCGCTAGCGCTTCATGTAATCCCAGAAAGATAAATGCAACCTCCAGCAGTTGGCAGTATATGTGAAATCAGTATGACCAACATCGACACAAAATTCCCAGAACTTGTCTAAATATGTATAATTATTACCCGTTTAAGGAGTAAGCGCAGTTGTTGACGGAGGGCACTGCAGTTGTGTTTTAGCAGGAATGGACCACGTGACACTATCTATGAGTTCAGAGGGGTATGGGACGTGGGACACTGACAGTGTACACTGCCTTATATGACGTCACGTGTACCAACAGAGCTTCCTGATTCTTCCGCCTGCAGAGATATTTTGAATGAGTAATAACACGAAATGATCTAGTGGAAATATGATTTTACGTGGTAACCGTCCGACATTTTGAATTTTTCATAGACTAACAGATATGAAGAGGTAATTTTTTTACGTATCAAATCACATTTAAAAAGCAAGGAACCTAAATCAATAACTATAACACAAATCAATTGCTCTAACGTAGGTAAAATCCAGGGAATGTGGAAGTGATGTTGGCAACATCTGGAGTATTTTGGGTTGTTGATGGTGGCAATGTTGGAACAACATAGGAAGAGGAGGGAAAATAGCAGAAAGTAGCAAGTAAGCAATGTAGGATGATCATGTTTTACGTAAATATATAAATATAAAAAAAAGATTGTTGCAACATTGGAAGATGTTTAAAACGTGTTTAAAAGTGTTGTAAAATGTTTTAAATGTGTTTAAAAGTGTTTAGTGCATCAGTGGCATAAGAAATTAAATTGAAAATTTTGGAAAAAGTCTGGTTTATGCAGGTGACGAAATTTTCTAAGTTCCATAGAATTGCAGTGCGCATGCGCCAGTTGCTGTAATGGTTAATGTAGCCTCCGGTAGATGGTTCTGCAGTCGGTGTTACCAACGTTGGGAATAAATTTCCAAATGCAAAAAAAAAAATGGACGTTAACTAACTTGCCATTTTCTAACTAAAGAAAACAATTTACTTGCATATTATTTACTCCCAAATACTTTCAAATGTTGGCAATGTTGGAACAACATGGCAAAGTAGCAATTAAGTAATGTATCCACGATCATGTATTACGTAAATATATAAATATTGTAAAGAAAGCTTGAAGATCGTTGCAAAATGTTTAAAACAGTACGAAACGTATTTACAAGTGTTTGGTGCATCAGTGGCATAAGAATGTGAGAGTAGAATTGTGACGAGCATAAAACCTACCTCACCCAAAATTTTTTGCGACGGTTAGTATACCACACCCAATTTGACATTTTTAAATTTCATAGCGACATGCTGCCATTTAGCACAAGCTGTATGTAGTACAATAGTCGATGTGACAAGGATGATAATCAATGTGGTTCGATGGTGTCATCGCTGGCTCTATGAACTCTGGCACACGTGCAGTTGTTCTCTAGGACTTTGAAAATATATCAAGTAAGTTTAAGTGCAGTATTTCTGTACATACCCTATGACGGCTACACTGCTGTATACAATATTAATTAAAAAATATAGTTGCCACGTCATGTTATGCATAGTTATATTTCATAGAAAAATACGTTGAAATAATTGTTAGAAAAATTTATTGCTAATAGTGGCAAATAATTTAAAAATATAACCTATTGGTGCATGCACATGGTGTCTACCTGGGACTTAGAAAAAATTTCCCACAAAATTCTCAATGCACTTAATGGAAACATCAGCCATTACTTCCTTTAAATATATTAAGTTCCATAAACGTTTGTGCATACACACTGCTATTCTGTAGAACTTATTTCAACCCCAGTTTTCTCAGCTTAGGCTTCAAATTGTGTGGATGGGTTTCTAGTCTTATCTTTTGAATGTATTAATACCATTACCAAACCTCATAGTCTTACAAATGTGCTTAAATTCTTAAATCATGACAAATTTTCTTATGCATTTATAATAATTTAACATTCAACTGTGTGAAAATACTACAAATCAAATTCTTCTTTAAGCTCCATTTTAAGAATCCAAGACATGTGCAGATATAGGCCTATATTTGAAAATAGCCATATGGGCATGGATCTTATTATTAGTTTGTCTCAAATTATTAAAAGTGATACATATAAGAATATATTAAATATATGTACAGAGTTTAGCAATATATTAAACTAGGTTCTGTAAGAATTATTCTGTTGTGCCCCACGCGGCTTCGAGTATTTATGTAACAACCATGTGGTAAGCAGTTAGGTTTCAATTTGGTAACCTATTATAATATAACCACAGAAAACAAATTGTAATATTGTTTTATGAACAATTAAATCTAAGCCTATTTACACTTAATGATTACTATGAATACAACGTACAGTCAAGATAAATAATATTTTATCGTGAATTACTTGCAAAACGAGCAGCTCACAGACAATGGCCCGCCTTTGGTGTAAATAGTGTTCTAAGAAACACCAATTTCTCAAACAAATGCAGTCAACATCCACAAAAACGTTTGTAGTATGTGAACAAACTAATTTATAATGTCTACAACACGAAATTAATACAGAAAATAGGTGAAAGCGGGCCCAACATGGCGGGAAACGTTTTCTACCATAACGTGCAATGTCAAGTAAACCTACCGGTGGCTCTGGGTTTAGGTCAATTTTACAATGTAGTAAGACAGATGTCTTCAACAATGAAGTATTTGCAAGTTCGCACTAAGTAAAATGTTCCAAAATGCCTGGTAAAACCACTAATATTTCACAATTTATTAAATTATTAAGCTTCTTCTCAATACTCACATGTGACCAAAATGGGTACTACAACCAGAAGATCTCACGCGCATGCGTACCACGTTACCGGTTCAATTACTCCTTAGAGGGGTTAGAACAATGCACAATTCAGCTTCCTCTGTAGATTTTAGTTGTCAACACCCTCTAGTGTTAAAAATTATCAGTATAGAATATAAACACCACAGAGAACCGATAAACACCAGATAAACACTGCCGACTTGAATAGTTGCGGTCTGATATAGCAATAACACACGCCAGCGATAACCCACTAACGACATAGAGGGAGTCCAACCAGGAATTATTACTGTATTAAAAAAAAAAATAGTACAGGCTCGTACACAATACCCATTTATTTAATTATACGAATTTTAAGTGAATTACTTGTAAAAAATAAAATTATAAAATTGGTACCTGAAATCTCAGTCGTCCTCAACAAGAAAAAATGTTATAACTATTTCGGAGGCCTTTCAAAACATGTTCCATCTTTTGTGTGTAATATGGTACTGCACGTTTATAAGAATTTTTTTGTTCCCATTAAATTACTCGAGACGTTATTTAGTATGCTTAGTGGTTAGGTACCGGTACAGTAACCAAATCAAATAATGTGACAAATTTTGGAACATTCATAGCTACTTCGTAATGTCAACGCTACAATCAACCTTAGCCATTGCGTAACAAAGGACTTTAAATTTAAATATAAGGTTCGGCAATATCACATAAATATTAATGTATCAAATATAAATAACAATACCACCTGCATATGTAGTGAAACACTTACATGGCACCATACAAGGTCGGTCCAAGCACTGACAACTGTGGAACTTACCGGTACTTCAATACAACTATATATTATTTCCTCACTAATCACATTGGCGGTCAAAATTAAAGAAGTCGCCTCCCGACCTTATCGCCTGACTAGTTACCGCACTGCATAGTGTTGAAAATCAAGAACAATGAACCGTTTCCTAACAGTATATCCAAATAACTGAGGATATTAAATATTTTCGCCATTATATTATTATTATTATTATTATTACCTCTTGTTGGAATGAAACTTTACTCTCCTCGTGAATTCATTGTCGCAGTTGTTTAAGTGTTGGTTCCAGTGAGAACGAGAGAATAGACACCTAATTCTACTAATTCATTTAGCGGTTTAGGAAAAAGAAAGCCGTTCATCTATGTTATAATTGAATAAATAATACTCTATATGTAATATCTAAGATAAATTCAAAATGTTTCCGTCGCCGTGGCGTAGTCGGTAGAGTCCCTACCGGCGGCCTGGGTTCGATTCCCGGCGGGGTAGGGGATTTTAAATCTCCACCTTGGGTCTGGGTGTGTCCTGTCCTTGTATTTATACGTGAGAATAAAATAAAGTTAACATAAAGGTAAAACGAAAAGGTAAAAACAAAAAGAGGGGAGAAAAACATACAATTTGAAAACAATTTACCACGAGTGCATAAACATCTAATATTTGAAGTTCATGACATTATAATTGTGTTCAAAGCCTGTACAATGTCTATGAGCGTTGCTATAACAAAAAAATTGTGTAGAAACCTCACTGTAGATCATCATCATCCATGCAAGTATTAGGCCGTGTGGCCTGTTACGATCTCAAAGGGGAGTTTTCCATCCAGCACTTTTTTGGATGTCTCAGCGATCCGAGGCTTGGTTTGAGACTTGAAAGAGAATGTAATTGTTTTTTTCGCCCAATGGGTTGCTGGCTCAGAAGGGTATTATTATGGAGTTCTTACCAATGTAGCATTTCCTCTACATTAAGGTGATGTGGTTATATCGTCAGTACTCGGTCCTCAGAGCCTCATTTGTAACAATAATAATAATAAGTATCATTGCAGCCAATGGCCATGTAGAAAGAACTGTTTTCATGTCTTACGAAAGTCTGTTATCGGTGTTCCTATGTTTTTACACTGTAATAGGTGATATCGGTCGCAGTGCGACCCACATAGTTTCCACTTGCACTTTTATTCTGGGTTATGGCGCTTCACTGTTGTGCATATCCTGTGGTGGAAACCATGGACCGCGACTCTCGTCACGGTGTGTCTGAGGTCGTATCTGGCTGCTGTCCATTCCCTGTAGATCATCGCATCCGTTGCGTAGAACTCAGGCCATATCTGTTCTCTCTTCTCGTTGAGTTTCCACAGCAGTTCTTTGTAGGCATCTGTTGCCGGCACGAAAAGGTCCAGGTGGAGGTCTTCTATGAAGAATGGTTCCTCATTTGTAATAGCAGGTTGCACTACGAGCAGGTTGAGGATGAGATTTGGATAGGAGAGGTGATGAAATGCACGTCACTATCCCTTGCAACTCCTCACTGTATATAACTTCACAAAAGTGCTATTCTGGTACTGACTCGGAATCGGATCCTAGTTTTTCCTACCAAGGCTTCAAACGCTGTGATGTCATGATAGAATGTCTACACACTACTGCAATCAACACCTTCATATTTCGTATAACAATATATTATTGCCTTCGTTCTAATTCTAACAAAGAAACCTAGCACGGGTTAAAAAAAAAAAAATGCTGTAGGAGAGCTTCTACTTGCCATATGTAAAAATTATAAAATCGGATAAACCAATAAAGTCTCCAGTAGTTCTCTGGATCATTAACACGTTTTCAAAAATTAAAGACGCAACCAGGATCTCAGGATGTAGCCTTTATCGAGGAAAAAAAAAAAAGAAAAAAGATAGAACACGCGAAATGGTTAGAGGAGGCAACAAGGCCGTGAGGATCCTCGAAGTATGAATCAATATTATAGGAGGAACACCAGATCACGACAAAAAAAAAAACGTAAACATATACACCTTTACGAAATTTTCAACAAACTGATAGAATGGGTGAGGAAGAATTTCCTATTATTGAACGAAGAAAAAGCAGTAAACATGGTATTGAAGACAAGAGTTAAATTGACAGCACTTAGGCCTATAATATAGAATACAAAACCGAGGACATTCTGAACTAATGCTTTCCAACCATCCCCTGTATAATTTAATTCCCTCGAGTCATAGTTAATGTTATTCACCCACCTCATTCTTGGCCTACCTAATGTGCACTTTCCCTATGATTTTCCTACAAGGAGTTTCCATGCCTTTTTTTCATTCCCAATCAGTGCCACAATTCCCGCCATCGGATCTACGATAAAAAAAACTGTCCATGTATATCTAGGGGTATACGCATGGGAGAAAATTTTCTTCATACACGATACACAACATAGCAACAGGGTGTATGACAGAGATAACCCACTATAGGAGAAGAAATTAATTTTCGTGGTGACCACGGTACCTCCAGCGACAATATTCATCGAGAAGGCCGTGTTTGAACCATGCACGTTGTGAGGTTTTCAGTTATTATTTAAACAATATTGTAGTTCTAGAGAAAATTGAGGTTAGGATCTATTTTAAATTGTTTCAAGAAGTAAGTTTACATAAAATAATATGTGTAAGTATTAAAGTGAACTTTGGATAGTAAGAAAAATGTATATATATATATATATATATATATAGTTTCATTGTTGTCCATGTATTATTGAAAACTGCTTTACCGGTACATAAGCATATTCCCATTAGGGCATATTTTATTATTTACCGTACATACGCATATCATAAGTAATTAAAACTGACTATATGACTATCGAGCCAGTAGGTTCATAACCGCGCGGACATAAAATCTGCATACATTCCTATGCTGATCGCTGTTTTCCAATCATTCCTTGTATAATCTGCGAGCGGGGTTTATTACATATCTGCTTTCCTCAAATTATGGTTAATGTTAAATTCGGCTGAAGTTTAGAATAGTTCGACATATGATTTTCAGTATAGTAGTGCGCGTGCGCAATATTTATGAACTTGCTCTATTGAAGGCAGGACGATGAGTGCAGTTGGTATTACCAACCTTCGACGACAAATTCTCAAACGTGCTTTTAAACATGGATGTACACTACCACATAATTTGTGATGTAATAAAGTAAATTATTTTCATATTAAATTCAATAAACTTAACAAATTCAGTCTACATTAACTTATGCCTTCTTAACCCAACAAAATAAAAAAGTACTAGTGAAATTTCTTATTTATAATAAATGAAAAAGCACACAAGTTGTGCATGGAACTAACTAAGGTTAGATTCTATCTACACTTCGTTTTCCCAGTGTTATTAACTGCATGTCTCAATTATTGACTTGGGTAGTTTTTTACAAGTTGTAATGTGGTAACGATTACAAAATAGTTCACTAAGTTCACATACACATGTTGAGTTAGGGTCGTGGTAGGTCTTCACATTACATACTTTGTGGTGGTATCCATGCATTGCTAGGGAATTACAAAGTGGCATAGGTCCTGGTTGGTTTCCATCCATGTTCTATTTACCATTGCATCTGTAAAATAAAATTCGAGCCAGATCTCTGTTGTTTTCTGTCTTCTCATATCCATTAGTTTTCCCCAGTTTTCCGTAAATGGTAGGTTAAATATGGTCCTGAGATCTTCTATTAGGAAGGTCTCTCTCGCAAGTTCGTAGACGAGTCATGATCGGGTGTGTTTGGATAATCCTAGTGCTAACTTCAGGAACCGGGCTTTCATGGCCTCGGTATCGTTGACAGGTCTTTTATTCCTAGTTTTCCCAGATTAATTCTATACCGTATGATAAAATGGATATGATCTTGGCATCGAAGAGTTTCATGGCAGTTTCTAGAAATAATTTGGATAAAAACCTTATGTCAAAGATTGCCTTTGTGGCTGCTGCTGCACTTGCTTTGATGTGAATTCTGAATGATTTTATTGTCGTCTGGAGGGTCACGCCCAGGTATTTGAAGAAGTTGACTGCTTGGAGGGGTTCATTCTTATATCTTATCCTGTCTTGTGGGTTCTCTCTTCCACCTTTCCTGAAGTTCATTCAAACTGTTTTATTTGTGTTAATCTGGAGTTTATTGTCGTCAGCCCATGTTTCTAGCGCATTAATCACATTTTGAAGGTCCTTTTTGTCTGGTGATCCGATGGCTGTATCATCCGCATACATGTATAATTTTATGTTATTTGTTGTTTCCTTTATTTTGTCGGCTAAATCATGCATCGCCACGTTAAACGGTAGTGGGCTGAGCAGGTCTCCCTGTAGTATCCCGTTGGTCTGTTTGACTTCATTGGAGATGGTTACACTGTCAGAGGTATGTATTGTATTGCTCTCTAACATGTTGTGGATCAGGACTGCTAATTATTTTTTGTCTGTTAGGGCTTCTAATTTTGTTGAGATTATATTTCTATTTAGTGTATCGAACGCTTTCAAGTAATCTACAAATATTACATGGAATTTTCCTTGCAGGAATCTTGGATGGTTTTCGATGTCTTCTATAAGGATCCGAACTGCTTGAAGGGTGTTTCTTCCTTTCCGAAAACCGAATTGCTCTTCTGGGAGTTCACATTCAATTTCATTTGTTAGTTTGCTTGTTATTAGTCTCGAGAGAACTTTTAGGAAGTTATTCTCCAGCGTTATACCTCTGTAAGAGTTGGGATTAGTCCTGTCTCCGTTCCCTTTATACAGGATTCCAATGATTGAAGTTTTCCATCTATTTGTGATGATACCTGTTTTGATACAAAGGTTTATCAACTCAGTGAGTGTTGGCAATATAACCTCTGCAGAAGCTTTAAGATATTCGTTGAAGATTCCGTCTGGGCTGGGCCAGAGCTTTTTTATTTTTCAGACTTCTTAAGATTTGTTGGACTTACTTTTCGGCGAATAAGTTGATGTTTGAGTCTGATAACTCTAGAATTTTTGGCTCGTATGCTGCATTATTGTTCTCTGTGTTTAGAATCTTGTGGAAGCGTTTTTTCCAGGTTTCTATGCTTATTTTTCCTGTGGTGTGTGTTCTGGGTTTTAAGGCAATGAAGGGGTCTGATCTCGCTTCCTCAATTAGTTTTGTGGCTTCGGCTTCTATGTATTTCTTTCTGTTTTTGCTTTATTAAGGCTTTGTATTTTTTTCTTGCCTTGTTATATACCTCCAGATTTACTGTGTCGAACCATTTCTTGGCTTTACGTTTGGTTCTGGGGATGATTGCCGTTTTGATAATATTTCTAGCACTGTCACTGCTGCTTCGATGTTTCCTTCCTTTATAGTGTGTTCTACCTTCTGCATTTGCCTTTTGTCTTCTTTTATTTGTGTTTTGTCAAATTTTCATGAGACTGCGTCTCCGTTGTAGATATTGTCTTCTTCTGGGTATTCTAGTGAGAAGCTTGCTGTTATAGGGCAGTGTTTCTTTAACAGAGCTTCATCTGATGAGTAGCATACTTTATGAGAGACTAATTGTATTTTTGAACCCTTGAAGAATATCAGGTCAATGTTACTGCTACCATTGTGTGAATAGTAGGTCTGATCTTTTGCTTGGTTGACGAGTTCGAATCCTTCCTCCGTCATCGTTTGTAGAAGCTCTTATTTGAAGGTTGGTCATACCGGACTGCCATCAGTTGACGAGGTCACACACTACAGTTATGTAGAACTTAGAAGAAATAATTGAGAAATTTAGCATACATAAATAAATAAATAAATACTAAACCTGTGACTCAAACTTATCATTCCTTGATAATGGCACTGGGATCATGCCAAAACGTCGGAATCAGTGGTCAGAGGCTGAACTTGAATCCATGACGCGGAAAACCCAAGAAAACTTTCTTATTCATATATATATTTTTACAATCAATGGTAGGCCTATATCCTGATTCCACAATAGGCTTTTAGTTAAATGATAGCATTTGGCATTACTTTCTAGCCTTCTGCTTATTTATTTTTTTAATTGCGCCGTTCTTCCTAAAGAAACTCTTTGACTTGTTTAAGATAGTGTCCTCTGAATTTTTTATTTTTGTTGGTTTTGCTCTTGGTATTTTCATTACTACAGGAAATAGTATTAAACCCCTAAAGTAAATTAATTAATAACAGTGATTGCTCCTTCTTAAACTCAATGGGGATTCACTATATTACTCTTAAAATTAAGTTAATATAGCTCATAAGAAAATTCTCACAGAAAGAGAAAAACAAAATACTTCCATTCCATTAGGTATTTTTTTGTGTCACATGCTTCCCGGGCTTTACAGTAATATGACCTGTTGGTATAGGGATTTAAATATGGATCACACATATGACCACACAGGACATGGAGGGCCTCCTCGAATAAGGATCAGCTCAATGTCGGGTCTCCTCCAAGACAATACAACATTAAGGCGAAACACACACATTCATACTAAACATGACATATGATAATGATGATGAGGTAACGTTTGGGGACCATTTGAGCCTTAAAGTTTTCTGACATTTATTTTACAGGTGAAGAAAAATCCCCCAAAAAAAAAAAATCACCCAGGAAACTTGTCCTGGCTGTGTAAGAGGCAGCGATGCTACCCCAAGACCATAGGGGTGGACAAAAATATAATAATAATGATATATTAATTAAATAAAAATAAAACGTAGTTTTATTTGATTTTCATATTTATTATATAATTCTGTATAATTCACTGAATTATATAATAAATATGAAAATCAAATAAAACTACGTTTTATTTTTATTTAATTAATAAATATGGATTTTCATCAAGTAAACACCAACTCAATTGATTAAATAATGATATACATTAGTACAAAGAGAAAAGCTAACAAATCATTAAAATCACAAGAAAACTAAATATTTACAGTTTGTATACTATTATACTATTAATTGTTATTAAAACTGAAAACAATGTTTGTGTCATACATGCTCTGAATATAACAATAATTCAAGTCTTTTAGATTAACTCATTTGGTTCCACCAGAATACAATTGTTTATGATATTAAAAATGCTGGACGTTTGGATTGACTCATCTGATACTGCCAGGCTTCGTGATTTTGAAGCTGTATGTTTTGCCAGCTCCTAGAGGCATTAATCAAGCATTTGTCGCCTCGCCTCTCATGCACATGCAAGCCAGCAACTGATATCCAGAAGATTTATATACAGAATATGTACTACCTACTTAAAGGTTATCCATGCAAGATCTCCATGGCTGAAATACATTCCTCATTCAAAACATCTGGATATTTTAGGAAATTGTTGAAAAATAAATACAAGGATATTATTCATCATTACCAGTACAACTATTCACTTTCTACAATTTATCTTGGGGATTCAATGAACCATTGTACATATAGGTTGCACCGCTTCTGATTCATACCCCTATTAAAAGATAACCAACCGGCTATATATGGTATATTTTATTATATTTAACTCATCAGCCAGACAGAAAATTCAAGTTATTAATTAATTTTGATGTGATTGGCTGTGTACCGGTAGTGTGGACAACAAATACAGCTACCGGTATTTGCCTACATATTGTTGCAGCAATTAAACAATATCTGAGAATGTTCATTATCACTCAAACAAAAATAATTTATAGTGTTAGTTATTTATTTAATCGTGTTGAAAGCAATTAATTATAATACAATATTTGTGTATTCTAGTGGAAATGACAGTCTAGTAATTGAAAGAAAAACCCACAAACAGGATGTGAATAAAGAACTGATGTGTGTGTGTGGTTTTTTTCTGAAAAAAAGGTAGAGAAAATACCTGAAAATTGAATGAGAATTTGGGATAGAAATAACCTAAAAATCCCATATTAACAATATGTTATGTTGGAACTTACCTATAAATAATTATGGATACAAGAGGATAGCCAACTTGCAAGAATATGCTAAAAATGAAAATGTAACCCATACCTGTCTTAAAATTTAAAAGCTAACCAAAATAACTCACCCTAATCTTATATTTGTCTATTTTGTTTAGTATATATTATGTTAAGTGTTATTAAATGCAACATGCATGGAAAAAAAATGACATGCAGCATATAGCTGAAACATGAATAAACATGTTGGCAAACATGTCAATAGCACAAGATGTATATAAAATCAACCAAGAAGTGTTGATATAGCTAGTAACTTTTCTATTTCAAGATTCATAGATTGTCATTTTCACTAGAATAGCCCAGTATTTTAAATGATAATTTAACACTATAGTTTATACAGTATATCTATATAATTCTCCCTAATACGTGATAAAAAGTCCATGGCATGACAGGCTTAGAAGGACCTTGGCCTATCCGCTGGCTGCTGGCCTCTTTTCAACATGTGCTAATCACAAATGTGGACAATCATCCAGCTAGTATAGGGGTGACATGTGGTCAGCATCGAGTCCCACAACCATTATAGCTGATTTTCTTAATCTGGAGCTATTACTTAGAGCTACCCAACTTCTTTATGATGCTGGGTGGGCACCGGTCGCATACTGGCTGAAATTTCATGAGAAAATTTCTTTTCCCATAGGGACTCAAATTAGTGGAAGTTCCATAGCTCTGCACCAAGACATCATACCTTAAACACTTGGCTATGGTAAAAAGCAATTACCTCTCTTAATAACCTATATCCTTGGAATTGTCAGTGTTTTCTATAATAGGAGTTGTATGTATAATGAAAATGTGTTATTTTGTTGTGTAAAAACATGTTGCATATAAAAAATAAAAAAGATTCAACTTGTGCTAAAGAAGAGTATTTTATTAGACATTTTATTGATCTTTCATTTGTTTTTGTTTAACAATATCTGATCTCTATTTAATACATTTTTGTTACAGGAACCATACACACAGTGATTTGAAATGAGGAAAAATAATAAAAAGAACAAGGTCAAAATTAATAAAACACGAAAACAAGTTAGGAAAGAACAAAGACTTCTTAAAAAGCAAGGAAAAATGAATTCTATCAAAGGAAAACAAATCCATCAAACATTTCCTTAACAAAAAATGGCGAATTCAACAGCATTGATATTAAGCACCAAACAAAGAAAAACCCATCAAAATTTTCCATTGCAAAAAGTGAACAAATTACTAACAATGACATTAAGCAACAACCAATAAAAAAAAAAGGATCCAAAGAAGGAAAGTATTTTTCCAGTGATAAGAATGAAGTTGAAAAATTACAAAATGAAATGAAAAAACAACGTCTCAAGCAGCTTATAAAAGCGAATGAAGATGAAGATAAAGAAATTAAGAAACTTGAAAAGCAGCTTAAATTAAACAAACGAAAGAGAAAATCAGTTCCAAGATCATTTGTAGAAGATGGATTGGGTTGTATCCTTTTATAATCATGTAAAAACTCTTCATAACTAACCATTAGTCTAAGTTAATGTGATTATTGTAGTTAATATCCTAAGAAATATCATTCCCTTTTACTTAATTGAAATGTGTTCTAACTACTAATTAGAACAAATATAATTGAATGAGTCATTTTGAAAAGGGATCATCTACAACTGATCAAATTTTACTGGAGAGGGGAAAAAAAATTCAACTTGTTCAGGATAAAGCATTAAATCTGAAATTGCTGCTGAATAAAGTCAGAAAGTGGTAAAGGAATAGTGTAGTTGATCCGTTCTCGGAAACAATGGAAACATGGAGAAGTGAATTTCAGAAAAAATAGTAGTTATCCCTTATCAAAATGACTCATTCAATTTTAGGTTAAATATATATATAGTCCACCGCTGTGGTCTCGAGGTAGCATACTGCCTTGTCATGCAGCGGGACCGGGTTTGTTCCCCGCTTGGGACAGTTTTTCTGGGTGAGGTTTTTATCGGGATTTTTCCTCACCTGTAAGACAAATGTCAGGAAAACTTTAAGGCCCAAACAGTCCCCGAAATCATATGGCCATCGCAATCATCATCATCATTCATATTCATCTTATCATCATCATCCTTCATCGGTGTGGAAAGCAACGGGAAGCTACCATACCTAAAATTCCCTAGTAAAGCTGCAAAGCATAGCATGAAAATGCTATGATTGCAATGAAAGACCTGCCTTCGGGCAGAATTACTATGGATGGATGGATATATATATATATATTTATTTATTTATTTAGCTTTTTAAGTTTAAGACTGATCAATATTACTATTCTCATTATTAATGAGTTGGATATTTTGACTCACCTCATATTTCTTGATTTTTATGCAGACCGGTTTCGTCGCTTTTGTGCGACATTCACAATGCATTCCAACTGCTGTCTTGCAGTTGTCCATCCTGTAAGTTGACCTCTGCTCCCTCTGCCGGCTGACCGATGAACTTCAAAATAAATTTTTTTTTCTCTTTCTCCGGGATTTCAAAATTCATGGTTTTCTTTCTATTTTTGCAGATGTAAATTTTTGCCCAAATTGTAAGTTCCTTAGATTTTTCTAATTGTTTTAGTAATTTGGCCTTAGTGTCAATTCTATGTTTTTCTGACCATGCATGTACAGCTATTGCAGATTTTTCTATTTCTCCATTTTTAAGTGTTCTTTCAATCTTGTATTTTTTTCCTATGTATATTTTTTCACAATCTTTACAAACAATTTGATAAATCCCTGATTTGTTGTTGTCTTCAATCTTTTCATTCTTGTTGGTTTTGATTAAAATTTTCAGCAAAGTTAACATTGAATTAGCACCAAAAAATGATTAGTTTCAATAAATCAAAACAAACAAAAATGAAAAGATTGAAGATGACAACAAATCAGGGATTTATCAAATTGATTCTAAAGATATGGAAAGAATGTACATAGGAAAAAATGAAAAGGAACTTAAATACAAGATTGAAAGAACACCTTAGAAATGTTAAAAATGGAGAAATAGAAAAATCTGCAATAGCTGTACATGCATGGTCAGAAAAACACAGAATTGAAACCAAGGCCAAATTACTAAAAAAAATTAGAAAAATATAAGGAACTCACAATTTGGGAGAAAATTTCTTCTTCTTCATCCTTTCATGTGATAGACCTAGGGGTCTGTTAAGGTCTCAATCCAACATTTGAAGGGTCTGTCCAAAGATCTCTTGCCTGGTGGTTGGTAATTTAAAATTAGACGTAGTATTCTTGTTCTGCTCATTATTCTTACGTGGGATTCCAGTTGTTTCTATATTTTTGTACATATTCAATGATTTACATGGAAATTTACATCTGAAAAAGTAAAAGAAAACCACGAATTTTGAAATTCCCGGAGAAAGAGAAAAAATTTGATTTGGAAGTTCATTGGTCAGCTGGCAGAGGAAGCAGAGGTCAACTTACAGGATGAACAACTGCAAGATAGCAGTTGGAATGTGTCGAGAATGTCGTGCAAAAGCGACGAAACTGATCTGCATAAAAATCAAGAAATATGAGGTGAGTCAAAATATCCAACTCATTGATAATTAAAAGAAACCTCATAGTGTTATTTCCTACCTATATTAAATAAATTACTATTCTCAGTTGGCTTTAGAAAATGGAAGTTTGTATATTGGACCAAAAATGCATAAAGGAATAACTTCTAGTAAATTCTCTCTCCTCCATGGCGAAACAGGCCTAGCAGGACCTTGTCCTACAACTGGCTGCTGGTTTGACATCCACATATGTTAATCACAGAGGCACATATCATCCAGGCAGTGTAGGGGTGACATGCAGTTGGCATATTGGATCCTCCAACTATTATAGCTGATTTTCTCAACCTAGAGCTGCGAACTACCCAAATTTTCACAATGCTGGGTCCCATACTGAGCGAAATTCCATGAGAAAATTTCCTCCCTCATTGGGGACTCGAATAGTGCAAGTTCTATAGCTCTGCATTAAGACATGATACCTTAAACCTTTCAGCTAAGAAAGAGTGGAGTATCACCATTAAGTCTGGTTGTAAAGGGGCCAACAATTTTTGCCCAGAGGCCTCTTATTTCAGACTTGTGGTTCTTTTATATGCTGTAAATTGGACTCATGGTTTTACTTCCCTTTTGAAGGACATCATCAGGATTTTTGTGCACTGAAAAATCCTGGTCAGGTTTGAACCCGCAAACCTTGTAACTAGAGGCTAGTATGGTAACCACTAATCCACTGTTATCAACACTACATCATAATATCTTGTATCTGTTTGATATGTTATATTGTGTTATTCTGTTTAGAACAAGGGTTAATAGGGATGATTGGATGCATGTGAATCTCCATGGCACAATATGCATAGAAGGCCCTTGGTTTAATAGCTGGCTGTTATATGATATACCAATTTCCTGTTTTTTTCAAATAAATTTCCCTTCTATATAAGTACAAAGTTTCAAAACCTATTATTACTGTCTTCATAATATTAATCCTCATTGAAAATAAAGAGGATACTGAATAAAATAAAGGCCAACAGAGAATAAGAACAAAAGGATTCTTAGCCTATGACACAAGGAGCAGTTAGGGTGGCCAGCCCTAAGCTTCAGTCAACTTTACACCTAAAATTTCCTTATAATAATTTTATCAGGCTGGGTGAGTGCCAGGGTTAGTCTGGACTTGAATTAGTGAAGAAAAATTACCATTTCCTCCATTGTCACTGTCCAGGTTTGAACCTAGAGTACCAGTTAATAATCAAACACCTTTCAGCCTGAGCAACCTGAGTGCAGGATATTGAAATATTTTCTTTAACTTGGTACTTTAGATGTATTAGAAGTTTGTGAGCAAGATAATTTGAAACAAACAATGCACATTGATCAAACTCTAAATGAATCAGGTTCAGAATTTGAAGATGACTTTGCCCTTATGATTGGTTCCAAGAAGACAGATAAAGCAGTAAAAAGGAACATGATAACATTAATGATGATAGTAAAAGTGAAGGAAGTGAAGAAATGAACACTGATTCCGAAAGTCAAGTCTCTGTAAATTCAGAAGAAGCAAATGAATGTGATTTTGCTATATCAGATTCTGAAGTATATGATTCCAATCAAGATAATGATACAGTTAGTAAAGAAACAAGAGGTATCAAAAGAAAAGTAACCATTGATGAAACTGAAGCTAATAAAAAGAAACTAAAGAAGAAATCTTTGCTTCAGAACTTTGTAGAAGAGAATATAGGAGCAGTGAAAATAAAACATATTGAACAAGAGAAGTACAACGGAACAGTTAATGAACACCAAGCTGAAGATTACAAGAAGATTAAAAAAGAGAAAACACATAAGAAAGAGAATTATGATGAAAGTGATGCTGATAATGATGAATTTGAAAGTGATGAACTGGAAGAAAACACAGACGAGGAAGAAGATAAGCAGGATGATGAATATTGGGAGGATATCTATGGCAGAACTCGGGACAAACAAGGCCATATTATCCAGGTAATAAATCATTGAATGTATTTTAATGAAGTAAGATATTTTAAAGAGGGCAATGCCATAGCATACTTAATTAAGGCAATATGCTAAAAACCAAAATTTTTGCAGGTTTGATTCTTGGTGTGGTCAGAATTTTTAAAACTGGTCTAAACCTTCTGGTGACATATGGCACTGGGGTCAACTCATCCTCTAATCAAAATGAGTACCAGCAGTATGTTTTGGGGGTAAATGTAGCCTTAATGCAGGATGGCATCTCATGTTGATTGTCTAGAAAGTTGGTTGGTATCTAATGTCGAGCACTTGATAATGAAATCATTCGCTCTCTTGCACTCCAATATTTAGCAGAAAGGCTGGTCTCTTCCACAAAAGCTGGACAACGGAGGAGATTTGTCTAGAAAGTTGAGAGACCTAACTTATTTATACTTTAAAGGGCCCATAAGGTTCATAGTGGGATCATTTTGAAAGATATTTAGATATTCTAAAATATAAATAAACTTTCTTATTTAGTTAGGGTAATTTAAATCACTGCTAATAATTAACTTTTAACTATTCAATATATGATATTTAAGTTTTATCTTGGTATACTCAATATTTTAGGGATAAACAATTTTTCAATCTGGGTTTGAATTTGTGGCCTTCAAGCTCTTTTGATAAGTAAATCACTACTGACTGAATTAGCAAAAAATGTAATGCAGTATTATATGTGATAAAAAAATTTCATGGTGCAACAGACCTAGAAGCCCTTGACCTACCAACTGGCTGCTGGCCTCACATCCATATGTTAATCATAGTGATGGATCATCATCCAGATGATATAGGGATGATTTATGATGGGCATGTCAGGTCCCCCAATCATTAAACCTGGTTTCCTCAAACTGGTTCTGCTATTTATTGTTGCTGTCCAAATTACTCATGATGCTGGATGGGCACCAGTCCCATATTGACCGAAATTTCTTACCACATGGGGACTCAGAACCAATACATGCTTTGTAGTTCTGCACCAAGGCATGATGCCTTAAACAGCTCAGCTATGATGCAGAACTATGTAATGTTTTTATTATTGATTTCGTACATCTCAATGATGGATAAATCATATTTGAAGAGAAAAATTATACGCTCAGACCGGGACTTGAACCCGGGACCCTTGGTTCTCTAGACCAAGTGCTCTACCAACTGAGCTACCTGAGCAAGTACCGATCTAAATGCAAATCTTTCTCTATATACATTGTAATTCCCATCCACCAAATGCTGTGAAGCCATGCTTCTATCTTGCAAATGGCGGCTCCTTTATTAAGAAGACATATTTGGGAATTATACATTACAGCCACTACGGCTTTTTCCAAGTTTTTATTATTGATTTCGTACATCTCAATGATGGATAAATCATATTTGAAGAGAAAAATTATACGCTCAGACCGGGACTTGAACCCGGGACCCTTGGTTCTCTAGACCAAGTGCTCTACCAACTGAGCTACCTGAGCAAGTACCGATCTAAACGCAAATCTTTCTCTATATACATTGTAATTCCCATCCACCAAATGCTGTGAAGCCATGCTTCTATCTTGCAAATGGCGGCTCCTTTATTAAGAAGACATATTTGGGAATTATACATTACAGCCAGTACGGCTTTTTCCAAGTTTTTATTATTGATTTCGTACATCTCAATGATGGATAAATCATATTGAAGAGAAAAATTATACGCTCAGACCGGGACTTGAACCCGGGACCCTTGGTTCTCTAGACCAAGTGCTCTACCAACTGAGCTACCTGAGCAAGTACCGATCTAAACGCAAATCTTTCTCTATATACATTGTAATTCCCATCCACCAAATGCTGTGAAGCCATGCTTCTACTTGCAAATGGCGGCTCCTTTATTAAGAAGACATATTTGGGAATTATACATTACAGCCAGTACGGCTTTTTCCAAGTTTTTATTATTGATTTCGTACATCTCAATGATGGATAAATCATATTTGAAGAGAAAAATTATACGCTCAGACCGGGACTTGAACCCGGGACCCTTGGTTCTCTAGACCAAGTGCTCTACCAACTGAGCTACCTGAGCAAGTACCGATCTAAACGCAAATCTTTCTCTATATACATGCTTCACAGCATTTGGTGGATGGGAATTACAATGTATATAGAGAAAGATTTGCGTTTAGATCGGTACTTGCTCAGGTAGCTCAGTTGGTAGAGCACTTGGTCTAGAGAACCAAGAGTCCCGGGTTCAAGTCCCGGTTTGAGCGTATAATTTTTCTCTTCAAATATGATTTATCCATCATTGAGATGTACGAAATCAATAATAAAAACTTGGAAAAAGCCGTACTGGCTGTAATGTATAATTCCCAAATATGTCTTCTTAATAAAGGAGCCGCCATTTGCAAGTAGAAGCATGGCTTCACAGCATTTGGTGGATGGGAATTACAATGTATATAGAGAAAGATTTGCGTTTAGATCGGTACTTGCTCAGGTAGCTCAGTTGGTAGAGCACTTGGTCTAGAGAACCAAGGGTCCCGGGTTCAAGTCCCGGTCTGAGCGTATAATTTTTTCTCTTCAAATATGATTTATCCATCATTGAGATGTACGAAATCAATAATAAAAACTTGGAAAAAGCCGTACTGGCTGTAATGTATAATTCCCAAATATGTCTTCTTAATAAAGGAGCCGCCATTTGCAAGATAGAAGCATGGCTTCACAGCATTTGGTGGTTGGGAATTACAATGTATATAGAGAAAGATTTGCGTTTAGATCGGTACTTGCTCAGGTAGCTCAGTTGGTAGAGCACTTGGTCTAGAGAACCAAGGGTCCCGGGTTCAAGTCCCGGTCTGAGTGTATAATTTTTCTCTTCAAATATGATTTATCCATCATTGAGATGTACGAAATCAATAATAAAAACTTGGAAAAAGCCGTACTGGCTGTAATGTATAATTCCCAAATATGTCTTTCTAATAAAGGAGCCGCCATTTGCAAGATAGAAGCATGGCTTCACAGCATTTGGTGGATGGGAATTACAATGTATATAGAGAAAGATTTGCGTTTAGATCGGTACTTGCTCAGGTAGCTCAGTTGGTAGAGCACTTGGTCTAGAGAACCAAGGGTCCCGGGTTCAAGTCCCGGTCTGAGCGTATAATTTTTCTCTTCAAATACTATGTAATGTGTTAGCATGAAGAAAATCCATGAGATGGAAAGTAATTATATCATTGGCATTATTGAATTCAGAGGTTCAATGGCCACAGACAAAAGCTCTCCATATATTAAGTTATGTAGTGATATATATATATATATATATATCCCTGAGCTAATGTTTTTTAACCATTCCCTGTATAATTTACATTCATAGCATGGTTAAAATTATTCTCCCACCTCATTCTTGGCTTATCTACTGGATGCTTTTCCCTTCAGCTTTCCTACAAGACGTTATGTCTTCCCAATGCAGTTTATGAGAAGTTCTTATTATTGAACTTTTATAGGAAAAAATCACTATAAGGTTTAATTTAAGATAAAATATTAAAATAGTTCATACCTCACCTCATATCCAGTCTTCTAATTATACTGCAGTTTCAAAGCATTGGCAGCTACTTCTTTGGTAATATCTCGTCGACTGATGTTAATAATAATAATAATAATAATAGCTTTATTTTACCTGGCAGAGTTAAGGCCTTAAGGCCTTGTCTACCACTCAACCAGGTTTAAAAAAAATACAAAAGAAAAGTCTTAAATCTAAATTACAATATATATATAAACGATTACAAGTTATGAATACAATACAATTAATATTTATAATGTATTTTGATTTACTCTAAATTTAACGAATTAAATATATAATATGTACAAGATATATAAAAAAAACGAGGAAAAGATTAATGACATAGTATAAAATTAAATAAATAGAGAAAAATTAATTATTAGACAACAGGTAACTGTATAAGCGTGACTTAAAGGTGCCAAGTGTGCGGCAACCCCTGATATCTTGAGGAAGGAGATTCCAGGAGCGGGCGGAGGCTACTGTGAAGGAAGTAGAATAGGAGGAAGTGCTATGAAGAGGAATTGTTAGCAGACTGCTATCTTGTGACCTAGTGTCAATATTGTGGTAGGAGGATAACTTCTCAAATCTGGACGCCAGGTAAGTAGGAATGTAGGAATTCAGAAGCTTGAAAAGTAGCGAAAGAGAGTGCAATTTACGTCTGTCAGTAAGACGGAGCCAAGAGAGGTTATTAAAGTGTTCGGAAATATGGTCATAACGGCGGATATTGAAAATGAATCGAATGCAAGCATTATGAACACGCTGCAGTCTCTGCGACAAGGCATAGTTTAGATCATTATATATAATGTCACAATAATCGAAGTGTGGTAACACAAGATTCTGCACTAGGATTTGTTTTAACGAAACTGGGAGAAAATTCTTTAAGCGTCTAAGATAATGTAAGATGGAGAAAGTCTTTTTACATATGTGTTTCACTTGTGTTTGCCAGGTTAAATTTGCGTCTAGATGTAGTCCAAGATCTATTACTGAAGAAGAATAAGGGATAATTATATTATTTATAGTAATGTTTGGAAGTGTAGATATGTCAAAGGTTGTAAGCAGTCTTTGTTGTCCCATTAGAATTACTTGTGACTTGTTAGGATTTAGATTTAGACCGATACTTGAAGACCAGTTAAAGATGGATATGAGATCGTCATTCATTTTCATCAAGCTGTTATAGAGAGAATGAGGAGGTGAATGTAGGTAAATTTGGAGATCATCAGCATAGAGGTGATAACGGCAGTGCTTTAGTACAGTTGGCAAAACATTTATGTAGATTGAGAAAAGAAGAGGTCTGAGAACACTGCCCTGGGGGACTCCAGCCGGCACATTACGCCAAGTCGAAGATCTAGAGTTTAATGAAACGTATTGTTGACGACCGTGCAGGTATGAGTCGAACCAGGATACAGCGCTGTCAGACAAATGTAGGTGCTTGAGCTTTATCATAAGTAAGTCGTGGTCTACTGTGTCAAAAGCTTTGCTGAAGTCAAGTAAGATGTTATGTACCCTCCTGAGCTTTATTGGTCCACCAATAGAAGGAAGAAGAAGTAGTTCTTCTGATCGACATAACATCAGTTGACGAGATATTATTGAAGATGAAACTGCAGTATAATTAGAAGACTGGATATGAGGTGAGGTATGAAATATTTTAATTTAATCTTAAGTTCTTATTATGTCTGGTTTCCCATAAAGGTCATATAGCTCACTGTTACAAAGTTTTTCCCATTTACCTGTCTGTTCATCTCTCTTTGGTTAAAAAATATCCTAGCACTTTATTCTCAAATACTCATAATCTTTTCCCTTCTCTTAAAGAAAGAGACCATGCTTCACATCCATATACTATAATTGGAAGAATATCAGTTTTATGTATTTTCAAACCCTCGGGGGTCCCCATCTAGGGGATATGTGGATAGTGACCACAAGGTGCCCAAGCTGAGCAAAACATTGCTTCCACTTACTTGTGTTTTAGGGGCACGCCGTAGTGTAGTGGTTAAGGCACTGTGCTACAAGCCGGAAGGTCGAGGGTTCAAGTCCTGGTGGGGTCAGGATTTTTAAACTGACTCAAACCTTCTGGCAGCTCTATGGTCCTGGGGTCGACTCAGCCTCTTGGAAATGAAGCTTGTTCTTGGGATAAAAGCGGCCGTCACACAGGGCTGACATCAAGTGTCAGTTGTCCAGAAAATGTGCGAGCCTTAACCTCCCACTACCCCAAGGGCCTCCTGAGGTCTGTAGTGGGAATACTTTACTTTTTACTTGTGTTTTGCTCCTTACTTTTATCTTTAACCGATCTGGTATTTCTTCCTTTTCTAGTACCAGATCCCTATTTTGACTTTCCTATCGAGTCTCCTTTGCCTGACCTCTTGTTTTATTCGACCCTGATGGTATTCAATTATTTGAGGCCGAAAGGTTCATTTCTGTCTTTCCTATATCTCTTTCTTTTAACCTCATGTGCACTCACCTTGAATGCCCACATAAGTTGCACGTTCAAATGCAGCCCCATTGCAACTTATAGCATAAGTATACAATGGATTCGTGTCATCAGCTAAGGCTGGATACACGTAATGAAGAAGTATTATGTATTTACAAGAATTCTTGTTGTGCATAATAGCATGAATTTCCAGAATTGAGCCTATGTTCACTTTCTTTATGCATCTTATTCCTGTTGTTCCTCGATATTTGAATTCTGACACTTCAACATTTTCCTTATTAATAGTGAGTGGAGAACATATTTTAATTGACTCGCCTCATACATTTTCAAACTTCTTTGATACCGACGGTTTCAGACAATATCATGTCCTTCTTCAGTCATGGCTTTCCACTCATGAAGACGGACATGACATTGTCTGAAATTATCGGTATCAAAGAAGTTTGAAAATGTATGAGGTGAGTCGATTAAAATATGTTCTCCACTCACTATTAATGATATAACCTCATAATGTTTACTTCCCAATATTAATTTAAATATTTTCCTTATTGTTGATAATATAATTATTTTTGCTTTGAAAATTATTAATTACATAGTTTTTTTTTTCTTTGTGTTTTTTTTCTTTTCTTTATTTTATTTTTATATATTCAGGTTGAAAAAACAAAATATATACCACCACATTTAAGAGTCAAAGAAACACCTGAAAACACGAAAAAACAGGAGTACCTAATACGTCTAAAGAAACAAATGAAGGGTTTAATCAACCGACTGGCTGAGAGTAACATGAGTAGTATTTCATCACAGGTAAGTGTTTGGATTAAACTGTGAACTCTAGAGCTTCAATGTGTTTATAAAATAATGATGTTCATCATAACACTAATAAAAATTTGTAATGATAGGTTTAATTAATATTTAAAAAATACCCATATTTTTCCAGCTCCTAGGCTCTTGTCAGAAAAATATGTTCTTCTGTGCATGCATATATGTAAAATTTCAAAAAACAGTTATGGTCATATCCATTGTTTCTTTCAGACAGTTTCCTCCAGGGTGGCATTTTGGAGACTCGGGGGGGGGGGCAGGATAAATAAAATGATACAAAATTATCTCTTTTTGTCAACTGACCAAATAAACTCATTATGAACTTCTATGCGGAAAGCAACGGGAAGCTACCACACCTACAATTCCCTAGTAAAGCTGCAAGCATAACATGAAAATGCTATGATTGCAGTGAAGGACCTGCCTTTGGGCAGAATTACTATGGACGGATGAATGATTATTACATATGTACATATAATAACAGTAATTTAGTAGGGAAGTATACTAGATGTGACTATGGAAGCATTAGAAAAAAATGAATTTAAAACTTAAAATATTTGGTCTTTTCAGAGGAATCGTATTTGATGAGGTTTCTTCAGTGCATACAGGTTTACTACTTTATCTAAAAATTATTTTGTCAGACTCTCAAATCCCTCGATGGCAATCATAAAATGTTATAATCAATGTTTCTGGTATCATTCTGTTTCTTGTCTTATTTAATATCCTATTTATAGCACTGAAGTACCACTACAGAGACTGCTGTTACAAGGACCATCAGGAAAGTTTCACACAGCTTCTGCATTTCCAAACTCTCTCCACAGCACAACAGACCCTTGGCCTACCAATCAACCCCCCAGCCATTATAGCTGGTTTTCTCAACCTGGAACCACTATTTATTGTAGCTACCCAATCTCCTCACAATGCTGGGTGGGCACCGGTACCATACTGGCCAAAATTCCATGAGGATTCGAACCAGTGCGAGTCCTAGTTCTGTGCCATGGCATATGCCTTAAACCACTTGGCTAAGGTGCAGGACTTGCATTTCCAAAACTTTTGTTAATTGTTTTTCATCAACTTTATAGGTTCTGCTATTGATTACCTACTTGACAAAACATTTGAAGGATTTCAAATTGGTTAGAACACTATCCACATTAAGTATACGAAAATTGTAATGGGTAACCCATTATCTTATTTTTTAGCAAATTTGTTCATGAGTAACTTCAAGTGTCAAATAATAAAAGAACATCCTCTGAAGTTTAAATTTTTGTGCAGATATGTGGACGATGTAATTTCTACAGTTAAATAAAAACATATAGAAGATGATCTTGATGAAGATTTTCGGGCTGTAGGCCGTGGTCGTGAGGCTTGTAGTTCCCCGACGTTTCGCCAAAGACTGTGTCTGGCAATGTCGGGGAACTACAAACCTCACAACCACGGCCTACAGCCCAAAAATCTTCATCAAGATCATCATAGCAACTCCGGCCGTGAAAGTCTACGTGAATACATATAGAAGATGCTTTAAAATTCTTGAACATACTGGGTAAAAAATTAAATTCACTTTAGAAACAGAAGAGAACAAACATTTACAATTTTTTATCTTTAATTGTATAGAAATGAAGAAAAAAGGAAAATAGAATTTGGTATTCACAGAAAAGAAACACATACTGATAATTAATTAAATAAATAGAATTCAACCACATTGCACACAAAATGGCAGTATTTAACAGCTTAACACATAGACTAGTAAACATACCCTTGAGCAAAGAAAATTTAGAATTAGAGAAAAAACACATAATTAAAGAAAAGAAGGAAAATGGTTTTGGAGAAAAAAATAAAAGATACACAAAAAATAGAGAAGAACAAAAAACAAAAATTGATTAATGAAAGTACTTTTCAGATAGAAAAACAAATCGAAACAAAATACAGGAAGTTCACATATCATCCATGGGCACACAATAAATTCTGAAAGATTTTTGACAAATTTAATATCAAGTTAGCACCAAAAAAAATGATTTCTAATTAAAACTAACAAAAATGAAAAGATTGATGAAGGAAAAATCAGGAATACCAGATAAAGTGTGCTGATTGTGATAAGATATACATAGGGAAAACAAGGAAAAACTTGGCCATTAGAACAAAAGAATACATTAGAAATGTAAAAAATACAGATATAGAAAAATCTGCAGTGGTTGCTCACATTTGGTCGGAAAAGCATAAAATCAATGTAAACATTGAACTAAAAAACAGTTGGTTAATACAAAAGAATTCACAATTTGGGAGATCCTCACACAGAAGTACAAAAACAAGATTATGAATTTTGAAATTTCCTGGGAAAAAGATTTGATTTATAAGTTCTTTGGTCTGTCAAAAGATGGAGTGGGAGCCAACATCCAGGGCTGACAAAGTAAATTTCAGTAGTCTGGACAAGCTGACGATGGCGAACATGATATACCAAAACTAGTTCAAATAGAACACAAGTTACGAGATAAAATGTCTCTGGATTCACTTTATTTATTAGTCCCACTATAGTTCATACGGTTTGTAAAAGGCAACCATAATGGGTATCCAGTGCATGGGAGTATAGTTGGCCCACTTGATCCCAAGCGACATAAATTTGAGACCTGATCCTCGAAGTTGGGGGTTGGGTATAAGTGTTGAAAACTCTACTCTAAAAATATTCTTGTTAAGAAACTGCAAGAGATTAGAGCCGGATATCTTACTGGTCAGCTGCAAGCAATAAGAATAATGATTTAAGAAAGCCAAGGGTCCCGGGTTCGAGTCTCGGTCTAGGTGAAAATGTTTCTCTTCAAATATGATTTAAGAAGTTGGATGTTAGAAGATGGAGAAGATATGCTATGGACAGAGATAAATAGAGAACAATCTTGACAGCAGCCAGGGCTCAAAATGGGTTGTAGTGCATATATTATTATTATTATTTTATTCATTGTGCATATACAGGTAGGGGGGGGGGAAAGTCCATCTTTAGATTTAAGTAAGGGTAAAAATGGACAAGATTGTTTGCTGAAGATAATGGAGATTTTCTGTTGAAACTTGTCCCAAAAAAATATTATGTAAGGTGAGGTGTAAAGATCTAATTCAATTTATTTGATAAATACTTCATAATGCGAATTCCTATTATGAGGATATGCTATTATTTTGCATGACAGTGCAAGACCACATACCAGTCATCACACCTCTGAAGAGATTGTGAAAATTGAATGGAAAGTCTTGCCTTATCCCCCCTATAGCCCTGATCTAGCACCATTTAGACTTCCACCTGTTTGGGCCACTAAAGGAAGCACATTGTGGGATTCACTTTGAAGATGAGGCCATAAAAATGTCCATGCATCAATGGCTTAGGAAGCAAGACCATGTGATTTTTTCCACACTGGAATACATACCTTAGTTAAAAAAATGGATCAAAACTGTGGAAAAGGATGGAGATTATATTGAAAAGTGACAAATTATTTGTCAATGTTGTGGTTTTATGCTAAGTAAATTGCATTTAATTTTCTTGATAATTAAAGGAGAAAAAATAGGAGGCATTACTTATTGATTGATCCTCATAATTTTATGTTAAATCATGACTTGTTTTATTTAATTGATATATTTTAATCTTGTTTTAGATAGAGGAACTATACATGTCTAACAGTCGCAATGACATGAATGAAACATTAATGAGTTTACTTATGGAGTCACTAGTTGCAACTGTTATTACACCAGAACGTCTCATCATGGAACATGTAATGTTGATAGCAATACTTCATGCTAATGTTGGTACAGAGATAGGTAGGTAACTATTGTCAATCCAAAATGAGATTTGCTCTTGATGTAAACATTGACTGAAGTATATCACTCATGATGTTTTTATTATTAATTTAACATTTGTCACTGAAAGATAAATTATATTTGAAGAGAAAAATTTTCGCCTAGACCGAGACTCGAACCCGGGACCCTTGGCTTTCCGGGCCAAGTGCTCTACCAACTGAGCTACCGAGGCGAGTTACGATCTAGACGCAAATTTTTCTCTTATATACGTTGTAATTCCCTATCGCCAAATGCTTTTGAAACCATTGCTTCTATCTTTGCAAATGGCGGCTTCTTAGTTAAGAAGACATTTATTGGGAATTTAACATTACTTTATAAAGCTAGTAAGGCTTCTAATGATGTTTTTATTATTGATTTAACATTTCTCACTGAAAGATAAATTATATTTGAAGAGAAAAATTTTCGCCTAGACCGAGACTCGAACCCGGGACCCTTGGCTTTCCGGGCCAAGTGCTCTACCAACTGAGCTACCGAGGCGAGTTATGATCTAGACGCAAATTTTTCTCTTATATATGTTGTAATTCCCTATCGCCAAATGCTTTTGAAACCATTGCTTCTATCTTTGCATCACTGATAGAAAGGGAAGAGAATCCATAACTTTTACAGTATTATCTTTTGCATATAATATTTGTTATTTATCATCATTCTTTCATGTTGTTGACCTGAAAGGATTGTAATGGCCTACAAATAAATTTTCTAACAATTTGTTCCTTGCTATTCCAACAATATTTTACCATAGTTAAATATGAGAAATAACATTATGAGATTCTTATTCATGAAGAATGAGTCATTTTTTATCTCTTACCTCATAGTTTATGTTTTCTTAAATATGGGAACTGCAGTTTCCTAAATCTTCTTAAATATTTGGGAAAACCTTTAGAATTGACAGTTCGGGAGAAGATATGTATTCAGAAGAACAAATTTAAATTCATGAATTTCGAAATTCCTGATGAACGGGACCTGATCTTGAAGTTCATCCAATCAACTCCAGATGGCAGCGTTATAGATGGAGATTCCAACAAAAATCTGGTAGTCATAATGTCGGTTGAAAATGGGGGGGGGGATATTTCCTCTTGAAAACTGCAGTTCCTGTGTTTAAGAAAACAAACTATGAGGTAAGATATAAAAATATGACTCATTCTTCATAAATATTTTACCATTTGATTGGTACTTTAAAATTGCCTTAGGAATTCTGGATCTGGACTACGGTCCACATGTTAACACCAGTTCTGTTAATACTGATCAATGAAATCTATTTGTTATTTATAAAGAACACAACCTGCATAGTCTTATTCTTTATCATACTACAAGATCATGTAGACAAAAAAAAAAGATAGTTTGTCATTGCTACAATAATAAATATTAATCCAATTGTTCTTTCAAATACATATATCTACTTATTAACAAATAGTATTGTGGCAAATAATTATCAAGGATTGCAATGGGGAACCATTGTTCCCATTTGAAAATACAACACGAAATAATATTATAAGGTTTTACTTAATAAATAGTTACAGTCTGTAACTACTGAAGATGAGGCTAACAAGCCTTGAAACATATGTCTAATAGAAACAACGATATTAGTAAGAATTAATCATGCAAAACTTATCATTATTCCCATTTTTAGCAACACTATTCATGGATAATTTTGAATGTCAGATTATGAAACCACACTCTTTGATTTTAAAGATTTAGTTCAGATATGTAGACAATATAATTTCAATAGTTAATTTCAAACATAAAGAAGATAAAATTTATTGTTCCATCTTCAGTATTTACTTGACAACTGTGTCGTGTAAATGCTGAAGATGGAACAAATTGTGTTCTGAAACCTATCTAAATGGAAGATTGAATTTGAGATGAGGTGATAAATAATTTATTTAAAATAAAAATATACCTCATAGTGTTACTTCCTATAAAGTTCAATAAAGAGGATACCTTAAAAACTTTTGAACATTCAAAGCAAACAGAAGGGGGAAAAAAAAACTTTGGAATCTGAAAATAATAATCAGATATAATTTTTAGACCTAATTTCATTAGAAATGTAAAGAAAAGAAAAATAGAATTTGGATTTTACAGAAGACACACACTGATAATTATATTAAAGCTTCAGGATTTAACCACATTGCACACCAACAGAGTCTTCAATAGACCAGTAAACATTCCCATGAACAAAGAAATTTTCAATTCAAGAGGACTCCAAACTCCATGATGCGACAGGCCTAGAAGACCCTTGACCTAACAGCTGGCTGCTGGCCTCACATCCACATGCGTTATTCACAGAGGTAGATGATCATCCAACCAATGTAGGGGTGACATGTTGTAGTATATCGGGTCCCCAAGCCTTTATAGCTGGTTTTCTCAACCTGAAGCCGCTACTTATTGTAGCTACCTAAATGCCTCACGATGCTGGGTGGGCACTGATCAAATTCAATGAGAAAATTTCTTTCCCCATGGAGACTCGAACCAGTGCAAGTCCTGTAGCTCTGTGCCAAGGCATTCTCCCTTAACCATTCAGCTACGGCACGGGACCAATTCAAGAGAAAGAATACATATTAAACGTAGCAAAATAAAATGGGTTTGAAGGAAACACGATTTACAAGAAAATAATATCTCTGTTTCATATCTCCAAACACTACGATCCCACTTAAATTTTGTGGCACAATACACCTAGAAGCTGGCTACTAGTTTCACATCCACATGTAACATTTATACAGGTGAACAGGAACGATCATCCAGTCTCTATCCTCTATAGGGCTAACATATGATTGAGTCTGTAATTGCTGACGATGGGGCTCAGAAGCCTTGGAACATATGTTCGACAAAAAACGACTATAAGAGGTAAGAATGAACAGACAAAATAATTATAAACAAACCTCTTAATTAAGTTATGTAGATAGGAAATAACACTATGAGGTTCTTTAATATTGTTTATTTTTTATTATTTCACTCACCTCATACTTCATAATTCATAGCAGACCCTGGGTTTCTTCACGTAATTTGTGACATTGTCAATGCTGCGTCACGTTCACAACTCACACAGTTGTGAACGTGACGCAGCATTGACAATGTCACAAATTACGTGAAGAAACCCAGGGTCTGCTATGAATTATGAAGTATGAGGTGAGTGAAATAATAAAAAATAAACAAAACCTCTTAATGTTACTTCCTATTGTATTAAAAAAAATGTGATTGCATATTGAGTCTGCCACATATTACAAGTGGTTACTCAACCTGGACCCACTACTTATTGTATCTATTAAATTCCTCACAATACTGGATGGGCACCAGTCCCAAATTGCTTGAATTTCCATGAGAAAAATTTTTCCTCCATAGGGATTCAAACTAGTGCATGTCCCATAATATTGCAGTAGGCCATGATGTCCTTGTCTGCATGGCTATGGAACAGGGTGTGATCCATCTTACATTATCCATTCCTTATTAAAATGATAAAAGAGATTTATAATCACCCACATATGAATTTCAAAGCTTCTTATACCTTTCACATTGATGACTAATGTTAAAAAATGAATTAATCATGATTCTGAAAGTTTACTCCTTGATATTGAGTCCCCTACTTAGATGACTTAAGAATATGGAAGAGCTTTCTCAGAATCATGAGAAAGTTCTAATTCATATGGCAATGAGATTTTTTTCTAGGCAAAAGTAGCTTCCTCAGGCCTGAGAATTCCCTCAAAGAACTCTCCCTTGCTTTCTCAACTTTATATAACATTGCATTCTCGAATAACTCTCAGAAAAATCAATTGTATTGTATTGTAAGCCTATGTTTTCCCTTTACAAAGATTTAGGCACTCTTCCCCTAGAGGGAAGAATTTGAACCATATTAATTTAGTTACACTTGTTTTCATATAGATGTCATTTTGAGTGGTCAGTGGTCAGCGTTCCGCCTCATACTGACATCTAGGAAACCATGGTAGTACTAGGATGTGAAAATTTGGTAAATTTTGCTTAGGGGCCTTTTCATTCAGGCTTAAGGATTTTTTACGAGCCTGAAAATCTTCAGACTTGGGACCCACGGCTTAATGTCCCTCCCGGAGGACTTGCTCCTTGGATTTTTCCATCCTAAAAAATCCATCGACCTTGGCCGGGTTTGAACCCGCGACCCTCGGGACCAGAGGCAAGGAGCATACCACTAGTCCACCGCGGCTGACAGAAAAATCAATAACAAGTCAATATGGTTATCTGTATCTATTACTTCCGGATCAATCTCGTCTAACAAGTATGAACTTTGCTGATGACACGGTGATTATAGGGAAATATATAGCAGCTGCCAGTGAACTGACAAGAATAGTTCTGCAGAGGTTTCAGTAAATAGGCCTTCAAATTAATGTTTCCAAATCAGTAGTGCTTTCAATCGAGAAAGGTAAACTATGTGAAAAAGATCTCCAATTTGATGGACATGCAATTCGTGCCCATAAAATCACTGACACTATTTGTTATTTAGGTGTCAACTTTTCAGATCATATAACTTTTGATTCTAAGCAAACCCTTACTAAATTATGGAATAATATTGTAACTCTCATTGGTTCACCACTGTTGCAGCCTGATCAGAAATTTACAGTTTTAAATTGTTCCATATCTCCAACTCTAATTTACCCGTTTCAAACAGTACCACCAAATCAAATACCAAAAACATTTTTAGTGAATTGTTATAAACTTTTGAGAAGTGGACTTAAAGAAATTTTACATCTTCCGATGGATGTCCCTGATCACAAGTTATATACTGAACGTCGGAATAAAGTACTTGGTTTATTTTGTGCAACATGGGAAACAAAATTACAGCACTTAAACATTCGCCATATTCTTTACCAAGACAATAATACTACTCTCCGAAACCTAAAAGAGGAAAGTTTACAATGTGTGAGAGACCTTAACATTTAACCTAATGACATCAATATTAATACTCTAAGTCTTCTACCAGATGTAAGGAAACTCAGGAAACAACTAAGAGACAAAGAAGCAGTTCTCTGGAGTCAACTTCCTCATAAAGGAAAAGGCACTGTTCTCTACAGTGAATATACACCAGCAAATCAATGGATTCGTGATCATCAGGAATTGTCTTGTTCCGAATGGAGAGAAGTGATTAAAATGCAAGCCAATGTATCGGTGGTGTGTTCTTTGCCAGGCAGGTCTAGGAAGAATACCATCTGTAGACGTTGCAGAGAGCACGAAACCCTTGCACATGTCCTTGGGGCTTGTCCGTTTGGAGAATCACTGAGAAACATTTGGCGCCACACTATTCGAAACATGATAGCAGAAGCACAGTTTATGAGGAAGTTCATGGTGTGGCCACTAATGGAAGTAATAGACAAATAGATATTATTGCATTTAGACCATCATCTAAAACTGGTATGATATTAGATCCTACAATCCGTTTTGAGACTCATAGTGGTCAACCTGAGGAAGTTGACTGTGAAAAGAAAGCCATATATGAGCCAACAATTGATATTACAAAGATAAATATCAATTAGATAGTATAACTGTCACAGGATTGATGATCGGGGCAAGAGGTACTATATCAGGATTCGTAGCTAAATTTTGGAATTTCTTAGATTTGGACAGAGTGTATCTTTCTAAAATTGCCATCGCTGCCATTAGAGGATCAATTTAAATTTTAAGAAACCATCTTTACAAAATTTATACTTTATAGTATGTATACTTCAATTACTATTTGAAATGTTTTTAATGTATTTACAAAATGTATTTTTTAATGTATTTACAAAATGTATTTCAACAATTTCGAAAATTAATTGTCTGTATCACTTTGTCCTTGAGGCAATCCTCTAATGAGGAAAGTTGTATATAATAATAAGAAATGAGATAATTTTTTAAAACTGAATTAATCCAAACCTGATCACTTTTATTCATATTACCCATTAGATTAGTGAACATGTGTGCAAAGCTATACATATTTGTTTCTTGTTAAGAATGGGTCTTATTTTGGATAGATATATTATTATATGTAAAAGTGATATGATAGAAAGTTAAAAGGTAATTTGCTATGACAGGTGGACATACATTTACAGGGATATTTGATACAATAGAATATTTATATGAATTGGGTGTTTCACATCTTATCTCACAAAATATCCTTTTCTCACCTGACATATTTTGAAAGCCTTTTATCATCAGCTATCCTCTGATTGTTTGATTTGAGTTGTTAACACACATATGGTAAATAATCTGGAATTTACCAAATTAGTTGCAAAGACAGTAATAAAGTATGCAGAGTAAAACAAAAAAGAAATTTGGATTCTTGCACTAAAGAACATTTTAAGAATATTAAAATGGTAAAATTGAAAAATTGGTAATAGCAGCTTATCATTTGATAAAGGATCATATATTTGAAAAACAAACTAATATATGAAAAATAAACCAAACTATTAAAAGATTTAGAAAAACCAATAGAAATAACAATATGGAATAGAATAAGAACAGGAACATGAATTTTGAATATATATATTTATTTATATTGTTTATTATATTGTATATTACAAGATATTGTCTGAAACCGTCGGTATCGAAGAAATTTGAAAATGTATGAGGTGAGTCGTTAAAAATATGTTCTCCATTCACTATTAATGAATTTTGAAGATCCCTGCAACTAAGATTTGATCTGAAAGTTCATTCAACCTCCATCAGGAGGAAAGAGGAGTTTAAATTATGATGGAAACAAAGGCTTTTGAAACATGTTTGGTGAAAAAAAGCCTATTTTACGAGGTAAGATGTGAAGTTTCTGATTCTATATTCTACTGATAATTTACCTCATAGTGCTACTTCTCATTAATTTTTATTAAAAACACTTGACAAAGTTTAAGTGAAATGCCAAGCAAAAGTGCTGTGAAACATGTTTCTTTTTATTATACTATTTGATATTTAATTTTCAGGAGCACATGTGCTGCAGACATTAGTTAAAAAATTTAATGAAATACTTCAAGTTCAGCAAGAAATTGAAAACAAAGAACTGGACAATATAGTCTTAATTCTTTCATACTTATACAATTTTAAGGTATGATAATTTTTTCTCCTTATTACTAAAATAATTTATGTCATATTAAAATTCAATGGTAGTAATGACTATGGTCTCCAGCATAATTTGAAATTGGTTTCTTAAAATTAGCATTGTGGTGAAAAAGTTGTTAATTGTAATAATTTTTTAAAAATTGAATATCCATTATTTACTTTCACACATGCATATAAAGAAAGAGGGAAGCTATATTTATAAATGATTATTTTTAGATTTTTAATAAATTATCCTTCATCTAATATTTAATTCTGTCAAATTTATGGTACAAATTATATATTAATTTGTCACTTTCAACATCATTGCAGGAAACACAAAATCATATACAGGGTGACTTTTAATTACACCGACAAACTGATTCCTGACTGTAAATGGAGGAAAAAATGTCCTATGAATAAGTGTCCATAAATGCATCGTTGCCACGGTAGATGGCACTGACAAATGACATTCTCTCGGCCCTGTTGCATGGCCTGCTAGATCACCAGCCTTAAACCCCCTGGATTTTTACCTCTGGAGGCATTTGAAAAGTATTGTGTATGCTGAACCAGTTCCTGATGTGCATACCCTTCTACAGTGTGTCCATGTTGCCTGTGATGCTATTCGGATAGATGCTGGAACATGCGAAAAGTGAAGCAATCCATGATACGACGAGTGAACGTGTGCATTGCATCCCATGGAAGCCACATTGAACGTCTGTTGAGACATGGATGTGATTATGCTATGTAATGTGTGCCAGGATGATTTGTTGTCGTTGGATGCACATCTTTCATTTCCGGACATATGTTTATAGGATGTTTATTTTCCTTCATTTCCAGTCAGGAATCAGTCCCTGAAGTTTGTCGGTGTAATTACCATTCACCCTGTACATTATGAATACACATACATTTAATATGACTCTACTTTTATTAATAGGCAATGTATATGTATATTTTTTATGTGAAGATAATAATTTGGTTTTTTATTAGTAGTTTTTCTTCCACTTCTTCTACTTCATCTGTCCTTGTATCCCTTTTCAAATAGTTGAATCTTGGTCAAAAGCATAATATATCTCAACCATTCCACTTCTCTCTCTCCCCAGTTTACAATATTCTCCATAACTTGTTCCTTCCATCTATATCTTAACTGACCTCTTGGTCTCTTCCCTTGTATTGTATGTTCTGATCATGCCATAATGAAGATGGTTAAGACAAAACACTACAAGATGGAAAGTAGCAGTTTTGAGTCCCAATGGGATCAACATTTTTTAACTCTTAAATCTACAAGTTAGACCATGGTCCTGGGAACAATTTAGCCTCTAACAAAAATGAGTACCATATCATATTCTGGGGGTAAAGATGGCTATTACCTGACAAGTGCCAATTGTTTAGAATTGTGGGAGCCATAAAATCCTATTATTATTAAAATATAAATTATCAGAATCCACTTTATAATTAGTATTAAGACACTTTTCATTAAATTTTGTCTCAGTCCTCATATTGAGTTGTAAGTGAAAACTTTTTATAATATTAATGTACTGTTATATTCTTGAATTGTTTATTTCAGGTTTTCAGTGCTATTTTGATGTATAATATATTGGATAAGTTAGCAGAAGGCTTTAGAGAAAAAGAGGTTGAATTAATCCTCCTAATATTGAAAAACGTAGGGTTTAGTCTTCGGAAAGATGATCCTCTAGCTTTTAAAAGATCTCATTCTCAGGTTGCAACAGAAAGCAGGTGAAGCTGTGCAGTTAAAAAACAAGTGAGTTTATGTCATTCAACACATTATAAACTCTATTAAGTTATGTAGATAGGAAATAACACTATGAGGTTTTTTAATATTGTTTATTTTTAATATTTCACTCACCTCATACTTCATAATTCATAGCAGACCCTGGGTTTCTTCACATCTTTTGTGACATGTGAGAATGTCACAAAAGATGTGAAGAAACCCAGGGTCTGCTATGAATTATGAAGTATGAGGTGAGTGAAATATTAAAAATAAACAACATTATAAACTCTATTTGCATTTACTATTTAAAATCTTAGAAATTCAAGATATTTTATACTTTAAATTTTATAACAAAAAAAAAGTTTTTTTTAAATAACATATAGCGTATTTTGATGATATATTTTTAATTAACATGTTCCAGAATTGGATACAAACATATACCGTAATTTGTATGTCACCATAATACTTCAGTATATGTTTTTAAAACTACAGATTTCTTGAAATTGGCCCTCTAGTTATCATATGATAGTACTGAACTGTAGCTGAATGATTTAAGACATCATGACTTGGTGCAGAGTTCCAGGACATGCACTGGTTCTAGTCCCCATGGGGCAAAAAATGTTCTCATGAAATTTTGGCTAGTATAGGACCAGTGTCCACCCCAGCATCATTAGGAATTTGAGTATCTACAATAAGTAGTGGCTTAAGAAAACAGCTACAATGACTGGAGGACACGATAACCACATTCATTCATTCATTCATAGTGTTCTGCTCAAGAGCAGGTATTTCACTGAAAACTCAGCATTCTCCACTCTTTCCTTAACTCAACTTTCTTTTTTGTATCTGCATACAAACCATTTATTTTAATATTGTCTATCATCTGATGTCTTTTTTCTGCCTCTAACTTTCTTTCCATTGACCATTCCTTCTAGAGCATCCTTCAGCAGGCAGTTTCTTCTTAGCCAGTGGCCAATCCAATTTCTTTTCCTCTTCATTATGAGTTCCAGCATTGTTCTTCTTTGACCCACTCTGTCTAGCACATCTTTATTTCTTACTTCGTCTGTCCATTTTATATGTTTCATTCTTCTCCATATCCACATCTCAAAAGCTTCCATGCTCTTTTCCTCATTCCGTTGTAATGTCCAAGTCTCTGCACCATACAATGCTACCCTCCACACAAAGCACTTCACTAGCCTCTTCCTTAATTTTTTTGCCAAAGGTCCGCAGAAAATGCTTCTCTTCTTGTTGAAAGCTTATTTTGCCATTGCTATCCTCTGCTTTACTTCTTGACCGCAGTTCATGTTACTACTGATAGTACAACCCAAGTATTTGAATCTCTCCACTTGCTCAATGGCCTCATCTTTAATCCTCATGTTTATCTTCCTTGGTTTCTTTCCTATAATCATGGCCTTCGTCTTATTTATATTTATCTTCATCCCATAATCCTCGCACTTATCATTTAGCACCATCAGCATGTTACTCAGTGTCAATGCATCTTCTGCTAGCAAAGCCATATCATCAGCAAATCTTATGCACATATCATTCCTATTATGTTGCTGTGATTAATACATATGAATATGAGGCCAGCAGCCGGCTGGTAGGGCAAGTGCCATCTAGTTTACTGTGCCATGAAGTTAAGTTACCATATGATAAAGAAAAAAAGAGACTAGTGACTCTTGACATACTAATTCATATGCTAAATATTGTTTTATTAATGTATGTGCATAATGCCAGATGAATATACATTTTTGTAAGACTTTTAAACACTTTCAATCTTAATGTTTTATTTTAGGAAGTAATATTTTGAAGTTCTTTTAATTATATTATCAAGAGTCTCATTATCTTACCTCTATTAATGTTGATTTGTTCTTGAACATGTTTCGATTGGATATTCAATCATCTTCAGCATCTTGCCCAGAACAAATCAACATTAATATTGAGGTAAGATAAACAGACTCTTAATAATATAACTTTCAATCTTATTTGAAGAGAAAAATTATATGCTCAGACTGGGACTCGAACCCAGTACCTTTGGCTCTCTAGACCAATCCTCTACCGACTGAGCTATCTGGGCTTTCAATTTTATCTGAAAATATTAATTATGTAATATATATAGGTTTTAAAATCATAAATTAATATATGTACTAATAGAATTGTTATGGTTTTTAATTTTTCTAGTGCTCGAGTAAAATTTATGCTGGAAATTCTATTAGCCATCAAGAACAACAATATGACAAAAATTCCAAATTTTGATCCAAGTCATATTGAACATCTTAAAAAATTAATGAAAGGATTTTTACGTAAAGGAAATTATATAACTGAACTCAAGATTTCACTGGAAGATCTATTGAAAGGTAAAAATAAAATTAATTTTGTATCTTCATAATAGTCATGTGTTAACTGATTCCAGGTAACTAACAATATCCAAGGATTAACATAGATTACTCACATAAACATGCATGCTCTTAAACCAACTCAATGGAACTATCGAACCCAGAGTTTCTTGGAGGTGCGGACATATGTTTTCCATAGATCCCTAGCCTGTGCTATGTTTTCTGATCATTCCCTGTATAATTCATTCCCTCAGATCAAAGTTAATATTACTACTACTATATCCAGGATAGATTTATCTAATTTCCTTGTTAATATTATCTTTACGACTTGTAAAGATGGCTGAAAATGAAAGGGATGCCTCTTGAAATTGCAGTGCTATGCTTGAAGATCACGTAATTTATGAGATGAGATTTCACAACTTACTATTTATTAGTTATTAACTGAAAACCTCATAATGTTATTTCCCATAATTAATTAAAGAGAGAGAGAGAACTATTTATTAAGAGAGAGAATGTTAATTCCTATTGATTTACTGATAAAACAAGTTAGTTAATTATGACCAGTCTTGTGTTAAGAATTTCTGATTACAATTCATGAGGTCCCGGGTTTGATTCATGCTCATACCAGAATATTTTCTTAAAGAGAATTGTTCTTTTGATTGCTCATGGTCTGGAATTTAAGTTAAGTTTAGGTTTAAACACCCTCCTGGTTCTTCGTTTTTTATTTATCACCCTTCCTCAGCAGGGTAATATAACTTTGCCATCCAGGTGCTCCAATCTCAGAACTGGGTTACAGTTTTGCTAATGCCAGAAATATCATAATACATCGAGGGGGAAAAAAAAAATACTTTGGTGAAATATAGCCAGAAGTCATTGTGATTTTTTTTTGTTCTTTCAGCTGATGAACGTGGAAGATGGTGGGTTGTGGGATCAGCCTGGACAGGGGTGCTTCCAGGAGAGAGAGAAAACAGATAAGACAGAAGTTAAAATAAATACTTCAAATCAGATTAGCAAACAAGTGCTAGAACTTGCACAAAAGCATCACATGAACACAGATGTACGGAAGAATATCTTCTGCATTCTCATGACTGCTGAGGTAACAATTTTATCCATTAGTGTCATAAAATTTCTTTTTATTTAGTGTTAGCACAATCAAAATTTACTTATGTACATAAGAAAGAATATATTGTGAGTCCATATCAATGGAGAATTGTGAAGATCCTAAAACCATCATGAGCATAACTAAATATACCATTCATAGTTAAATATGGGAAATAACATTATGAGGTTCTTAATTCGTAAATTAAACCGTGTTTAAAGAAACATAAAATATGAGGTAAGATATAAAAAAATTATAAATATGCCATACTTATCTTCATAATAAACACATTATTTTTTTCTAAATTGTCCATTATACGAGGAAAAAGGTTTTATTGAAAAAAAAGTGTTAAATATAGAGCCATTTGGAATGAGAAATAATAACCACCTAACATAGTAGAAGCACAACAATTCTGAACATTAAGAAAAAATAAACAAAAATTAACACAATCACAGATAAACAATGGTCCAATAACCAACAAAATGTCACAGAAGGAAGCAGTAGCAAGATTCAGATTAAAACAGAACATGATTGTTTGGTTGCCCATCTGTATAAAATTAAAATTTATAGCTCAGACAGATGTCCTGCACCATAGCTGAATGGTTTATGTCTTCATTACTTATTTTAGGAATTCTCACTATGAGGTATATTCATTAAGGTAGAATTTTTTATCACTCACCTTATATTGTTCTTCTTATTTGTTCCGAAACTAGTTTATGGTCAAATAAGAACAATATGAGGCGAGTGATAAAAATTCTACCTTAATTTATGTCTTCATGTCTTGGCAGAGCTTTGAGACTTGCACTGGTTCAAGTTCCCATGGGGAAATAAATTTTCTCATGGAATTTTAGCCAGTATAAGGTGAATTCACACCCAACACCATGAAGAATTTGAATAGTAACAGTAAGTAGCAGCTCCAGGGAAGAAAACCAACTACAATGTCTGGGGGAATCCAACATGCTAACCACATGTCATCCCTATATTGACTAGATGATTGCCCACCTCTGTAATTAACACATGTGGGTATGAGTCCAGCAGTTGGCTGATTGGCCAGGAGTCTCCTAGACCTATTGTGCCATGGAGTTTTTTTTTTAACTCTGACAAATGCACACCATGAATATCTATAAATGTTGACCATCTCCTCATATGTAGATAACATCAAACAAAAAAAAAGATAATTAAATTAATGTTTTTATTACCTCACCTCATATCCTTTTTCTTCTATGCTGCAGTTTCGGAGCTTATCTCCATCGTCAGTAGCCTCTGGTCGATAAAATGATGTTGCCAAATTGTAAGTCTACTGGGATGCAAGATTCTTAATGAGCAAGAAGCACTCAAAGACGTCATTGGAAGAAGAAGAAAACTAAATAATCAATAGCGTACTTAATAATATACCCACCAGTAGCAACTACAAATAATATTGTTTATTTTTTATTTCACTCACCTCATACTTCATGTGAAGTATGAGGTGAGTGAAATAAAAAAATAAACAATATTAAAAAACCTCATAGTGTTATTTCCTATCTACATAACTTACAAATAACATATTTGAAGAGAAAAATGTATGCTCAGACTTGACTGCACATACGAGGATCATAAAAACTTGTATATACAAAAAAGTTGTTAATACCAGTATAACCTAATCTATCATGATAAGAATGTTTACAATTTTTTTAAACTGAGTCGGATAAAATGTTTTTTTATCTCACCTCCAAAGTTTGTGTTTTCACGATATCAATTTCAAACTCTGACTTGACCAATGATTACCCATGGATATTTAATTGTTGATATAGATATGTTGATGATATTTTCTCAGTATTATATTCCAAACATATTGAAGATAATCAATGGTAAAGAGAAAATGTTTTTGCCTGAAGCGGGAATCAAACCCCAAACCTTAAGCTTTCCGTGCTGATGCTCTGACCACTGAGCTAATTCAGGCTTCATTCTCATCCAAGCATTAAGCATTCCCATTAAGGTAATGGAAGGATCAGCACGGAAAGCTGAAGGTTTGGGGTTCGATTCCCGGTTCAGGCAAAAAAAAAATTATCTTTACCATTGATTACAATAATTTAGATTTGTACATTAATTTACTTATTTCAATCATAGTAACAGCTTTAGCTTCTTAATATTGGAGATACATTGAAATTACTTAGGGTGAATCTGTGAAATTTACTATTGAATTGAAGAAAAATAATTAAATACTGTTTTTGGACCTATATATAATTAGAAATGAACAGCAACAAAAAATTGAATTCAATATTGACATGAAAGAATACAGATAATTACATTAAATCTTCAGATATTAATCATATTGCACATAAACATGCAATATTCAACAGTTTAATATATAGATTAACGAACATTCCATTAAATGAAGGAAATTTTAAGAAAGAATATCACCACATTTCAACATAGCTAGATTCAATGGTTTTAGGAAATTCAAACAACAAAAAAGACTAAAAGAATACACCACCCTACAATCTGATTCCAAGAAAGAGAAACAAATAAAAAAATTACCTTCCTAGATCACACAGAAAATTAAAGAAAAAATTAACAAATTCAGTATTACATTGGCACTGATTAACAAATTTAGTCTCGGTAATCTTCTAATATCTAATAGAAAAGTTAATGTCCCAGATAGAAAAAATCTGGAATTTATCAGATTAGTTGTAATGACTGCAAGAAATTTACAAATGTGATATGTAATACAGTTTTTGTATTTTGAAAAGTTAATCCATGTACTGCCATGTAATGCTTATCTGTAATTTCCAGGATTATCTAGATGCATTTGAAAAGTTATTACACCTAGGACTGAAGAATCAACAGGAACGAGAAATTATTTATGTTGTAATGCATTGTTGTCTCCAAGAAAAACAATTTAATCCCTATTATTGTCATCTTGCTCAGAAATTTTGTGATTTTGATAGAAAGTTCCAGGTAAGAAGATTTTACAGTATTCCAATTTTTTTTTAAATACTAAAATCAAAAGACATCACTATTTAAAATTAAAATTATGTAGCTTGTTCCACTTAAAAACAGAATACCACTTTTTTCTTTTTTTCAGATTATTATTCAATATGCCTTGTGGGATAAATTTAAAGAGCTTCAAAATATTTCACCTTTTCAGCTAACAAATTTAGCAAAATTTCTTCTGCATTTGATAATTGAGAAAGGACTACCACTCTCTGTGCTTAAGGTAATATATATATATTTTATTAATATAAACTTTTTAAGTATTTTATATTAAAATTATTTTTCTTCTAGCTTATAATATATCTCTTATATTGTCATTGTGCTTTCAAAATCAGTTATATGAAAAAAAAATAAATAAATAAAGGAGACATATACCAGAGGCATAAACAATTTTCCTGATGTTTTTATTATTAAGTTAATGTCTTAATTATTAATTTATTAGCATTTGGTGCTGGGAATTACAACATATATAAGAGAAAAATTTGCGTCTAGATTGGAACTCGTCCCAGTAGCTCAGATGATAGAGCATTGGCCTAGAAAGCCAAAGGTCCTGGGTTCGAGTCTCAGTCTGGGCGAAAATGTTTCTCTTCAAATAAAAATTTTCCTAATGTTGAGTGCACACTGGCAATCTACATCATACAAGTTGTTCAATTTATATATTATATGTTGTTTTTATTATAAATTAACATTTCTCACTGAAGGACAAATTATATTTGAAGAGAAAAATTTTACGTTCATAGTCTTGACACTTTCAGGAATTGTATAAGAGAAAAATTTGCATTTAGATTGGAGGCCTAGGATACCTCAGTGGCAGAGCACTAGTGTATAAAACTAGAGATGCTGGGTTCGAACCACAGTCTAGCTGTAAAATTTTTCTCTTCAAATATAATTCGTCCTTCTACATTATACTTTATTGATAGTGAAAACATTGGCCAATTGTTTTTTTTATACATCCATATGAAATATATGTGGATTTTAGGCAAATTTACTATAAAATGTATCGAGCAACTGGTAATTTCATTTGAACTCCTCAAGTCTGATTAGATCAAATTTTAATCAGTCTTTCCCATCTAAGTAATTGTATTGTATTGTAAGCCTATGTTTTCCCTTTACAGAGATTTAGGCGCTCTCCCCCTACAGGGAAGAATTTGAACCATACTAATTTATTATTGTTTATTTTTTATCATTTCACTCACCTCATACTTCATAATTTATAGCAGACCCAGGGTTTCTTCACGTAATTCGTGACATTGTCAATGCTGCGTCATGTTCACAACTGACGTCCAACGGCCTTCTATCCTGCAGACTGACCTCCGCGCCATCTGGTGGCCGACCGAATAATTTCCAAATCAGGCCTCTTTCTTTATAACCGGGTATTTCAAAATTCATAGTTGTATTTTCATTCTTGCATATGTAAATTTTTTCCCAAATTGTGAGTTCCTTCGGTTTTTCCAATTGTTTAAGTAATTTTGTTTTGGTTTCTATTCTATGTTTTTCTGACCAGGCATGTGCAGCTATTGCAGATTTTTCGGTTTCTCCATTTTTAACATTTCTGAGGTGTTCTTTTAATCTTGTATTTAGATTCCTTTTTGTTTTTCCTATGTATATCTTTTCACAATCTTTACAATTAATTTGATAAATTCCCGATTTTTTGCAGTCTTCAATTTTTTCATTTTTGTTGGTTTTTATTAAATTACCTAAGCTGTAATCATTTTTCGGTGCTAATTTAATGTTGAATTTGTTGAAAATTTTTTGAAACTTGTCAAATACGAAAGGATGGTATGTGAACTTCTTGAATTTTTTGCCTATATTTTTATCTGTCTGAAGAGTACTTTCATTGATGACTTTTTGTTCTTTGAATTTATTTATTTTCTTGTGTATCATTTTCTTGTGAAAACCATTATCCTTAGCAATTTGTATGATGTGTTCTTTCTCTTTATTGTAATTTTCTTTGCTCATGGGGACATTCACAAGTCTGCGTGTTAAACTATTAAATACTGCCTGTTTGTGTGAAAAATGGTTAAATCCAGTAGCTTTTATATAATTGTCGATGTGAGTTTCTTTCTGTAGATTCCAAATTCTATTTTCTTTTTCTCTTCTTTCCTAATCAATTTAAGGTCTAAAAATGGTATTTCATGATTATTTTCTATTTCCATTGTAATGGAAATAGAAAATAATCATGAAATACCATTTTTAGACCTTAAATTGATTAGGAAAGAAGAGAAAAAGAAAATAGAATTTGGAATCTACAGAAAAGAAACTCACATCGACAATTATATAAAAGCTACTGGATTTAACCATTTTTCACACAAACAGGCAGTATTTAATAGTAATGGAAATAGAAAATAATCATGAAATACCATTTTTAGACCTTAAATTGATTAGGAAAGAAGAGAAAAAGAAAATAGAATTTGGAATCTACAGAAAAGAAACTCACATCGACAATTATATAAAAGCTACTGGATTTAACCATTTTTCACACAAACAGGCAGTATTTAATAGTTTAACACGCAGACTTGTGAATGTCCCCATGAGCAAAGAAAATTACAATAAAGAGAAAGAACACATCATACAAATTGCTAAGGATAATGGTTTTCACAAGAAAATGATACACAAGAAAATAAATAAATTCAAAGAACAAAAAGTCATCAATGAAAGTACTCTTCAGACAGATAAAAATATAGGCAAAAATTCAAGAAGTTCACATACCATCCTTTCGTATTTGACAAGTTTCAAAAAATTTTCAACAAATTCAACATTAAATTAGCACCGAAAAATGATTACAGCTTAGGTAATTTAATAAAAACCAACAAAAATGAAAAAATTGAAGACTGCAAAAAATCGGGAATTTATCAAATTAATTGTAAAGATTGTGAAAAGATATACATAGGAAAAACAAAAAGGAATCTAAATACAAGATTAAAAGAACACCTCAGAAATGTTAAAAATGGAGAAACCGAAAAATCTGCAATAGCTGCACATGCCTGGTCAGAAAACATAGAATAGAAACCAAAACAAAATTACTTAAACAATTGGAAAAACCGAAGGAACTCACAATTTGGGAAAAAATTTACATATGCAAGAATGAAAATACAACTATGAATTTTGAAATACCCGGTTATAAAGAAAGAGGCCTGATTTGGAAATTATTCGGTCGGCCACCAGATGGCGCGGAGGTCAGTCTGCAGGATAGAAGGCCGTTGGACGTCAGTTGTGAACATGACGCAGCATTGACAATGTCACGAATTACGTGAAGAAACCCTGGGTCTGCTATAAATTATGAAGTATGAGGTGAGTGAAATGATAAAAAATAAACAATATTAAAGAACCTCATAGTGTTATTTCCTATCTACATAACTTAACATACTAATTTAGTTACACTTGTTTTCGTATAGATGTCATTTTGAGTGGTATGTGGTCAGCGTTCCGCCTCATACTGATATCTAGGAAACCAAGGTAGTACTAGGACGGGAAAATTCGGTAAATTTTGCTTAGAGGCCTTTTCATTCAAGCTTAAGGATTTTTTACGAGCCTGAAAATCTTCAGACTCGGGACCCACGGCTTAAAGTCCCTCCCAGAGTACTTGCTCCTTGGATTTTTCCGTCCTAAAAAATCCATCGACCCCGGCCAGATTTGAACCTGCAACCCTTGGGACCAGAGGCAAGGAGCATAACCACTAGTCCACCGCGGCCGACCCATCTAAGTAATACCATATTAATTCCCTGTTAGAAGCCTCTTTGAGATGATGTGCTAACCACTAGTCATTCTTTGGCATCTGTATGGAAATATACATAACTAAATTAAATTGGTTGAGAAACTCCCGTGTGGGAGGACCCTTTTTTCCACTTGGGGATGTATGGGTATAAACTATATGTGTGTGTATATACAGGGCTATCCAGAAAAAAGGAACAGACATCAAACATTTCTTTCAATGTACAAAAAATAGAAACACAATTCCAACATTCCTGGAAAGAGAAAAGTTTGAAGTTCCTATCACGGCCGCATTGGCGCTGTTGCTTGTCATGTTGATTGTTTGTATGAAAATGGTGACACAACAGGATATTGGATTGGAAGAGGAGGAGCAGAAGATCAACTTTATTACCGGTGGCCTCCCAGGTTACCAGACCTAACCCTGTGATTTTTATCTGTGGGGTTACTTTAAAGACAGTGTTTTATTCCCCCTATGCCTGACACTCTTGAAAATCTGCGACATCAAATTCTTTAAGCTGTGAATTCAATAACTAGAGACCAGCTGATTCGTGTGTTGCAAGAAATGAACCACCATTTTGATATTTGTCATGTGCTCATATTGAATGCATAAAGTAGTGAAATTTAAACTTTTCTCTTTCCAGGAACATTGGAATTGTGTTTTTATTTTTTGTAGTTTGGAAGAAATAAATGTTTGAAGCCTGTTCCTTCTTTCTGAATAGCCCTGTATTTATCCTCATATTTTGTATTAATGAATTGTTTCTATATTCCAGGTAATTCACTTTGCAGAGGTTGATAAAATTACTGTCAAGTTTTTACGTCAACTTCTTTTGGGACTGTTACTTTATAAATCTGAGGAAGAAGTTCAGCAAGCATTTCAACGAGTTGCGCTTGCAAAAAATCTTCATGTGTTCCGAGAAGGAATCAGATTGTTTATACACCACTTTTTGTTAAGGAACTTAGAAAATCACACAGTTGAAAATATTGAAGTATTAAAACAGAGAGCCAAGATGGCAGATAAAATTCTTGGTGCAGCAGAATCAAAAGTGAAATTCTAATAATTTATTTTTATAATGAAAGAGTTTAATAAAAAGTTTTCTACAAAATATGTTGAATACCAGAATTTATAATTTAATTCAATTTTTAAAATCTAAGTGTTTACACATTTTACATCATAGAGTCAAGTGTAAAGTAACGATGCTTTCATGTCTTTTAGAAATTATATGATACATTGATGCATCAAGATTAAGCTCTCTAATAATTTTGAAGTAGTATTTTTAGGCTATTCTTATGCCACCATGGAATCTGTGAATATTCAATAGGAGAACAAGTGAATGCTAGCACATGTTGGCCAATGTGGTAACACACATTCCCACTAGAGCCAATTCCCAACACATATCCATCCATCCATCCATAGTAATTCTGCCCGAAGGCAGGTCTTTCACTGCAATCATAGCATTTTCATGTGATTTGCAGCTTTACTAGGGAATTGTAGGTGTGGTAACTTCCCATTGCTTTCCACACCAGTGAAGGATGATGATGATGGCGGCCATATGATTTCGGGGACCGTTTGGGCCTTAAAGTTTTCCTGACATTTGTCTTACAGGTGAGGAAAAACCCTGATAAAAAGCTCACCCAGAAAAACTGTCCGGACAGGGGATCGAACCCAGGCCTGCTGCGTGACAAGGCAGCACGCTACCTCGAGACCACAGCGGTGGACTACTCACATATAAGAGGATTATTTCCCAGGAGTCCACCTACATTAGTGGCAAGTTAGGGTGAGAAGATGGGCGAGTTAGTGTACATCAAATTAGTTTAGCATTCACTTGTTTGTTAGCAGGTTTTTGTGAAAAGTTGGCTGCACTGTCTCAGCAATGACTAATACATATTTTACAATGTAAATATGGTGATTTTAGGTTACTTTCAACTCAACTTTCACTTCATTTTAAGGCATTTCTCACTTTTTTTTTTGGGGAAAAAAATCAATATATATGTATATTTCCCTCAGTTAAATTATTTATATACTTCAACAACAAATTGTGTGTTTTATTTGAATTTATGTAGGTGGCATAGAATCCCCGTATTTATTGCAGAAATTATATAAAAGCATATTAGAAAAGAATGCAGATTACAAACTATATGGATTATGACTCTTAAGTTGGTCAACCAGGCTTATTAGTGATCGTCCACTTTTGTTTAAACTCGATGTTTCATCTACCACTGCATTCAACGATAGTAGAAAAAATGCAGAGTTTAAACAAAACTAGACCATGGCCATTCAGCCCAGAAGACTAACTTAACAAAAGTTAAGACATTGGTCGTGAAAGCCTACAATTCTACATACATGGATTATCTTTCTTTACACATCTAACTGCATTCATAAAACCAAATTGATTTTTTTTTGTACTGAGGCATTACTGGTATCGTTTGCTTCTATGTCCTACATAATTTTTCTATTTTATGAAAATCAGTCATGGGGACTTTTACCAGGGAGTATGGAGGAAAAAAAATATATACCTTATGTTAAACGTTAAACTTTTATAGGAATAAATCACTATGAGGTTTAACGTAAGATAAAATCGACATATCAGTCAAGATGGTACTGAGGATGGGGCTAATGCCCTGAAATCGCGATCTATTTAGAAGATTGGTTTTGAAGAGAGGTATGAAACATTTTAATTTATATTACCTTATGTTGTTATATTTGAATAGGGAATTTTTAACATTATGAGGTTTTATTAATAAGAATTAAATGAATCGTGAATGGCAGTTTGGATAATTACTGGCAAAAGAAAAAATTGACAGTCGTGAAAACAGCTGAGGATGGTGATGATGGTCGCTGATACTGCAGTGCTGTGTTTAAAAAAACATAGAAGTATGAGGTAAGAAGAATTCACGATTCATTTAATTCTTAGCTATATCTAGTTTATGTACTTATTTAATAAATTAATTGTGAGAAATAACATTATAAGGCTTAAAAGTTAATAAATAATAGTGATTTAATATTTAAAGGACGTATTGGTAATTGCACAGAGTGTGCTGAAACTATGATCTGCAATAAAACTACAAATATGAGGTGAGTCACAAAAAATCTAACTTGTAATAATTAAAATAACAATGAGTTATGAAAATTTCACCTCATAACTCATCATTCTTCAAGCCACAGAACTGTAGTTTCTGGAGGGCATCCCTCCTATCTTCTGCCATCTTTACAAGTCGTAAAGAAAGCCTCATAATGTTATTTCCCATAATTAGTTTATGAAATAAGTACATAAACTAAATATAGCTAACCTAATGGTCCTAACCTATCCAAATCTATCGAAACTTCACGAGTCGTAAAGATGGCTGAAGATAGGTGGAATGCCTTCAGAAACTACAGTCCTGTGCTTGAAGAACACTGAGTTTATGGGGTGAGATTTTCATGACTCACTATTATTTATTAAATTAATATTGAGAAGCTAAAGCTATTACTATGATAGAAATAAGTAAATTAATGAACACAATTAAATTATTGTAAATCAATGGTAAAGAGAAACATTTTTCATAGTAATAGCTTTAGCTTCTCAATATTAATTTAATAAATAATGCTATAGCTGTGTGGAGTCCCTTCATGTCTTCTTCAGGTAGAAGCCATTCATTGTGTATTTGTGAATGATGATTCAATGCAATTGAATGTGGGACCAGTAGAATAGGTAAAGGAAGGATTTCTGCTTGGATGGGAATGAAGCCTGAATTTGCTCAGTGGACAGAGCATTAGCACGGAAAGCTAAAGGTTCAGGGTTCTATTCCCGGTTCAGGCAACAATTTTTCTCTTTACCATTGATTCACTATTATTTATTAATAATGAACTTATGTTTGTTAGATTTGAGTGGCCAAATATCTGTGTGAATTTTTGTGGCAGAATATTTTTTTTTTCTTCACAAGGATGTATTCTTTCACATGCTGTTAGGCACTGGATTTATCTACCCCAGTGGTATACAGTTACATCAAATGAGGGGAATGTGATTGATCGGTAAAATAAACCTTCACATACTTTTGTACTTCTGTTTTTAACCATCATGTATTGTTATCTTTACAGGATCCATATTGTTTCTATCACAATTTCTAGATTATGTTTATGTCCAATTCAATTTTTTTTTTTGCCATTTATTCTTACCATATATATCTCAGATCATCAATTACACTGTGCAACAGTAATTTGTCCATTTTTTAAAAATAATGGTAGTGGATAATTTCCCAAACAATCATCATCATCATCATCATCATCATCCTCTTATCATGTCCTCCTTTTGGAAGGTCGATTCCAATATGCCTGCAACCATCTTTTGATGCCCGAGGCCTATTTGTTTTTTTAAATCATTTCATCATCCACCACTGACTTGCTAGGCTTCACTGGAGCCCCTTTAGCTCACTCATTTCAGGCATACTTGTCGGATGATGCACGTCGAGCTGATGTGCATTCCCATTTTAATTAATTGTTTTAATTTCTCCAGTCATTAGCATCGCAATTCAAAGCCCTATAAAAGAGCAGACAAATTATGTGCAGAGCCTTATTTCAGATTTGAGGTTCTTTTATATGCCAAAAATCTACAACATGGAATCCACGGGTTTAATTACTTCTAGAGGAAGCCAACTTAGGACTTTTATGCCCTGAAAATCTATTGAATCCGGCCAGGTAACCTCTTGTTTACTGGGACCAATACTAACAATTTTCAAGTGGTCTTGTATTAAAATCACAAGATTTAATTTACCATTCACAGAAGACCTAGTTCTACTTGCCTCTTCAGAACATACAGTGACATTCATAAAATTACATTAATTGTAGGAACATATAAAATGGAATTATCACCCCACAAAACAAAAGAATGACTTTCTGTGGCAAAAACCCTATATTAAGAAAATTTGTATAGATGACAAAATTCTGGAAAAAGTTAATTATTTTGGATACAAACCACAATTTTTATGAGTATATGACATACAAAAAATATTATAAGATTAATAAATCTTTCAATATATTAAATAGATCTGCTAGATCCAACATAGAAATATACTAGGGCGATGAAAGCTAACAGCTTAATAACCAAATGACAAGCATTAGACAACATAAGTAATCATATTTGAAGAGAAAAATTATACGCTCAGACCGGGACTTGAACCCGGGACCCTTGGTTTTCTAGTCCAAGTGCTCTACCATTTGAGCTACCTGAGCAAGTACCGATCTAAACGCAATTTTTTCTCTATATACGTTGTAATTCCCGCCCACCAAATGCTTTGAAGCCTTTGCTTCTATCTTTGCAAATGGCGGCTCCTATATTAAGAAGACATATTTGGGAATTATACATTACATTATAAATGCCAGTACGGCTTTTTTCGATGTTCTTATTATTAATTTCATACATCTCAATGATGGATAAATCATATTTGAAGAGAAAAATTATACGCTCAGACCGGGACTTGAACCCGGGACCCTTGGTTTTCTAGTCCAAGTGCTCTACCATTTGAGCTACCTGAGCAAGTACTGATCTAAATGCAAATTTTTCTCTATATACGTTGTAATTCCCGCCCACCAAATGCTTTGAAGCCTTTGCTTCTATCTTTGCAAATGGCGGCTCCTATATTAAGAAGACAACGTCTCAGTGCTTCAACAAGGGTCAACAAGAACGGACCTAATGCATTCTGCTGATGATGGGACTAGTCCCGAAAGGCCTACAGAGTTTTAAAAGAACCTAAGTTGAGGAGACGGACCTACAAGGTAACTATACTATAGTTTTTAACCGTACATTATATTATAGTGAATGGCATATTTGATGGCTGATACCAATAGAAAACATGCACACTATAGCTACACTTACAGTCTCTTCTCCCTCCCTCAATTTATATATCTAACCTCTCTCTTTCAATTTCTGTCTCAAACTATGTTTAAAAAGAAATACATTTAATAAAAGTAAATACCATACTTACATCAAGATTAAGGAATTTTATTAATGTTATTAAAGAAATATAAAATTATGTTTTCTTCAAACATTATAGCGATAAAGGTGTTCATAACCTACATATTTTGCATAGCGAGTATTATTCACTTTACTAAACAGACGAATACTTATTTTTGGCCTGTAAATAATGACATTAAAGTTTTAATTGCATATAAATAAATTAATAATTTGTCAGCATCTAAAAACATGGGATTTTTTGAAAGGCATGAAGGGGGGAAAATGGCTCTTTCCTTGCAATATCACCTCAATACTCAATATTACATAGTATTTTCTAGCAAAATAGATTAATTATACAGCAGCATGTTGAATAAATTTTAACTGGGCAACAGTGGAAGGCAGAACAAGGAAATGATTGGCAAGTATGCCTTTTCTAGCTCCACCTCCTTGGTCATCAAATATGCTGCTCTCTATAACTGATTACAACAAGTCAACCAGATGCACAGAGTTAGGATCCATAGGTCAGTATTAAATTATATGAAAGTATGAATCGAAAACTTTACAGCTCATCTCATAAAATATGTTTTAGAGACTTTCATTCCTATTCTCATTGTCCATGTGAGAGGATTATATTTTATGATGAAAAGTGTAAAATTTCCTATTAATTTTGATGTAATATTTTAAATTTAACACTTTCCAATATGAGACAATATTATTTTGAAAGAATAATTAACGCTTGAACCGGGACTTGAACCCTGGACTTCTCATTCTCCATATGAGGATGTATCCATTACTATTCAAGCTACAATACAAACATTGACATTTCTTTCCACATATACAATTCTCAAATTGTCCAAAGGCAGGTAGAGGCTCTACCAACAGCCAAGGGCTGGCTTCTATTAAAGAAGCATTTATAATGATTAATGACTATTTAACTCATGCCCCAAATGGGAGTCAGTGACCAATCATGAATCAATGATTTTTTATTTACAACCAATCACAGTCGTGTTTCGCCTAGAATTTACCAACTAAAGTTTATCATAATAAAGAAAGCACCTCCTTTTTAACATTCTGAATAAGTCATACCATTATTTTGCAGTGACTGACTCCCCAAGAAACATGGCTACCAGATTGTATATATAGTGCATGAATGTAAACACATAGCGCATGCAGGAGTTAATATAAAAACATTTGTAGCAATTGATTAGACCACAAAAAAAAAAGAAACCACTGTTTGCACTTTCTTAAATGTATTTTTTCCCAGGTAACATTCCAGAAAAATATAATTGTCATATTTACATTATAGGACATCAGAAATCAATTACTATACAGTTTTATATGTTTCATTTCTTTTCTCCACTAGAGTGCATTCTTACAATATTGCATTCCTTTGGCAATAAATAATATGATCTGGTTGCAGTGATAAACAAAAGAAGCAAAATGAAGCATACCAATTGTTTCTCATTTGTTTTCAAACATCGTCGTTTACATTAAATATATAAATATTTTAAAATAACTATATTTAAATAATGATTTGTGAGTAAACAGCTTAAATTTATTCATTAAATAGTCCTAACAAATGTCACTCTTGATTTCCAAATTATCTAGATAAATTGGAAATCACTCGTGGCATTACTTATGAGAATTTTACACTACCTATTAAGCAGTAAAGTTTAATATTTTAAATTTAACACTTTCCAAAACTGTACATTTAACACTGTATCATAATTATTTTAGGAATTCACACTATGAGGTATATTCATGTAGGTAAAATTTTAATCACTCACCTCATATTTATTTTTTTTTTAATTTAAACTAGTTTTGGAACTTTAGATTTTCGTTCCATCATCAGTATCTCTGCAACCATTGTTCTGTTGTCTTGAGGAGCCATCTTTTGCTCTTTCCATTGGCAGACTGACAAACCTCGAAACCAGGTCATTGTCCCTGGGAATTTCAAAATTCATCAATTTCTCCTTTTTGCTGCTTTGAATTGATGATGATGGAACGGAAATCTAAAGTTCAGAAACTAGTTTAAATTAATATAAAATAAAAAATATGAGGTGAGTGATTAAAATTTTACCTACATACTGTATCGTAGTTTGAATTGTGTATTGGAAAAAGTTAAATTTAAAATATTACATCAAAATATTAAGCTTTACATTAAAGAGTCTAGTCCCACATTGAGCATTTAAGGCATAATACCTTGGTCAGATCCAAGGGACTTGAAGAAATTTTCTCATGGAATTTTGGTCAGTATGGGACTGGTGCCCAACCAGTATTGTGAGGAATTTGGATAGCTAAAATCAGTAGCAGCTCCAGTTTGAAAAAAAAAAAGCTATAATGGTTGAGGGAACCATATGCTGAACCATACTGGCTGGATGATCATAAAACTATAATTAACATTTGCAGATGTGAGGCTAGCAGCTGGCTGGTAGGCCAAGGGCATTCTAGGCCTGTCCCCCATGGAGTAAAATAAGAGATTGTAACAATGTACATTACAAAACTTTATTAGTGATGAACTGAAGTTAAATGGAGAATAATCTTAGGCAGAAAAGAATGCCCAACAAAGGAGAAAAGAGATCTTACTATTTTACTTAACACTCTTTAACAACTGAAGTCACTAACATTGCAATATAAATCTGGACACAAAACGACAAGCAAATTTTAACCAAAGGCCTCTTATTTCAGGCTTAAGGTTCTTTTATATGCTATTAAATCTGACAATGGACCCATGTTTTACTTCCCTTCATAAGGAAGCCTTATTTCAGATTATATACTCCTTAAAAATCCATTGGCCCTGACCAGGTTTGAACTTGTGAACCTAGAAACTAGAGATGATTATTGTAACCCTGAGGACTAACAAAAATGATCTAAAGGGAGCACCAAAAATCGATGCATGGAACACATCAAGGATATCAAAGCAGAATAAAAGAATAGGAGAAAATGATGGAAAGATTAAAGAGAATTGGAGCCTCTTATAAAAAATTAAAATATACCCTCTAAACTAAAGTGATTTTTTTTTTCCTTTTTATTCACAATTCAGGCCCTTATAGTCAGTGTGCAAGTTTTAAGATTTTTTTGCTGATCAGGTATCACTATTTATATAAAACAGTTTTAGTTGATGTTCTAGGCAATATTCTTCACTTTTTCAAAGATATTGGTTTTCTCAAAATAAAGTATTTTATTTTGTTATATACATGTCACCTCATATTTTGATCTCTCACTTGGGACATGTTTCAGAAGACATTTTCAGCAGACTACACCTCATAATGTTACTTCCTATCAATTTTAAAAATGGAAAATCTTAACATCTCATGTCATTAGTGTCAGATTTCAAAGCGGGGCTTGAAAGGACTGACAAATTTTGTTCATAGGTCTCTTATTTCAGACCTAATATTCTTTTCATTCTTCATTACGTGTATCAAGTCATAGCTCATGATACAAGTCCATTGCATAGTTGCAAGAGAGATTGTTGATTTTTTTTATGTAAGCTTTGCAATAGTTCAAAGCTTAGATGTAGATAATATATATGCAACTATAGGAAATTTCTGTAACAATTTATAGATGTACAGTTCAGCAGAATATGTCCTATTGAGATTCTATGATATGGGACCCATAACTTTTCTTCAACTTTGAAACCTTTAAAAAAAAAGGGAAAGGAAATCTCTACAAAACTCAATTGATTCAGATTGTATTCAAATGTACGAAACTTGAATCCAGAGACAAGTATTATACACACTGGAATAAAAAATAAAACACACATGATGACTATCAGCTGAAACTTTATCACCTTGCAACAATATTTGAGCAGCCAAAAAACTAGAAATATGGACTTACCTATTACATATGCTCAATAATAATAATCATCATCTATCCACATCCACAAAGTGTCGCCACAATGGATTCTATTCTGAGCTAACTTCTTCACTTTCCTCCAGATGTTCCCCTCCTTTGTAATTTCTTCAAGGATAGTTCTCTTCCATGTCTGTTTCAGTCAGCCTCTTCCCCTGCGTCCTTGGGAGTTCCAATCTCAATAATAATGATAAACTATATTTCTGGAATTCATGGCTTTTATTCAAGTGAGAATACGGAAGATGACACAACTATATACACAGTATAGAATTGGACAAATCCACCCATCACTGGATTGAAAATCCTTCAACCTGTCATCTTTCATATACATTGCCTAATTCCAAATGCATAACAGATGTATATATTACAAATTCTGTATTTCTCAAACCCTGTTCAAATCTTCTTCCATAAATAAAAATCACTTCACCATACTAGATCATAACTGAGAGATATCTACAATTTAAAGCAATAATCTCCATAGATCTGTGGAAACATACAGGTATTTTCTGTAATCTAAAGAGTGCGCTCAGTTTTTATTCACTAATAGACATCACCATTGTCCTATCTCTCAATATTTTTCCTATTTTAAAGCATGACATAAATTAATGAATCCTTAAAATTTATATGGTTATTTACACTTCTAAGCGATAAAGTAATTTCATTAAGGGCACCAAGAATGATAGGAAAAAGAGCCCTTGTCTTGTCTGCTAAATACGACATTAGGATAATCTCTAGAGAGATGGGGCAAGATGTTTGTGATTATATATTTATTTAAATTAAATCTTTAATACTTAGATTGTTTTTGTTTCCTAACAGCTTGAATGCATTTTGCCATGGTGGGTGAAGCTCGACTGATGGTATCAGTCATGAAGAAGTCTTCCAATTCTTTCTGTTTCACATCCAAAGGATTTCCTGATAGTTGACTATGTACATTCTGTAAAATAAATTATGTAAACTTATACAGATGTTAATTATATTAATTATATTATATTATATATTATATTATACAGATGTTATTTATTAAGGTAGAATTTTTTATCACTCACCTCATATTGTTCTTCTTATTTGACTATAAACTAGTTTCGGAACATAGTTTCTGTTCCATCCTCAGTATCGTCACGACCGTTGTTCTGTCGTCTTGAAGAGCTGTCCTTCGCTCCTTCCATTGGCTGACTGAAAAACCTCGAAACCAGGTCATTCTCACCGGGAATTTCAAAGTTCATCAATTTCTTCTTTTCGCTCTTTTGAATGTAGATCTTTTCCCAAACAGTAAGTTCTTTTGGTTTTTCTATTTGTTTTAATAATTTGGCTTCTTTCTCGATAAGATGTTTTTCAGACCATGCATGGGCAGCCACTGCAGATGTTTCTACTTCCCCTTTCTTGACATTCCTGAGATGTTCTTTCACTCTAGTTTTCAAGTTTCTCTTAGTTTTTCCTATGTAGAATTTCTCACATTCTTCACATTTAATTTGATACATCCCTGATTTGTTTTCTTCCTTAATTTTCTCATTCTTATTAGGTCTAATCAGTCCACTGATGCTGTAGTCATTTTTGGGTGCTAACCTTATGTTGAAATCTTTAAAAAAATTTTGAAACTTGTGGTGTTTTAATGGATGATATGTGAATTTTCTAAATTTTAGCTAAATTATTAAAACAAATAGAAAAACCAAAAGAACTTACTGTTTGGGAAAATATCTATATTCAAAAGAGCGAAAAGAAGAAATTGATGAACTTTGAAATTCCCGGTGAGAATGGCCTGGTTTCGAGGTTTTTCAGTCAGCCAATGGAAGGAGTGAAGGACAGCTCTTCAAGACGACAGAACAACGGTTGTGACGATACTGAGGATGGAACAGAAACTATGTTCCGAAACTAGTTTATAGTCAAATAAGAAGAACAATATGAGGTGAGTGATAAAAAATTCTACCTTAATGAATATACCTCATAGTGAGAATTCCTAAAATTCTCTGAAAAAAATTTCAATTTTAATTTTTTGGAAGATGATAAAAAATCATTGTCTTTTTAAGAATTAATGCTATGAGGTATAGTAGCAGTTCCATTATCAGTAATTTCATGACCAATGTTCTGTCGTTCAGACAAACTGCTTCTTACGTTGGTAAGTGAAATTACTGATGATGAAACTGCTTAGGTTTCGAAACCTGGTTAATTAGAGGACTGGATATGACGTGAGGTGTAAAGAATTTTATTTTAAACTTAAATTAAACCTCATAGTGATATTCCTATCAAAATTTAAATTTTTTAAATCAATGATAAAGAGAAACATTTTTGCCTGAACCGAGAATCGAACCCTGAACCTTTAGCTTTCCATGCTAACGCTCTGACCAGTGAGTTAATTCAGGCTTCATTCCCATCCAAGCATAAATCCTTCCTTTACCTTACTCTCTTGGTCTCACATTCAAATGCAATGAATCATAATTGAAAAATACACAATGAATGACTTCTACATTAAGAAGACATGAAGGACTCGCCACAGCTATAGCATTATTTATTAAATTAATATTGAGAAGCTAAAGCTATTACTATGATAGAAAAAAGTAAATTAATGAACACAATTAAATTATTTAATTGTTTTAAAATCATTAGGAAGTAACATTATGAGGTTTAATTTAATAATTGAGTTTGTATTTTTTAACATTCTTACCTCATATGAGGTAAGAATGTTAAAAAATGCAAACTCAGTTATTATTTGTGTTCATTAATTTACCTATTCGTATCATAGTAATAGCTTTAGCTTCTCAATATTAATTTATTACATTTTTTAATTGTTCAGGAATCCAGTGATAGAGTTATCCCAAATGCATTGCGAAAATGATGTATTTTTTGTTTACAGAGTTTATGCCATTTATACCTGATTTTAAAAACATTCTGATAAGAGGGATTATTAGATCTGTTAATTATGCCCAGCAAATTTAAACAAATTTTGCTGTGTGGAAATATTTTTCTCAGATTTTGTCATTTGTGGGATAGTTACCCCTCATTATTATTATTACTCTTCTTATTAACCTACACATAATCATGTTGGCCAAAGAGATCTTTTTCATTGTAATCAAATTATCTTCTTCATTCTCCACTTTCTAACTAAGTTTCCTCCGTCCTACTTTGAGAAATCACACAGTTATAAAATGGATGATGAATAGCAGGTAGACATTACAAAAGGTTGTAAATCATATAAATATGGAAGGTTCACTCAAATAGGTATTATTCTTTGCTATATTCGGAGATCGATTTTGTTCTTTCACGGCACTCAGTGATATGATATTGGTTGCATCTCTGTCCGCACAATTCACACACACATTGGTCATTCGAGGTATGGAATGTCTTGTTCTTGCATAATTTGTGGTGGAAGCTGTGAATGGCTAGTCTTGTAATGGTGTGTCTCTGCTCCTGATTCTCTTTGGTCCAATTGCGATCGATCATTGCAGTCGTCCCATACAAGTCAATATCTATCTCCGCTCTTTTCATTCTTCTCCGTTCTAGTAGCTTGTTGCTGGCTCCGGTAGATGGTAGGCTGAGTCTCAGATCTTCTATGTAAAAAGTTTCCTTGACCAGCTCATATGCCAGTCTTAATGGAGCATATTTTCCCACTCTGAGGGCACATTTTAGGAGCCGTGCCTTGACTTTCTCAATACGTTCTAAGTCACTGATTGTTAATTTTCCCCATATTAATTCGAGCCCATACGTGATTATTGGGGATATTGTCGTGTTGAAAAGTGTAGTGGCTGACATTAGTGATAGGGATGTAATGTTCTTTATTCTATACATCGCTTTTGTGACTTCTGCTGTCCTTTCTTGTATGTGGTATCTGAACGATTTCCCTGTTGTTTGTAGGGTTACGACTAGATATCTGAATTTGTTGACTGTTGTTATAGGCTCATTGTATAGCATCATTATGTCTTTTTTTGATGTCCGCCCTCCTTTTCTGAATGTCAACAGACAGGTCTTTTGCATATTGATGCTCAGTTGGTTTTTCATTACCCAGCTTTCTAATTATAAAAGTGTTTCTTGTAGTTCTTCTCGGTTGGGCGATCCTAAGGCCATATCGTCTGCATACATTATTAATGTGGTTGTAGTCTTTCCTTCGAGTATCTCCACTATGTCTGCCGTCGCTATGTTAAACAGTAGCGGGCTTATGGGGTCGCCCTGGAGGACTCCATTTGTCTGCGTGATGATCTTAGATCTGGTGACACCATCTTCTATTTCGATGTAGTTGTATTGGAGAGTGTCTAATATAATGTTGACTAGTGGATGTTCAGTGCCGATCATGTGTTTTATTTTTTGGATCAAGAGTTTTCTGTTCAGGGAGTCAAATGCTTTACTGTAGTCTATGAATACAGTATAGTATTTTCCTTTGGGTTTTCGTAAAGGTTGTAAATGTCCGTAGCTTAATTTGGATTATTTGGCTTTGGTTTAAAAATTTTTATGTAAAATTAACTTATTATAGATCAAGAGTATGCCGAATTTTTCCCTTTAGTCTTTTTAGAATACTATGTAAGTGCCTACCTCTATATCTGAGTGAGAATGCACATACTTTAATTAGTATTTCCATAGGTGATCAACATATAGCTTTAATACAGTAATAACTCTGAAAAAACATGTTTTTTATCCTCAGTAAATCTGCAATTGGATTAGTTAAAGGTTAAGTTATGTAGATAGGAAATAACACTACGAGGTTTTTTAACTATTGTTAATTTTTTCTTTCACTCACCTCATACTTCATAACTCCCTATCGTTAGGTAGGTAATGATGAGCTAAAATTAGATAATTATTTTATTTCTTTAACATATTTTTTTCTGAATAGTTTATAACCAAAAACATACTAACGACACAATTACTTTGTGCAGAATTTATCAGAATACACAATTACTTTTCCTTTTTTTCTGTGATTTTCTGAATCGTTTGTATAATTTTCCTTGTTTACATTACTTGAGGCATCATTATCATCACAGAGATAATTTTTGTTATTGTTACACATGGCTATTAACTTCTTGCTAGTTGTCCAGGATTGGATCAAGTTGCACTCAAAGAGTGAAATATTTTTTAGGACAAACTTTAGATGCTCATAACAAGCTATGTACCGGACTTCCAATATAAACCCGGACCAGCCTCACGGGGTTTCACCCGTCAGGCAGCGCTCTCTCCTCGTCTGCATTTCACTCTGCCAGCCGCTCGTCCTTGAACTAGTCAGTTTACTATCGTTCGACAAGATGAGACGTCAGCTGACATTAGAGCAGCGCATTTATGTGTGTAAATGATATTATAAATACGAATCAGCTCGTCGCGTTCGTGAGGAATTTATTCGGAACTTCCCTGGACAATTACCTCCTTCCAGATCGACAATCCATGATCTTGTGACTAAATTTGAGACCACTGGTTCAGTACAAAATAAGAAACACGCGCGAAGGCATACGGTTCTCACCGAAGAAAAATTGGACGAAATTGGCGAAAATTTTGAATGTTCACCACAAAAATCATTACCGAAATTAGCACAACAAGTTGGGATTTCAGCATCTTCTGCACATACAGCAACAAAATGTGTTTACTCGGTATAATGCCTGTTTAACTGCGGGAGGACAACATTTCCAGCATTTTCTATAAGGTAAGAAACAGTTCAAGGACAGGTGGCAGGCAGGGTGAATTGTGGGAGGAAGAGACAGCACTGCATGCCGGGTGAAACTCCGTGAGGCCGGTCCGGTTTTATATTGGAAGCCCTTTATAAGTTGGGCTATAACAGTTAGTAGGAAGATAAGTTCACATTGAAAGTAACAGAGGGAGTAAATATTTAAATTTACACATTGGGAAGGGTTAGACTAAAACTCTGAAATTACCAAAAATGGAGTTCGTCATGTTGTTTTCTGAATGCCTCATGAATATATTATAGTCATTTTTGGTGCTTAGTAAATAAGGTTAATGAAGATTTGAAATTTTTTTTTCAAAAGCTTTTCATGGTTACAACCTAAAGAATTACTATTCCTTTGGAATTTGCCAAAAGTTAAAAGAAAAACCTTTAAAGATAGAAGATGCTATCCAAAACCAGTCCAGATGAAAATACTGACCATTATTAAGATATAGATATTCTTTTTTTTGCATTTTTTCACTCATCCAGCAAATATACAAAAAAATTGACTTCTAAATAAAGTACACATTAAATCTTGTCATCTAATAAAAATAACCTCATACTTACATCAGATAAATCAACTGCCTGTTTGAAGAAATTAGCTTCTTCAACTTCTCCATATCGAGTAAGATTTGGTGATACTTCTTCTAACCTATGTCTAATTTCATGTAAATTGTCATATGGCAACTTCTGGCCCAAAATCTGAAACAGGAAATATAATGGTTATTTAGGTAAAATTTAATCACTCACCTCATATTTTTCTTCTTATTTTAATTTAAACTAGTTTCGGAACTTTACATTTCAGTTCCATCATCAGTATCCCTGCGATCGATGTTCTGTCATCTTGAAGAGCCATCTTTCCTCCCTCATTCATTAAAAACAAAAAGTTATGCAGTTGTGGACTGTCCCTTAGTGGAAGTATATCAACCACAGACATAAAAGAGACTGACAATGTCCTATCTCGAAACACTTGGCCTATTGAAGCAGAGGCAGAAGTTTAGTCTTGATGGAATATTGTGAATCTAGTTTCCATTTGAACATGTATAAATTGGAGCTATAATTTTATTGTCATATTAAAATCAAATTAAACTGCTTATAATTTATCAAGTTTTTTTTTAGTCTAGAGATATCTTACCTCAATTTAACGTTAATTTGTTCTCGAACATGTTTTGATAAATTCTTCTATATCATCGTCAGCTTGGCTAGTCTAACCAAGCTAACGATGATATAGAAGAATATATCGAAACATGTTTGAGAACAAATCAACATTAAATTGAGGTAAGATATCTCTAGACTGAAAAAAACTTGATAAAAAGATTGTAATTAATATTTAATTTTAGGAAGTGATATTTTGAGGTTATTTTAATTATATTATTTTTAGTCTGATCATCTTACCTCAATATTAATGTTCATTTGTTCTTGGCTTGAGAGAGAGAATGAAATTCCTAATGAACTGATTAGAGCAATAATATCAATTAACACACACTGCAAAACAGTAATCAAAGTAAAAGAACAGCAAACTGAAGAAATAACCCTCACAAAGGGCATCAGGCAAGGTGACTATTTAAGTCCATTCTTATTTAATATTATAATGGATAAAATTATTGAAAACATACCACCGCATTTGGGTTATAAAATGGGAAACACTAGATTTCACTTAATATGTTATGCAGATGATGTCGTTCTCCTTTCAGAATCTGAAGATAATTTACAAAGATCTTTACATCATTTTAATATAGATGCCAGAAAATACAATATGAAATTAACATGAATAAGACAAAATGCTTAACAATATCAAAAGAACCAGTAAGATGCAAATTAGAAGTGGAAAGAAAAATTATAGAACAAGTGTCAGAATTTAATTATTTAGGTGTATTAATAACAAACACTAAAAATTTAACAAAAGAAGTAAAGAAACAAACTGATAAAGCAGCATAAATATCAGGGTATATGAAAGATTTAATTTGGCACAACAAACATATGTCAATAGAAAGCAAAACCCGCATATACAAAACGATAGTTCGACCAGTTGTCGTATATGGAGCAGAAACTAGGGCTGATACAACAAAAACTAAACAAATAATAGGCACATGCTAAATGAAAATCTTAAGAACTCTTCAGGGGAAAACATTATTTGATAAAATACACAACACAGAAATTAGGGATCAATGCCATATTCAAGACATAACCAAATTTATTATAGATAGATGGAAATATTGGAAGGGTCATATAGAAAGAATGGAAGAAAACCGGCTTGCAAAAAGAGCTAAAGAAGATAGACCAATGGACGGGAGAAGAACAAGAGGAAGATCAGCCAAGAGATGGATAGACAGTGAATGCACATCCAATACGTCTTCCTCCTGATTTTGGAAATAAACAGGATGAAAATCCTACAAATTAAGAAGAAGAAGAAGATTTGTTCTTGGACATGTTTCAAAAGATTCTGTTTTATCGTCAGCTTGTCCAGACTGGTTTGATTTATGTTGCACACCCTGGTTTTCGATGTCAGCTCCATCCTGTGGTTGGCCAAAGAACCTCCATACAAGGTCATGCTCCGTCGGTATTTCAACATAAATCAAACCAGTCTGGACAAGCTGACGATAAAACAGAATTGTTTTGAAACATGTCCAAGAACAAATCAACATTAATATTAAGGTAAGATGATCAGACAAAAATAATATATAAGAGAAAAATTTGCGTATAGATCGTGACTCGCCTCGGTAGCTCAGTTGGTAGAGCACTTGGCCCGGAAAGCCAAGGGTCCCGGGTTCAAGTCTCGGTCTGGGCAAAAAATTTTCTCTTCAAATATAATTTATCTTTCGGTGAGAAATGTTAAATCAATAATAAAAACACCATTAGAAGCCTTACTAGCTTTATAAAGTAATGTTAATTTCCCAATAAATGTCTTCTTAACTAAGAAGCCGCCATTTGCAAAGATAGAAGCAATGGTTTCAAAAGCATTTGGCATTAGGGAATTACAACGTATATAAGAGAAAAATTTGCGTATAGATCGTGACTCGCCTCGGTAGCTCAGTTGGTAGAGCACTTGGCCCGGAAAGCCAAGGGTCCCAGGTTCGAGTCTCGTTCTGGGCGAAAATTTTTCTCTTCAAATATAATTTATCTTTCAGTGAGAAATGTTAAATCAATAATAAAAACATCATTAGAAGCCTTACTAGCTTTATAAAGTAATGTTAATTTCCCAATAAATGTCTTCTTAACTAAGAAGCCGCCATTTGCAAAGATAGAAGCAATGGTTTCAAAAGCATTTGGCATTAGGGAATTACAACGTATATAAGAGAAAAAATTGCGTATAGATCGTGACTCGCCTCGGTAGCTCAGTTGGTAGAGCACTTGGCCCGGAAAGCCAAGGGTCCCGGGTTCTAGTCTCGGTCTGGGCGATAATTTTTCTCTTCAAATATAATTTATCTTTCAGTGAGAAATGTTAAATCAATAATAAAAACATCATTAGAAGCCTTACTAGCTTTATAAAGTAATGTTAATTTCCCAACAAATGTCTTCTTAACTAAGAAGCCGCCATTTGCAAAGATAGAAGCAATGGTTTCAAAAGCATTTGGCATTAGGGAATTACAACGTATATAAGAGAAAAAATTGCGTATAGATCGTGACTTGCCTCGATAGCTCAGTTGGTAGAGCACTTGGCCCGGAAAGCCAAGGGTCCCGGGTTCGAGTCTCGGTCTGGGCGAAAATTTTTCTCTTCAAATATAATTTATCTTTCAGTGAGAAATGTTAAATCAATAATAAAAACATCATAAAAATAATATAATTGATAAAAAGAACCTCAAAATATTACTTCCTAAAATAAATCATTGCTTATAATTTATTATGAAAATACATTTAAAAAAAGAAGACATCAAGAAATCTGAAACTCCTCCATATATTTTAAAACAAATGTCACTGGAAATGATAAATCTAAGATACCCAGCTCCTGAATGGATACATATTTTTACAGATGGCTCCAGCCTACCAAATGATGGTGGCACTGGTGCTGGTGCAGTATGTCCACTTTTTTCCTTTTATCGTAAACTAAACACAAATTCAACAAACTTTGATGGCGAAATTCTAGCAATTTTCTTAAGTTTACAAAATCTCTTATATCACATCCAAAAATTACAAAAGTTGTAATTCTATGTGACTCCAAAGCAGCCATTCTTGCTATAACACGAGACACAACACCCAAAAGCATCAAAATTATCGAATGTCACAAAATGATAAACATTTATCCCGTCTACATAAAAAAGTTGTACTTCAATGGATTCCGGCCCATTGTGGAGTGACAGGCAATGAAATAGCCGATTTTCTAGTCAAGAAGGGTAGCAAAATTGTTTCAAACCCAACTTCTGCTCCAGTTTCCTTTCACTCTATCAAAAGAATTATCTCAAATAAATACATCAATAAACTTAGAGAAGAATACACCACCAAAACATCTGGAAAGGAATGGGAAAATCTACAAGCTTATGACATTACTACATTACAAAGAAAATCTGCAGTAGCAACATTCAGACTGCTAACGGGACATGACTGCTTGAATAAACACCTACACAGAATTGGCATAACAGATTCACCTAAATGCCCTTTTTGCAATTTAAATGAAGATATGGAAAGAAACCATCTCCTCCGTTGTCCAGCTTTTGTAGAAGAGACCAGCCTTTCTGCTAAATATTGGAGTGCAAGAGAGCGAATGATTTCATTATCAAGTGCTCGACATTAGATATCAACCAACATTTAAAAAAAAATTTAATGGTGTATAAGACATGCTAAAGATATTTAATATAATTTTCTAAAAAAATTACTAAAGTTTAGAGTAAGATTTTCTTACAACCATTTCAAAACTCCAGTCTCTAGTTCTGACCACTTTCACTTTTCTCGTGTTCCATGTGCTTTTCTTTACTCAAATTGTAGGCCTTCTGACCATGCCAAGTTCTAATTATTTTTTCAGTATGTGGAGGTCCAAAATGTCTTTTAGCTTCCCTATTCCCATGTTCTACATATTTACAAACTGAAATATGTAACTTAAAGCACACACATTGTATTAAATTAATATTAAGAAGCTAAAGCTGTTACTATGATTGAAATAAGTACACAACTAAATTACTGTAATCAAATGGTAAAGAGGAAAATTTATGCCTGAACTGGGAATCGAACCCCAAACCTTCAGCTTTCCGTGCTGATGCTCTTAACCATTGAGCTAATTCAGGCTTCCTTCCCATCCATTCATTGTGTATTTGTGAATGATGATTCATTGCATTTGACTGTTATACCAAGACAGTAAGGTAAAGGAAGGAAGCCTGAATTAGCTCAATGGTTAAGAGCATCAGCACGGAAAGCTGAAGGTTCGGGGTTCGATTCCCGGTTCAGGCATAAATTTTTCTCTTTACCATTTGATTACACAAATTTGATTTAATATATGTACGAAATAACACTATTAGCTTTGATGTTCTTGAAGAAGATTTTCGGGCTGTAGGCCGTGGTCATGAGGCTTGTAGTTCCCCGACGTTTCGCCAGAGACTGCGTCTGGCATCCTCAAGGGTTGTCTTGAGACTGGCAATTCTGTCCGCTGTCTGTCTTATTTATACGTTCACCGTGATGTGTTCGTAAGTTGTATCTGCCTTCTGATTGGTCAGCGGTAGGGACTTCCATTGCTCCAATAAGATTGCTGTTTGATGGTCTAGTCGACTGTACGTTATATCTGTCTTCTGATTGGTCAGCGGTAGGGACTTCAATTGTTCCACTGAGATTGCTGTTTGATAGTCTAGTCGACTGTGCTTGTAGAGGTTTACATTTTGCGTTTTTTAGAACTGGTATCCATACTTTGTTGACTTTTAATGAAAAAGAAGAATCATTAAAAGTCAACAAAGTATGGATACCGGTTCTAAAAAACACAAAATGTAAACCTCTACAAGCACAGTCGACTAGACTATCAAACAGCAATCTCAGTGGAACAATTGAAGTCTCTACCGCTGACCAATCAGAAGACAGATATAACGTACAGTCGACTAGACCATCAAACAGCAATCTCATTGGAGCAATGGAAGTCCCTACCGCTGACCAATCAGAAGGCAGATACAACTTACGAACACATCACGGTGAACGTATAAATAAGACAGACAGCGGACAGAATTGCGAGTCTCAAGACAACCCTTGAGGATGCCAGACGCAGTCTCTGGCGAAACGTCGGGGAACTACAAGCCTCACGACCACGGCCTACAGCCCGAAAATCTTCTTCAAGAACATCATAGCAACTCCGGCCGTGAAAGTCTACGTGAATACTATTGGCTTTCTTAATGAGTTGGTTATACACAAATTTTACACTTTTTTTTTTTTCCATCATTAAAATCTACAGGAAAATATCAAATTGAACACAAAAATATCTCAACATTTTAACTCAATACTGATAAACATCGGTAACTGAATATACTCATTTAAGATATAACTTCAATGGGAAATTTTGTTCTTAAACCAAATTATAGGCTATTTTTTCATGAAAGTGTTTAAAAAGACATAAGTTTTTTAAATCATTGAAAAAAATTATATAATCAAATGAAAATATACTAGAATTCAATTTTAAAGCTGGATGTGAAAGGGCTAACAAATTCTGCTCGAATGTCTTTAATTACATTTGCAGAGACTATTTTATACGAGGTCTTAGAAAACATTTTTACATCCAGAAAATGTCTATTGAACCTTCTAGATTTGAACCTCTAAACTTGGTCAGGTCTGAAGAAAGCATGCCTACTACTAGACACTAGGGGTCGAATCTATGAATGCATTAGACCGTAAAAGACGTTTTCTGCTGAGAAAGTTGTATCCTAATACGATTTTGCTTACTCAGAAATCTATTCATGCGATAATAATTGTTGAAATTCGTAAGGTACCTGACGAGGTAACTTAAGAGAGAAACAAATCGTGAGAATCCCGAAGGGAACCAATGTAGTTTGAAACCTTGCCACGTACCTTGCTGCTTTATCCAAGATGTCGGACCTAGAAGACTTCGATCATGTTTTCGGTATACGCAGAGAAGAGGAATTTGATACTACCAAAGAATTCAACTGGAAGAACAGGAGAATCGGCATAATATTGCACGATGCAGACGTCGTTGTATACGGTATTATTTGCGGGACACAAGCGTAAATGCGTTCCTCTAGCAGACGATAATAACAGAAGTGGTTTTATCGCTGAGAATTCTGGGTAATTTCTTGCCAATATTACGAAAACGACGACTTTCATGCATGGCCAGTTAGTGGGTAGCTAATTCGATCTTTGCACTTGCTCACGGTGAGTCAGCTCACCAGTGATTGGAAGTAATTTGAGTAGAGACTAATGTATTTGCATGCGGCCCTAGGACCAATGTCTGTTGACTGTGTTTCCATAATTAGTTTTAAATAAGAAATTATAGTGGAATTAATGGATATTTGGACTTCTGATGGCTACAGTTGGAGTAGTAGAAAAGGGATACAAGGAGTGATGGCAGTAGTGACCACCAGCTGCCAGAATTTTCAATCAGACTTAACAACTTATCATGGATAACAAAAGTCCCTCATGCAGGAACTTCATAAACTAAACAAATTCCTCAGGAAGTCAAATTTATGGACCAAATTTGCTAGTTTACAAAATATATTTCTTTGTTAATTGCATTATATGCATCTCGTTATGTTTTTAGAAAATAAACATGGTGGCCATTACAGCAATTTTTAAATTTTGGCTTTGAGATAAATCCTCACTTCTAATGGTCAGATTTTGCTGATTTTTGGAGAACACCTTCGTTTTGTTTCACTAGCATATACTGAGTTTCGTTGCACAAAATTGAAAATTGCAGCCCCTAGAGCGTTTTTTTTTATTTTTATTTTTGCTTCAGGTTAGCCCTCACTCATAATGGTCCGAGTTTGCTGGTTAAAGAACTGATCATACCTTTCTTAATTGATTGCTATAAGGCAAGTCGGTTTCATTAAAACAAAAATTCTCGCTGCAAGAGGATTAACAGACATACACATTTATATAAATTTTTGTCATGGATCTTTTTGCCATATATAGGTAGAATCAATGAAGATATGTAAAAATTCTTAAAAAAAAATAGTTTAATGAGAACAATAGCTTCATTCCTCCATATTTCACTAAAAATAAACATAACACTAATAATATAATAGAGGTCCTCACTAATCAACTGAATACTAATAATTACAATAAGTATGAAAACCAAACACGATGAACAAAATCTGAATTAAAATTGTATGGGTATATTTTGGAGTATTTGCAACATTTATAAATATTATGTCCAGAAATGTTTCAGTTTTTGGGCAGTGAAATAAGGGTAAACATGCTGAGATTATATTAAAATTAATGTTGAGAAGTAAACATTATGAGGTCATAATCATTTAAATTCATCGGAGAAATTTTTTTGAAAACCTCACCTCATAAATTTTATACTTTTCACAAGACTGCAGTTTCAGAAGACACCTCCATCATCAGTCACAACTCCGAGTTGAAGTCACAAAATTTATGAGATGAGTTTTTCAAAAAAATTTCTCCAATGAATTTAAATGCTGAGATTAGCTATTGTCAAGATTGAATGCATTGCTATGGCAACACACCTACAATTCTCAAATGCTGAACTGCAGAAGTCCAAAGATTTGTTTATTTAATTAAATATGTTACCTCAGAAAGTGCTCTGATAATTTTCCAGTCTTCTCTAGCAAGTCCAGGTGGTGTTACAGCAACCAAAGTTTGTTGGGCCCTTCCTTCTGTATTAACATATGAGGCTTGTTTTTCTGTATACGCTGCTCCTGGAAGTATGACATCTGCTATTGCTGCTCCAGCATCTCCATGATGTCCTGAAGAAAAAATATATAAAAACATTAATTAGATATTTGTTAAGAAGAAACGCTATGAGGCTTTTCAAACTATCAATAAATGAGTTAAATTTAATACCTCACCTTAATGATATTTTTAGGAATTAACACTATATGAAGTTTAATATCATTAAAAGGAGTCAGAATTCACATGTCACCTCATATTTATAAAGATGAGAATTGAAACAGTTTAATTTCCAAAACCAGTCCTCAAGAATCAACAAAATGAGAGGTGAGGTATGAATTCTGACATCTTTTAATAATACCTCATCTCATATTTGGTTTTCTTTTCAGAATTAATTTCAAGGTACTCCTCCCTTTGGTGATGGATAGATGAATTTAAAAATGTATTACTTAATTATATTATTTTTGGTCTGGACATCTTACCTCAATATTAATGTTGATTTGTTCTTGGACATGTTTCAAAACAATTCTCTGTTTTATCTTCAGCTTTCCCAGAAGATAAAACAGAGAATTGTTTTGAAACATGTCCAAGAACAAATCAACATTAATATTGAGGTAAGATGTCCAGACCAAAAATAATATAATTAAAATAACCTCAAAATATAACTTCCTAAAATTAAATATGTATTACTTAGTTTCTATATTTTTGAGTGTATTTGATTTTGAAGTTAATCTGTCCACCACCAGAGGGAGAGGATGTAAAGGACTACCTATGGTCGATACAACAGTCAGTTTCCAGTTAACTCATTCGCCTCAGATGACGAGGTAGACTCGCCAGCAGTTAAATGACCTTCAACTCAGAAGATGAGGTACAATCGCTTAACTCTGCTCTTACATATTTTGTACATCCCTTGGCAGGGCAATCTTTTGTTAACTTTTATGAATAGTAGATGAATGTATGTTGGTATTCACCCTTATTGTGATCTCAAGTACCGTTATATTTTGTTCGTTTTGAATGTCTGAAAGTAGACAATATGATTTACAGTGATTTAAATCTGGTTTCTGGAGAAATGTATAGAGTATTTAAACCTGAAGCGAATGGGTTAATGAGAGAGGAGTGCCTTGAAACTAATTCTGGAAAGAAAACCTAATGTGAGGAGATGTGTTAAATTTGACTCATTTACTGGTGGTTTAAAAACATTCCTAATTACAACCTTAAACTTGACATAAAAATCACATGAAGAACCAGGCAAATTCAGTGTTCCCAATTCTGAATTCCCTTTAGAAAATACACTCTTTCACATTAAACGAGGCGCTCCTGCTAATTCATGGACCTTTATTCTGGAGATTTCAAGTTAAAATTCCAGTTATTAACAAATCTGACAAGATTTATCCTATGGTTTTCTCAATGGAAAGTTAACTGATAGTGTGTGACTCGATAATATCCATCTCACCTTATATTTTGTTTTCTCTCCTAGGATATGTTTCAACAGACATATCTATGTCATTCTCAGCTATCTTAGAAATGTAAATAGGAAAAAAGAAGTAGAAAATTGGCAGTAGTTGGTCATGTCTGAACAGATAATTATAGATTCAAAGTTAAAAATGGGAAACACATTATGAGGTTCTTAATTAATAAATTAATGAGTCATTTTTACATCTTACCTCATATTTCATGTTTTATTAAACACGGTAACTATAGTTTTCAAATGATCTTGTCATTCATTTTCAACCGCCATTATGACTACCGGATATTCATTGGAATCTCCCTCTATAACGTTGCCATCTGGTGTTGATTTGATGAACTTCGAGATATCGTTGCCATCTCGAAGTTCATCAAATCAACACCAGATGGCAACGTTATAGAGGGAGATTCCAATGAATATCCGGTAGTCATAATGGCGGTTGAAAATGAATACAAGATCATTTGAAAACTATAGTTACCGTGTTTAATAAAACATGAAATATAAGGTAAGATATAAAAATGACTCATTAATTTATTAGATAATTATAGAGTTATGTAGATAGGAAATAACACTATGAGGTTTTTTAATATTGTTTATTTTTTATTTCACTCACCTCATACTTCATAACTCCTCGCAAACCCAGGGTTTCGTCACATCATTTGTAACATTTTCAATGCTGTGTCACGCTTGCAGGATAGAAGGCAGTCGGACGTCAGTTGTGAACGTGACACAGCATTGAAAATGCCACAAACGATGTGATGAAACCCTGGGTTTGCAAGGAGTTATGAAGTATGAGGTGAGTGAAATAAAAAATAAACAATATAATTATAGAATTGAAGAGAAGTGAAAATTACTGAAACAACTGGAAAAACCAACAGAAATTAACAGTATGGGAAAATATCTACATGCAGAAAAATAGAGACAAAATAATGAATTTTTAAGTTCCTGGAGATGAGGATTTAATATTGTATTTCATTTGCCCACCACCAGAGGGATAGTTATATACAAGATTTCCAACTGTCAACATAGCAGTCATTTCTGGATGATAATGGGAGAGATACCCATTAAAACATGTCCCGGATGTGAAAACAAAATGTGAGGTGTATATTTCCAAATCAATCTCTTGAAAAATAACTCCACAATGTTACTTCCTATCAATTTTGAGGTACTATTATATTTTTTAACAACATTCCTTTACACCTTAGGATATTAGTAGGAATTCATCTGCATTGGGGCAAACAATTCTAATTTCTATTAAACAGGCATTCAATTACAATAACTGGGAAATTATAAAATTTGTGAATTTCCTAAGTTCTTCAGGCAGGCCAAAGCGCCCAATGTAAATTTAACAATACTGACTACAATGCAGAATGGTGTGGGATTGTGTATGGTTAATTCAGTTAACGGAATCCAAAATTAATCATCACTTTTTACAATGGTATGTACGAAAGACCTTAAAATGGCCGAAATAAATGCTTTCCATCACTAATTCTATTTTTTATTTCTTATATTACCTTGATAAATAATAAATGCATCACCAGGAAGATCTTCACGTGTTATAGTACCCTCATCGGCACCAAGCAAATACAGTACTTTTGGAGGTGAATTCCTTATGTCAGAAACTCCCATCTTGTAACCCAGATCAAGTGCTGCTACTTGCGATGCTGCTCTATGAAGAAGGTTCAACACCTTCCAACTTCCATCCTGCAAAGATTAACCACTTAAGGTGGAGTGAAAGAAAACAGGCCTATAAATAGCTTATACCTTAATTATTTATTGGTTATTTACATTATCGGATTTCGGGAGTTGCTAATAATACATTTAACAGACCACTAGTTAATTGAGAATTTAACCATCAAATTGAAATTTCATGAATGACCACAGCCCTCCATATTTCATTGAAGCATCTTTTTCAATAGAATACAGACGGCATTAGGTTTTAACCTATTTTTTTCCTTATTTCATAATTAGAAAATTTTAATGTACTTTTTCATTTAATACCCACAAAATCTGAATGTGTGAATCCTATAGATGCTCAAATCAGCTAAGAGGAGTTCGCCTAAAAGAGGCAAAATTGTATTCTTCAGGGAGAAAAAGAAAGATAGAAAGAGAAATGTAAAGTTGGATTATAAAATAAATTCATCCACTCATATACAAAGCTAAACAATGCTTTAAGACTGTAAGGGCCGCATGCAAATACATTAGTCTCTACTCAAATTACTTCCAATCACTGGTGAGCTGACTCACCATGAGCAATTGCTGAGATCGAATTAACGGCCGACTTACTGGTCATGCATGAAAGTTGATGTTTTCGTAATATTGGCAACGAATTACCCAGAATTCTCAGCGATAAAACCATTTCCGTTATTTTCGTCTGCTATAGAAGAACGTATTTACGCTTGCGTCCCGCAAATAATACCGTATACAACGTCTGCATCGCGCAATATTACGCCGATTCTCCTGTTCTTCCAGTTGAATTCTTTGGTAGACTCTATCAAATTCCTCTTCTCTGCGTATACCGAAAACATGATCGAAGTCTTCAAGGTCTGACATCTTGGATAAAGCTGCAAAGGTTTCAAAATACATCGGTTCCCTTCGGGATTTTCACGATAAGTTTCTATCTTGAGCTATGATCTTAAGGTACCTCGTCAGGTAGCTTACAATTATTATCGCATGAATAGATTTCTGAGTAAGCAAAATGTATTAGGATAAACCTTTCTCAGCAGAGAACGCCTTTTACTGTCTAATGCGTTCAAACATTCGACCCTAAGACAGGAATCGAACCCAACACAATTCAATAATGGTACAAAATGAAAGATGACACTTTAAAATTGCTCCTACACTATTTTCTCAATTGGAGTTTAATTTATTCTGTTGATATGACTTGTCACACAGTATTCTTTTTATCATCATCATCATCAATCACAGGCATGGATTAGGCCATTGGCCTGTTCTGCTTCAGGATAGAAATTGATCTCTCCATCTCTTTTTAGGTCTTCCTGGGTCTCTTCGCCCTGTGGGTCTGTAGTTCAATAGCTGCAGAGGTAGTCTATTATTTGGCATTCTAAGAAGGTGTTCATGGATTCATTCAAAAGAACACCAGATTGCAGTTTAGAAAATAATTCCTTCAAAAGAACACCAGATGGCAGTTTGGATAATTACTGGCAAAAGAAAAAAATTACAGTTGTGAAAACAGCTGACGATGGTGACAATGGGTCGCTGATACTGCAGTGCTGTGTTTAAAAAAACATAGAAGTATGAGGTAAGAAGATATCACAATTCATTTAATTCTTATATAAACCATGTTAACTTATTATTGGCCAGAAGTGGAAATCACATTAATATCCTAATGTAATAATTTAAAATGATCATTCTTAAATTAATATTAGGAAGCTAAAGCTATTACTATGATTGAAATAATTAAATTAATGTACACAATACATGAATTAGCTCAGTGCTGGTCTGAGCATCAGCATGTAAAGCTGAAGGTTCAGGATTCTATTCCTGGCTCGGGCATGAAATTTCCCTCTTTACCACTGATTACAATGCATCTTTATTAGGGAATTATTACATACCCCAGTTTTGGCAGAAGCAACCCGTGCAATCTTCTGAGCCAATGATAAAATTGCAGCTCCATCAGGTCTTTCCAACTGATCTGAACCTAAAATAAGAACTGGATGTTTGGCTGTTGCCCATTTCTTTGAGAATGGATGTTGTCCTTCTGACAACTGTCTTAATATGTCAGCGCTATCACCCAGATGCTGAAATGAAAAAAAAGTACCATTGTACACACATAAACAGTGTATTGTACATACATAAGGTTTAAAGATGTCATCAAGAAATTACTAATTGGTGTAATAAGATGTATTGAATTTTATTTCATACTATGTGTCATCTCAGATGTAGCTGAGCGGTATAATACATCATGCCATGGTGGAGAGCTATGAAATGTGTATTGGTTCAAGTCAAAATGGGAAAAAACATTTTCTCATGAAATATCGGACAATATGGAACTAGTGTCCATTCAGGATCATGAGGAATTTGGGTAGCTACAATAAGTAGCAAGTCCAAGTTGAGAAAACTAGGTAAAACTTGTGGGGAACCTGATATGCTGACCACATTTCACTCCTATACTGGTAAATGATCATCCACCTCTGTCATTAACACACATGGATATGAGTCCAGCAGCTGACTGGTAGGCCAAGAGCCTTCTAGACTTGGGTTTCTTCTTTTAGTCTCATTTCAGTACTTTACAAGTTTACAAAAAGGTCAGAAAAATGGAACATTATAGTACTGTACCATGTACTGTAATATTCACAAAAATAGATTTAAATTTTGTCAACATATGAATAAACCATGGCAAACCTAATTAGTAATTTTACAAGCAAACAAGCAAGGGTGACCAACAGAAATTTATGAACATGAATATTAAATTTATTTCATCATAACTTTCAAACTTAGTAGGAAGTGAAACTGAATTGACCTTCCAAAAGGAGGACACAATAAGAGGATGATGATGAGGAAGTGACACTATGGGGTATTAATAATTTTAAATTAAAAATTATCACCTCACCTCATATTTTTCTTCTTATTAGACTGATTTAGGAATATTTATTCCATCATCTATTTTCACGATTGTTGTTCTGTTGTAGTAACGCAGAGTGTTTCTTTTTCCATCTGTTTGGTAATTTGATGAACCTCCAAATTAAACCACATTCCCCAGGAATTTCAAAATTCATTAATTTCTCCTTCGAAATTTATTAAATGACTTTTTTTTTTTTTTTTTTTTCCAAACCATGAGCTCTCTTTTAGATTTTTCTATTTGTTTTATTAATTTAATCTTTCTTTCAATTTGATGTTTTTCTGATCAAGCTTGAGCAACTTTTGCAGATTTTTCTACTTCCCTATTTTTAACATTCCTAAGATGTTCCTTCACTCTGGTTTTCAAATTTCTTTTTGTTTTCCCTATATATATTTTATCACAATCTCTACAACTTAATAGTTTGGCTCAGTTTACAATGAAAGCTGAAATCACAGACAAACACCATTTTTAGATCTAAATATAATAAAAACTGAAGAAATAATAAGATAGCATTTGGAATATACAGAAAGAAGGCACACATGGATAAATATATTACAGCTTCAGGATTTAATCACACTACTCGCAGAGAGGCAGTTTTCAATAGTCTGATATATAGATTAGTAAACATACCCATGAACAAAGAGAATTATGATAAAGAAAAATAATACATAATTAATGTAGCAATAGAGAATGGTATTTGTAGAGAAAAATTTAGAATGGGTTTGAGAAAGCATGATATACAGGAAAATAAATATATTCAATGACAAAAATTAATCAATAAAAATGCACTTAAAAAAAGAAATAGAAAAAAATAAAACTCAAGAAGTTTACATACATATCATCCTATGAAGCATCACAAGTTTTAAAAATTTTCAAACAGTTCAACATAAGATTTGCACTGGAAAATGACTTTAATCTCAATAGAATAATCAAATCCAACGAAAATGAGAAAATGGAAGAAGAAAATAAATCAGGTATTTATCTGGCATTTGTTACGACTATTTAACAAATAAAATTAAGCTGTTTACTCACAAATCATTATTTAAATATAGTTATTTTAAAATATTTATATATTTAATATAAACGGCGATGTTTGAAAACAAATGAGAAACTAATGGTATGCTTCATCTGCTTCTTCTGTTCATCACTGCAACCAGATCATATTATTTATTGCTAAAGGAATGCAATATTGTAAGAATGCACTCTAGTGGAGAAAAAATGAAACATATAAAACTGTATAGTAATTCATTTTTGATGTTCTATGATGTAAACATGACAATTATATTTTTCTGGAATTTTTTTTTTTCTTTCTTCAAATGCCCCAGGTTTGTCTTTCAACATTCCTGCTTTCTCTCCTGGCATGGCGTAATTGTAACCCACTTGTGAGATTGAGGTGCCTGGAAGGCGGGGTTACGTTGCCCCGATGATATGATGGGTGATGATGATGATAGTGGTGCGCCAGGAAAGTCCCTAATCCTAAACTTAACCTAAGATAAATATGAATGATGATGATTGTGATGGCCATATGATTTCGGGGACCGTTTGGGCCTTAAAGTTTTCCTGACATTTGTCTTACAGGTGAGGAAAAACCCCAATAAAAACCTCACCCAGAAAAACTGTCCCGACCGGGGATCAAACTCGGGCCCGCTGCGTGACAATGCAGCACGCTACCCCGAGACCACAGCGGTGGACCTTTTTCTGGAATGTTATTGCCTGGAAAAACATACATTTAAGAAAGTGCAAACAGTGGTTTCTTTTTTTGGTGGTATAATCAATTGCTATAAATGTTTTTATATTAACTCCCGCATGCACTATGTGTTGACATTCATGCACTATATATACTATCTGGTAGCCGTATTTCTTGGAGAGTCGGTCACTGCAAAATAATGCTATGACCTATTCAGAATGTTAAAAAGGAGGTGCTTTCTTTATTATGATAAACTTTAGTTGGTAAATTCTAGGCAAAACACGACTGTGATTGGTTGTAAATAAAAAATCATTAAAACATGATTGGTCATTGACTCGCATTTGGGGCATGAGTTAAATAGTCAGATAAAATGTGGGAATTGTGATAAAATCTATACAAGGAAAACAAAAAGAAATTTGAAAATGAGTGTGAAGAAACATCTTAGGAATGTTAAAAATGGGAAAGTAGAAAAATCTGTTGTAGTTGCTCACCCTTTGTAAAAAGATCAAATTGAAAGATATGCAAATATGTTTTCAATTTTATTTCAACAAGCAATTGTGAATGTAGTATTATAGGAGTTACAAACTACATGTTTTGAGTTTTATATTATAATAAACTTCAGTCACTTATTATACAAAATAAACATAACTGAAATAACAACTAACACTTTTGCATGATGTAAGAGTTTTAGTTCATTAAAAAACAATTCTTGGTTATGTAAGAGTTTGTTCATATTCTACAATGTTTTGGATGTAGGCACTTGAAAACCTTTTCAATAGTCCATATACCACTTTGGAAAGCAGGAAAGAAAATTAAATTTTACATGGAATTCTCCTACATAAAAAGAATGCAGAAACACAAAAGTCAATATCTGTGCAAGATGGAGAAGAGATGTTTTGAAAATGAGCTCCTCAAATAATATAGTGAAATTTGATACCAACAAATAAAATTATAAAATTCAAGCATTCATTTTTTTTTCTTCAATTGAAATGCTACCCAAGATTGGAAAACGTTAATTTAAATAAAAACATTGAAATACGAAGCTTTGCTGCTCAAAAGTAATGTCAGTTGGTAGCAACAGCTATTTGGCTTCGGACAACCAAGAATTGTATAAATAGAAAGAAATGTTGACGTTCTTAACAGTGCTTGAATGGTTTAATTGGAATCATACTGATGTACAGAATCAGAGATCCAGGGTTCGAGTCCCAGTTTGAGCATTAATTTTTTTTTTCTTAAATTATAAAAGGAGGTTTAATTTTTTTGAAGAGTCGATGCCCAGGAGCCCTTCTCCAAAAAACATTCCTGGTAGCAATATTATTAATATGAATAGATATTAAAGTTTTAAAGGAGGTGCAAAATCGCTCCACTTAACACCACAAAGACATACAACAAACATTGGCTGGGGAAAAGTGTTCATAAGATATTCTGGAAAAAGTAAAAAAAAAAAACTTACTTCATATTCATATGTGAGGTTCACTTCAGGTCCAATAAGTGCAACCTCCAGATCATTGTGAAGATATGATTTACGTATCCTTGAATTCACGAGAGGAGCTTCAAACCTTGGGTTAGTTCCAACCAAAAGTACCAAATCTGCTTCTTCAATACCTATAGGATTATAAGAAATATTAAATTCTTATTTTGTATGACACAATTTAAGCATGTAGGTTGTTATTTATGAATACAGCATGCAAAGATAATATAATATTTAATTTTCTCATAAAGTATTTATCTCTAAGAAACTAACTATTCTATAACATATATTTCCATTTTTTCTTTCCTTTATTTTCTTTTCTTCTCCAGAAAAGCCTGACCAGAGGCTATAAGATGGCAGCCCCATCACTGGTCTTGCCTTCCTTTGGCCAGCAACCAATCGAAGGGACTATTATTATGCTTTCAAGTCTTATACGAGAATTTCCCGGAAGGATCAAAACGCTGGAGGGAAAATTTTCTATAGGATCGTAACAGGCCTTGGCCTAATACTTGGAAGGAAGAAGAAGAAGAAGAAGACATAAAAAGATAGACCTGGCAATGTCCATCTCGAAGCAATGGAACTAGTGAAGCAGGGAACAGAAACAGAATAATAATTAAATGAATCGTGATTTTTTCTTACCTCATACTAAGTTTCAAAAAATTTTCAGAAATTTTAATACAACATTAGCTCCAATTAACAAATTCAGCCTGGGTAATCTTCTGTTAACTAATAATAAATGTAATACCCCAGACAAAAAATCTGGGATTTATCAAATTGATTGCAAAGATTGCAACAAGATATATATAGGAAAAACAAAAAGGAACTTGGAAAGTCGTAAAAAAGAGCACTTCAGAAACATAAAGAATTGGAGAAATTGAAAAATCAGCTATAGCAGCACATAGTTTATTAGAGCATCATAGGATTGAAAAAGAAGCAAAACTTTTAAAACATCTATCTAAACCTTTGGATTTAACAGTTTGGGAAAAAATAAATATTCCATACTAGAACTATGAACTTTGAGATTCCGGAAGAACCAAGCTTGATTACAAAGTTCTTCAAAAATACAACAGATAGCAGTTTAGGAAATGATTCATTCAAAATAACACCAGATGGCAGTTTGAAGAGGAATTCCTTCAAAAGAACACCAGATGGCAGTCTGGATAAATTACTGGCAAAAAGGAGAAAAAATTGACAGTCGTGAAAACAGCTGACGATGACGACAAAAGTGTCGCCGATACTGCAGTGTTTAACATAGATGTATGAGGTAAGAAAAAATCACGATTCATTTAATTATTATTAATTGAACCTCATAATGTTAAAAATTCCCAAATTTAATATATAAACAGAAACAGAAGTTTGCTCCTGTCACTGTATTGAACGTCTAATTTTTGTTTGATCACATCCTGAGGTGGACTCATAATTTTATTAATTTCATAGTAATAGCAAATTTATATGCATATATCATATTTTTAAAGAGAAAAATTATACGCTCAGACCGGGACTTGAACCCGGGACCCTTGGTTTTCTAGTCCAAGTGCTCTACCATTTGAGCTACCTGAGCAAGTACCGATCTAAACGCAAATCTTTCTCTATATACGTTGAAATTCCCGCCCCAAATGCTTTGAAGCCTTTGCTTCTATCTTTGCAAATGGCGGCTATATGCATATCTTAATTTCATTTTTCAATAAAATGAATTCTTGGACATATACAAAGAAGGAATTGAGTAGAATCCAAGCTATAGAATTGAAATTCTTATGTGGAATAGTACATAAAACAAGGAGAGATAGAATGAGGAATGACAAAATCAGGGAGACATTAAATATAAAAAAATTAACAGATATAGAAAAAAATGGTTTGGACATTTAAATAGAATGGAAAAGGAAAAACTAACCACAAAGACTGTTAAATCTAAGATACAAGGAAAATGATCACGAGAAAGATGGATTAATCAAGTGAAGAAAAGTTTACAAGAGAGAGGATATGACTAGGAAGAACTAAAAAGAAGCAAAGCATGGGAAGATAGAGATGATTGGAGACATATTTGGAATAAATCTTCCAAAAGGAGGACATAATAAGAGGATGATGATGATGATGAATAAAGTGAATTCCTGAGTTGTGTTGGAGTGCACCTTTTCATATTCTTGAAAATATGAGCAATCTTGCTCTTTGGGATCTTTGAAGAAATAAATAAATAAAAAAAATATATGTCATCTATATTTAAATTAATATTGGGAAGTAAACATTATGAGGTTATATCATTAATAGTGAGTAGAGAACATATTTTTATCGACTCACCTCATATATTTTCAATTTCTTTGATACTGAAAGTTTCAGACAATATCATGTCCTTTTTCAGTCATGGCTTCCACTGATGAAATTCTTTGATTGTTGATTTCTCTAATGACATCACCTCTTGTGCTGCCATCTTTTGTTGGGATTATAAACTTTGTAATTAAATTTTTATCCACCGGAATATCGAAATTCATAGATCGATATTTATTCTTCTCAATGAATATCATTTCCCAAATTGTCAATTCCAACGGTTTATCCAATGAACATAATAAAATTGAAAAAGAGGCAAAACTTTTGAAACAATTGGATAAACCATTGGAATTGACAATTTGGGAAATGATATTCATTGAGAAGAATAAATATCGATCTATGAATTTCGATATTCCGGTGGATAAAAATTTAATTACAAAGTTTATAATCCCAACAAAAGATGGCAGCACAAGAGGTGATGTCATTAGAGAAATCAACAATCAAAGAATTTCATCAGTGGAAGCCATGACTGAAGAAGGACATAATATTGTCTGAAACCGTCGGTATAAAAGAAATTGAAAATATATGAGGTGAGTCAATAAAAATATGTTCTCCACTCACTATTAATATAAGTCATCTACAAGAACAACCAGAAGACCTTAGAATAGAGATGATATAATGGAAGATATAAAATTATTAGAAATTTAAAATTGGCCAAAATCTGTCCAAAATAGAAATGAATGGAATAAAATTGTTGAGAAGACCAAAACTTGTTCAACTACCATCGATGATGTCTTTGTGTACAACATAAGTTATGTCTTCGACTGTCAAATGGATATTTGTATCAGTCTATTTTGATGTTTTTATCGTGTTTCTTGATAGATTTTGCTAGTTTGATTGTTTCACTACCTGACAATGATTATAATGATAATGATGATAATAATATTGATCATAATGATTATGATGCCAACTTTGATTACAAATAGGTTTCAAACTTTAAAATTAAATTTATAGAAAACTACAAATAATGACATCTATTTGATCTTAGATATTAAATTTAACACTTCCACCAAATGTCAAATTTTATTTGAAGAGAAAAATTACATCTATTATTGATGTTGGTTGAAGATGGGAGGGATTCCTCTTGAAAACTGCAGTTTCCATGCTTGAAGAACACGAAAAAAGAGGTGGAATACAACTCATTTAATTAATTTTTGTCCGTAAGATTACCTGCAATTGTTGTGTTGAGCAGATAACTGGAGCGGATATCAGTACCAGAGCCATCCAATGGGAATGTATGCTCAGTGCATAAACTCTCTGATCCTAATTTATTCAACAAATCCTTTAGTGAAACAAGAGCCTGCAAATAAAAATAATGATTTTTTAAAAAATATTGCTGTCCCACATTCAAATAATTTCTATTTACTTTTCTTTACTACTTGTATTTACAAATTGTATGTGTATTAAAATATTTACAAATTGTATGTGTATTAAAATGTCTCCCAGTGGATTTTTTTTTAATTCTGCAACAGGTAGATGACATTAATGTGGTCTATTTTCAATTTAAGAAAAAACTCCTATGAAAATTGTTTAATTGTTTCTCGCAGACTCGAGTTTCGTCACTTCATTTGTGACATTCTCAATGCTTTATTACGTTCACAACTGATGTCCAACGGCAATCATGCGAACGTAATACAGCATTGAGAATGTCACAAATGAAGTGACGAAACTCGAGTCTGCGTGGGAGTTAAGAAGTATGAGGTAAGTGAAGAAACAATTAAACAATATTAAAATAAACCTCATAGTGTTATTTCCTATCTACATAACTTAATTCCTATGAAGTTCAATTCTATTTTCAATTTATGCACCACTATGGTAGACCATATTACATAGGTGAGGTGTACCCCAGATGCATTTCCATAGAGATACCTCTAGCTGAAAAGTTACATGCAAAAGGCCATATACAGTTTTTGAGCTGTCAGTTTGACACATTTGTTTTAGAGCAATGATTTAAAAACATACATTTTAGTAAAATTATTTACATTTATATCACCAATCTTAAATTAATTTGGGACATGGTTTAAAAGAAGTCTGCTACTCTATCTCAGATTATGGAATGCCTACTTCTTGACTAACATATCCGGCTTTGATTCCCGTCAGGATCAGATATTTTAATTATAAAATTTTCAATTTTAGGGCTAGGAGGGATGGTGGTGTACAAGTTTTAAACATAGATTGGGCACCAAATTCCTGGTTTAAGTTCTAAATTCATGCACAGTACATAATATTATGTTGAGAAGGGATGTAGTACTGTTGATAGTTAGGTGGGGACATTAAGCCTGGTGGCCACTTGGTGGTTTTCAATAGGAATAAGCTACATGCCAGCACCAGATTTCACATTTTCCCTTCCTTTATCAACATTCCTCATACAAACACTTATACTACACACAAACATTCAAACATACACTGTTTGTACACTTCTTTTTGTACATAAAACAAGTACACATCAACTTCTTAAACCAATATGACGAAATGATGTACAAATTAAAAAATAACCACATTAATTCCATATATCTGCCTAGTGTGGTACCTAAAACCAAAAAGTATATTTGAAACACACATACACATTTTAAAATACAATATGAAGTAACATTAAGAGGTTTATTAATAGTGAGTGGAGAACACATTTTTAACGACTCACCTCATATAATTTCAAATTTCTTTGATACCGGTGGTTTCAGACAATATCTTGTCCTTCTTCACTCATGGCTTCCACTAAATATATAAAAATATATTCTCCACTCACTATTAATGATATAATCTCATAATGTTTACTTCCCAATATTAATTTAAATATATTAAGAGGTTTGTTTAATAATTAAAACATTTTGTCTATTCATTCTTACCTCTTATAGTTGTTTTTGTCGAACATGTTTCAGGGCTTCTTAGCCCCATCGTCAGTGATTCAGTCTGTAATCGCTGACGGTGGGGCTAACAAGCCCTGAAACATATGTTTGACAAAAACAACTATAAGAGATAAGAATGAATATACAAAACGTTCTAATTATTATACATACACATGTTTCAGAGATCTCTATTTCCCAGATTTCCCTTGAGTGAAGGAATCAGCTGGCATCTCTTAGTTAAGATGTCAAGGAGAAATAACAGTAAAAGATAATTGATTCCAACAGTCAAGAAAGATTTCAAGGTAAAGGAGACCTGCTCCAAAACATGTCCTTACTAAAATAAAGGTTAGAGATGTAAGTATAAATTAATATAACTGGAGAGAACAATTTGCAACTGAGCCAGATTGAACCCAAGATCTCCAGTTTTTCATGTCAGCACTCTACCATTGAGTCACTTAGGAACAGCTCCAAAAGGACAAACTTCTCTCTTTTTTCTCCCAGAAGTAATTAAACTTTTTGCATACGACTAAATAAGGGTATTTCTACTGCAGAAAGCCATTATCAATGGCAGTTAATTACATAGTTCAATGGTAGATCAGTAGTGTCTAAAGCTGGAGATCTTGGGTTCAAATCCTGGTTCAGGTGCAAATTTTTCTCTCTAGTTATGTGGACTATGGCCTACAGGCGGCTTGTTTGGAAAAATTAGTTCCCCTATAAGTGTAAATATTTTGACTCAAATTCAAAATTATAGCTCTTACTTCACTTATCTACAAACACAAATAGAAATTATATACAAATAAATACCTCAGCATCTGCCAGACCTCCTGCAATTCCTGCAACATTTGAACCAGCAGCTTTGATGGCTTTAGCAACAGCTATCAGTGCATCTTCCCATTCAACAGCTGCAAGCTCACCACTCTGATTTTTCAGCATTGGTGTTATAAGACGTTGTCTTTTCAAACCATCACAAGCAAATCTTGCTTTGTCAGACAACCACTCTTCATTAATTTCCTACATCATACAATTTAAATTAATTATTGTCTTCTATTATTCAGAAAACAAGACAGGATATATATTGGAAATTTCAAAATATGTAAAATGGCTAGAACAATTCTGTTCCTCAGGTAGTATGACTGTAATTAAATTAATCTAAATCAGAAATAAACCAATCAGGAAGTATGTAGGGAAAAAAAGAAACTACTTACAAATACAAATGTAAGCATTAAAAAGAGGAAACAGTGCATTAAGTCTTGCTCACACCAGGAGCTTTTTGTATAGAACTTGTAAATGACCTCTGTGTTACATAATTTGTTCCAAAGGAAGCAACCAAAGAGAATTTACAAATCCATTTTCGATCTACAATATTAAATTTAACACTTTTCACTGAATGTCAAATTTCATTTGAAGGAAAAAAAAAAACATACAATGTTTTTATTATTCATTTTATACATCTCAATGATGGATAAATCATATTTGAAGAGAAAAATTATACGCTCAGACTGGGACTCGAACCCAGGACCTTTGGCTTTCTAGGCTAATGCTCTACAGACTGAGCTACTGGGCAAGTTCCAATGTAAGTGCCTGAATCTTCTCTGTGGCAAATAAAAACTTATACCAGGGCAAAACAAGGCAATTCTACCAATTCAGAGGGAGCAATGTTGGGGTATGCTGAAGACCCATCATCAGCGACAACAGATTCAATTGAACTATTATAGGAAATATCACTATGAGGTTTAATTTAAAATTTAAAATAAAATACAAAAAAAAATTTAAAAGTTCAACATATGTTGGCACCGAGAAATGAATATAGTCTCAATAAATTTAAAACCAACAAAAATTACATTTTTTTTTTCAAATGCCCCAGGTTTGTCTTTCGACATTCCTGGTTTCTCTCCTGGCATGGCATACTTGTAACCCACTTCTGAGGTTGGGGCGCCTGGAAGGCGGGGTTACGTTGCCCCGATGATATGATGGGTGATGATGATGATGATGATAAAGGTGCGCCAGGAGAGTCCCTAATGCTAAGCTTAACCTAAGATGGATATGAATGATGATGATTGCGATGGCCATATGATTTCAGGGACCGTTTGGGCCTTAAAGTTTTCCTGACATTTGTCTTACAGGTGAGGAAAAACCCCGATAAAAACCTCATCCAGAAAAACTGTCCCGACCGGGGATAGAACCCGGGCCTGCTGCGTGACAAGGCAGCATGCTACCCTGAGACCACAGCGGTGGACAAAATGACAAATTTAATATTTAAGGAAGCAACACTAAGGTTTATTTTAATTATTATAAGTTAGGATTTAGACTCACCTCATTTTTTTTTAAATTTCTTGCAGACCATGGTTTCTTCACATCTGTATGATATTGTAAAGTTGGGAAGCATTGACAGTAAATATCACACAGATGTGAAGAAACCATAGCCAGCAAGAAAATTAAAAAAATATGAGGTTAGCCTAAATCCCTAACTGATAACAATTAAAAATGACAAAAATTGAAGAAGAAAACAAATCAGGAATTTACCAGATTAAGTGTGGAGATTGTGATAAAATTTACTAATGGAAAATAAAAATAAATTTGAAAACCAGAGTGAAGGAACACATTAGGAATGAAAAAATCAGCAGTTGCTGCTCATGCTTGGTCAGAAAAATATCTAATTGAAAGAAAGACTAGTTTAGTAAAACAAATAGAAAAATCTATGGAGCTGACTGTTTGGGGAAAAAATCCACATTTAAAAAAAAATAAGAAAGAAAAATTAATGAATTTTGAAATTCCCAGAGAAGTTGATTTGATTTGGAGGTTCATCCGTTCACCAACAGATGGAATAAGAAGCAATGCTATGGGATGACAGAACATTGATTTTGTAACTACTAAAGATGTAACCACTAAGGTTACAAAACCGGTCAAATTAGAAATAGGATATGAGGGGAAGTAAAAAGAATTTTATTTTAAACAGATTCAATGCTAGGAAATCTCCATTTCACCTTGTGAAGCATTTGTATATGTATGGCTTGCATGACCGTTTATCAATTTTTGCATGTATAAAACAAGACTTCTGGGAATGAGCGTTAAAGGCAGTGGCATTGTTACAAATCCCATAATAATTTGCACCCATCCAAAATAATTAGTCTGGCTATGCATCTGTTCAGCATATTAGTTTCAAAGATGCAATGGAAATAATTTAAGTCTAGATTATCAAGATCTAAAAAGAGTAACTGAGAAAAGAGAACAATGGATTCACTTACAAGGCTATTATTTTATTTAATGTTGCTCTTCAATGGTTAAGACCATTAGCAACACAATTCAAATCTTAACTTGAAAGGGCCAACAAATTTTGTTCAGAGATCTCTTGATTCAGACTTGAGATTCCTTTAAAAGTAAAGTAAAGTGATCCCACTACAGGCCTCAGGAGGCCCTTGGGGTAGTAGGAGGTTAAGGCTCCCACTTTTTCTTGACAATCGGCACTTGATGTCAGACGGGTTGTCAGCCCTGCATGACGGCCGCCTTTACCCCAGAACAAGCGTCTGGTACTCATTTCAGTTAGAGGCTGAGTCGACCCCAGGGCCATAGTGCCGCCAGAAGGTTTGGGTCAGTTTAAAAATCCTGACCCCACCGGGACTCGAACCCTCGACCTTCCGGCTTGTAGCACAGTGCCTTAACCACTATGCTACGGCGTGCCCCTTGAGATTCCTTTACATCCCATAAATCTACAACAAGGGACCCATGACTTTAATTACCTTCCAAAGGAACCCGTACTTACATTTTTATGCCTTAAAAATCCATCTACCCTTGATATGTTCAAACCCACAAACATTGGAACCAGAGACATGCATCTATGTATATACCCCATATCCCATTTGGAGATATGGGTGCTCCCTAGTGGGAGTTTTTTAACTAGACTAATTTAGTTATGACTATTTTCCTACAGATGTCAACAAGTGACATGTATTTATATATTAAATTTGGGAATTTTTAACATTATGAGGTTCAATTAATAATAATTAAATGAATCGTGATTTTTTCTTACCTCATACATCTATGTTTCTTTTAACACAGCACTGCAGTATCGGCGACACTTTTGTTGTCATCGTCAGCTGTTTTCACGACTGTCAATTTTTTTCTCCTTTTTGCCGGTAATTATCTAGACTGCCATCTGGTGTTCTTTTGAAGGAATTCCTCTTCAAACTGCCATCTGGTGTTATTTTGAATGAATCATTTCCTAAACTGCTATCTGTTGTATTTTTGAAGAACTTTGTAATCAAGCTTGGTTCTTCCGGAATCTCAAAGTTCATAGTTCTAGTATGGTTTTTTTGAATATATATTTTTTCCCAAACTGTTAAATCCAAAGGTTTTGATAGATGTTTTAAAAGTTTTGCTTCTTTTTCAATCCTATGATGCTCTAATAAAGTATGTGCTGCTATAGCTGATTTTTCAATTTCTCCATTCTTCATGTTTCTGAAGTGCTCTTTTTTACGAGTTTCCAAGTTCCTTTTTGTTTTTTCTATATATATCTTGTTGCAATCTTTGCAATCAATTTGATAAATCCCAGATTTTTTGTTGTCTGGGGTATTACATTTATTATTAGTTAACAGCAGACAAAGTGTCGCCGATACTGCAGTGCTGTGTTAAAAGAAACATAGATGTATGAGGTAAGAAAAAATCACGATTCATTTAATTATTATTAAGTGACATGTAGTTAGCACATAATCTCAATGAGACATCTAGTAGACAACTATGGTCTTACTTGGACAGATGAACGCCTGTTAAATTTTCCAAGAGGCCCTCAGGCCTGTGGATTTTTTACGAGCGTGAAAATCTTAAGACTTGGGACTCATGGTTTAAAGTCCCTCCCAGAGGACTTGTCCCTTGGATTTTTCCATCCTAAAAATCCATAGACCCTCCAGGTTTGAATCCACAACAGAGACGTGCATGGTAACCACTAATCCACCAGGACAAACTCATTGACAAGCCACTGCCTTTAGACAAGAATAAATATTTATATTTTCCAAGTATTGTAATTTATCAGGCATTAGAGGAATAAAATAAATACTTTTCAAATTACAATCCGAAGGCAACAAAAATATTTTAAATTAGATTTACCTCATTTACACGAGGTAATATCCTAAGAACTTCTCCAGTACGTGTTGAAACTACAATATTACTTCCAATAGCATCAAGTACATCAACACTTTCTGTCTTCCTGGTTTCCCAAGGTCTTGCTGTGAATGAATATGGTTTTGAAGTAAGAGCTCCAACAGGACACAAATCAATTACATTACCAGATAATTCTGATAAGAAAAATTTTTCAACATATGTTCCAACCTGAAAATAGATTTTTATTTCAGTCAGTATATAAAATAAATATTTAATTTTAGGAAGTGATATTTTGAGGTTATTTTAATTATATTATTTTTAGTCTGATCATCTTACCTCAATATTAATGTTGATTTGTTCTTGGACATGTTTCAAAACAATTCTGTTTTATCATCAGCTTGTCCAAACTGGTTTGATTTATGTTGCACACCCTGGATGTCGATGTCAGCTCCATCCTGTGGTTGGCCAAAGAACCTCCAAACAAGGTCACTTTGTTGAAATATCAAACGTCTGTTCTAGTTCTTTTACTTTTTCAATAAAGGTGGATTGGGTATCAGTTTTCTCGACTGTGGTTGTTTCTTTCACCATGTGTCTTCAGGTAGTCGATCATTTTTTCATACTGTAGGATTGCTTTTTCTTGGAGTGATAATGGAATTGGATAAGTCTGTGTTATATTTCTCATTGCTCTTTATAGGGATTGTTTTGACTGCACCTGTTTTTATTTTTCCAATAATATAATTTTGTACTCTGTCTAGTTTTTCTATCATTCTAGGTGCTGTTATGAGAATTTCTCCACAGTATAGGAGAATGGGTTTTATGTATATGTTGTAAGTATCATTTAAAGTTTTTCTAGAACAGCCTCATTTTACACCTATAACCTTTTGCGGGTATTCATTCTCTGTATTGCTCTATCACTATTTTCTCCACATGCCTGACTTACCTGAAAAAGTTATCTATTACAATAGAGAGGAGGTCTTACTTACTTACTCACTCACTCACTGGCACTATCAAACCCATAGGTTCATGGCCATGCAGACATAAGCTCTCCATACATCCCTATCCTGAGCTAATGTTTTCCAATCATTCCCTGTATAATCTACTTCCTTCAAATCATAGTTAATGTTATTCTCCCACCTCATTCTTGGTCTACCAACTGGGGGTTTTCCCTCTGACTTTCCTACAAGAAGCTTCCATGCAAGTCTTTCATTCCCCATACGTGCAACATGGCCTGCCCATCGCAGTCTACGAGACTTAACTGTTCTTATTATATCTGGCTTCCTATAAAGACCATGTAGTTCATTGTTATGAAGTCTTCTCCATTCACCTGTCTGTTCATCTCTCTTTGGTCCCAAATATTTTCCTAAGAACTTTATTCTCAAAAAACTCGTAATCTCATTTCTTCTCTTAAAGTAAGAGTTCATGTTTCGCAGAGGTCTACGTATGAATTTCATGTCAAACCAACACATTCTTTCAAACTGACCTAATATTTTAAAATTAATTTTATATTCTTATTAGGATCTCGGTTGATCCATGTGGGTTTCGTGGTGGACGAAAACAGCTTGGACAGGTTTTTCTCGGAGTTTCTCCCATTTCCCCCTGCCACAAACTTCATTCCACCAGTTCTCCATACTCTTCTCAATCATTTCATTTCATTTAATTCATCTGCCCCTGAGACAGTGTGTCAGGAGTGGTCAGGTGGCACCATTGTTGTTCACAGACCTCTATAAATATAGGATCTTCATCTCATCTCATTATTCGACCTGACCCTGAGTTGGACACAAGTTGAGGATTCTTTATTTTTATTAGGACTGCAATGTTATGAAAATAAAAATTAGGCTCATATTTACACTGGGAAAAAGTCAATGTTGTTTCTTATTGACCAAAGTTACTATAATTACATGGCATCATGAATCAATAATAATTCTTTAAAAAACTATAATTTGTTGATAGGATCTTAACTTCATATACCTGCATGTCATTTCCACGTCCTGTTGTTCCTAAATCATCGACACCTGCCACTTCTGAGGCAAATCTTATACAACGAGTACAATGGATACATCTAGTCATGATTGTTTTTATCAGTGGGCCAACATCCTTGTCCTCAACAGCCCTACAACAAAAAATATATATATTAAGGAAATAATTAACCTTAGAAGCCCATCTTTATCTACTGAGTATCCAAGGAAAAGTGCTATTGCATCTTTTAGAATGACCACAGGTCATGACGGTCTGTCAAAGAATTTGCATAGAATTAGAATTATTTATTCCCTTTTACCCCTTGTGCAATCTACAATAAGAGATGGATCAGGATTACCTTGAGGAATCTCCAGCCCTTTCATCCAAAAACTATAGTATCTGAGAAATATTGGAGAGCAAGAGAGCTGCATTGATAAATGCTCGACATTAATAAACAAACAAACAAACAACACAAATAAAAGTTAATTATTAAGAGTTGGTTAATATTAAACAAATAGAAGTATCAAGTTTGTTTGAGACTGGAATCATCTTACCTCAAATTAATGTTGACTTATTCTCGTACAAATAAAAGTATTCACATTACAAATATGTATTTTTTAATATTTTTTATACAATTAGCATTTAATTTTGTCAATTGGCAGCTACTGATTGAAATGACTTCGTTGAATTAGGTATTATTTATTAAAGTAAAATTTTATCACCTCACCTCATATTCTTCTTCCATTTGAACCAAAGAAGGTCCCGAAACTGGTCTAAGAAGAAGAAGAATATCAGGTGAGGTGATAAAATTCTAATTAATGAGTCATTTTTACATCTTATCTCATAGTTTATGTTTTCTTAAATACGGAAACTGCAGTTTTCGAAAGGTCAATCCCTTTCATTTTTAACCACAATGATGATCATTATCATCATGACGATAACAACAACAATAACAACAACAACAATAATAATAATAATAATGGTAATGGGATGTATCAAAGGATGTGAAGAATGTAATTATCTGGAGATTAAAATTAACTTAAAATGTACCCAAAAAATGACATAAAACACAGAATTCAAAAAGGCAGATCGGTAATAACAATGTTAAACGGAGTTTTGTGGGATAAGAATAGATACCAAATTAAAAATTTATAAATCCATAATACGAAGCATGCTAACGTATGGTGCAGAAACTTGGCAGTTGAATAAAAATTTGAGTTTGAAGCTTATTTCTAGTGATATGAATTGTTTCAGATGCTCAACTAAACATCCAATGTTTACTTCCAAACAATATGTTCTCCGATGAATTTTAATGATAAACATTTTAAATTGGAAAAAAATCAGAAATACAATCATCAGACAACAAATGAAAGTCCAAAATTCAATATTAGATTTTGTGAGAGACAGACAACTAGAATGCTATGGTCATATACGTAAGATGCCAGGGAAAAGATTACCCAGACAAACTTTGGAATGGTTTCCACCTGGTAAAGGAAAGAGAGGTTGACCTAGATTTAAATGGATGGATGATGTAAGAAGAGGTATGAGGGATCTAGGCCTGGAAGAATTGGAATGGGAAGATAGAGAAGAATGGAGAAAGAAGATAAGAATTTAAAGCTTTTAGCACAGGAAGATGTTTTATTAAATTGTAAACCTGTTTATAAATAAATAATTTAATAATAATCATCATCATCATCATCATCAACTGCATTCATGGATTAGGTCTGTTGACCCGTTCCAACTTCAGCCCATCTTTTTCTAGGTCTGCCCACATCTCTGGTGCCTTTAGGTTTGTATTTTGTTATTTGTTTTGGATATCTATCTTCATTCATTCTGTCTATGTGTCGCTTCCATTTTTGTTCTATATGTATCTATTTTATCAGTTATCGCAAATATTTCAAGTTCCTGTCTTATTTCTGTGTTCTTGATTCTGTCTTCCTTAGTGCACCCTTTAACAGATCTCAAAAATTTCATTTCTGCCGCCGTTATCCCACTTAGATCTTGTTTTTAATGTATCCAGGCTTCTGAACCATAGAGCAGTACTGGTACTGCCAAAATTGAAATTGAAATTTAATTTAATAATAATAATAATAATAATAATAATAATAATAATAATAGTAATACTTCAAAATAGTAGCTTTTTTCTTTAAGAATGGACATACAGAATAAAATAGAAAGCATTTTAACAATTAAAAAAGTTAACCTCACTGGGAATTGAACCTGTGACCTCTTGCATACAAATCAAGCATCTAAGCACTGAGCTAAGCATTCACTAGCTTGTTCTGTTTGAAAGAATGCTCTTCACAGGAAGAAGGGAAACATATTGTAGCTCTACTGTGCAATTAGTATAATCATGTGAATCGCGCATTACAACTTAAATTATTTGAGATCAAGAGTCGGCCCATTCTTTTTGTTGCTAAGTGTACATTGCAAGGATTGAAAATATTTAATGAATTTGACAATTTTTTTATTATTAATTTAACACTTCTCATTGAAGGATAAATTATATTTGAAGAGGTCTAGGCGAAAATTTTTCTCTTCAAATATAATTTAATGAATTTGTTCAGAAGTACTAGCCACAGCTATGTTTCGGCCATAAACAACTCAATTCATCCATAAAACCTTAATCTTTGTAACATGAATAACTATTATGATATTATACGACAAAGACTTTCTGGAATCATCAGAAGATGTAGCTTGAATCTGATTACATTACTGCTTTCTGTAATTTATTATTTATTACAGTGTACTTTGTAAGGTTGATTCACTAAACAATTTATTTCTGTGAAATAAACTAAAGAGAACTTTAATGCATCTATTAACATGTACCTCTTTCCAGAGAATTTGATATCTTCAAAGCGACTTCTGTCACTGCCGAATGCCATACTTTGATCTTGAAGATCACATTCACCACCTTGGTCACAGATAGGACAATCAAGAGGATGATTCACGAGAAGAAATTCCATTACACCTTCTCTCGCTTTACGTGTCATATCAGAATTCGTTTTGATTCTCCAACCTTTCATCACTGGCATCGCACAAGCTGCAACAGGCTACACACAAAATTATTATATTAATATAGAGATAATTTCTGCAGTAACCCAAGTAAGTTTTGTGTGTTATTTTCATTCAATGATGCTCTTTAACAGCTAAGGTCGTTAATGTCACAATTAAAATTTGAGTGTGATAGGACCAATAAATGTTGCTAAGAGGCCTCTTATTTTATTGTCATAAATCTATAAAGGAACCCACATTCAGATTTTTATGCCCTAAAATGTCCTCGACTTTGAATGGAACTAAACTCGCAAACCTTAGTACTGCTTCAGATTCTTTTATGTGTCACAAACAAAGCTGGAGTTTATCTAATTACATATTCGTTTCTGTATATGTAGTTATACAAAAAGTTAAAATATCAACAAATTACACTGAAAGGACCCTTATTCCAAAGTTTTAAATTACATATTTTTACATATTTTCTGCTATAATACATATTTCACATCATAATACATTATTTTACATATTTTAATATTATTGTGGAATTATTATACATTTTCATTAATCTCATTACTTTTTATTACATAGCAAGAAAGAAAAAAATATTGTAAGTTTTATTATTTTATTCTCATAAAGTGTCGTCAATCCCATACATTTCTATCACATTCGAAGCTAAATTAAAGAGTTTGATGCAAACAATAATGACTTATTTTAAACAATTTTCTTTCTTGTTCTCGAACACTTCAGAATTTAAACAAAATTAAAGTGGGAAGTAACACTATGAGATATTTATTATAAATTGCCAAGTTACTAAAAGTTAATGTGAGTAATTGTGTTATTTATAATACATATTAGAGACCCATTTTAAGTGAATAAATGAAAAGAATTTTAAGTACAGAAATGGATGTTTTAAGAAGATCAGCTGGAAAATCTAGAATGGATAGAATACGAAATAAAGAAATAAGGGAAATTATGAGAGTACAAGAGGAGCCGGACATCATAGACATCATAGAAAAGAAAAGATTGCAGTGGTATGGTCATGTCAAACGAATGCCAGAACAAAGATTGCCAAAAATTGTTATGGAATGGATCCCAATGGAAAGGAGGAAGGGAGGAAGACCGAAGAAAACTTGGATAGAAGGGGTACAAGCAGCTATGAATATCAGAGGAATGGAGGAAGATCAATGGATGGATAGAGAGGAATGGCATTTGGTTTCCGGAAGACGGCAGCAGCTGCCATGATACCGGATGATGATGATGATGATGATTGCATATATTTCATTATTGAATTGTGCATATGAGTATGAATTGTAACATTTTATATATTGTACTATTATAGTAGGTTTCTAGAAACACACTTACAATAATAAATGCTCATACTATTTATAAACTGAATAATTTGGAAAAGAGCTGTTATAAAACATAAGAAACATTTTTGTCATATAGCTGGGGTAATTGCTGTGGCCACCACACACCACTGACTTTGGAATTCACTAATAAGTATAAGAGTAGGTGTAGCAAACTATAATTTCACCAAAGAAAATTTTACAGCAATTCATACCATCACACAATTTCTCAACAAAAATATAAATGAGAGAGATATTAACATACCTTCGGCGATTTTTCCACTTCAACAAGACACATTCTGCAGTTGCCAGCAACTGAAAGTCTTTCATGATAACAAAATCGCGGAATCTCCACTCCAACAAGAGCAGCAGCCTGTAGAGGAACAAAGCATTGCATCAATGACAGCTCATATCTTAAAAGTAGGTGATGGAATAAATGAGCCAATGGCTATAGGGAGAGGAAGAGTGGCTAGCCCTAAACTCCAGCTGATTTTATTCATGCAAAATCTAAGTTCTCATTTTAAAGAAACCTCAGCAGTGCTTAGGTCCCTATGAGGTGTCTAATATCCCAGGAGTCCCAGGTTTGATTCCCAGTTATATCATAGAAAGTTTTCATTATGTTTAGGATATGAAATCCAGTGGCATGCACTGATCATTCAGATAGCCGAAGCACTGGCTATTATAATTTTTAAGAGAAGAATAGTAAATCGAGGGATAGGTTTGCTTTGATAAAGTCACAATTGATAATTTAAAATGCATATTACAATAATTTATGCCTAATATCTATATTTATTAAAGCTACAAACAAACAAAATTTTATATAAAATATTTCAATTGAAATTCCATTTTTTCTTTCCTGGGAAGCAAATTTGGTAGTCACTTCATCAAATAACTGTTCCTTCTAAACTTCAATTGAAATATTCCAAGAATCTACCTATCTAACCTTCATACTGTATATAATAGGATAAGATGCGAGCAAGATGAAAGAGGATGATATAGAAGATATATCGAAACATGTTCGAGAACAAATCAACATTAAAATGAGGTAAGATGATTCCAGATTCAAAAAACTTGATCCTAAAATAAACCATTAAGATAAAACTAATCTGAAACTTTCTTTTGCTGGTATATGAAAAAAAATACATATAATACATGACAAACAGAGGTGTGCATGGAACTATCTGTCAGTAGAAAACAAATACAAGAAAAAAATTGCTTCAATTTGGTTAACAATGTATACTAACATTTGAAACATATATTTAGAAGAAACGTGACGGTTTTATCATTATATTATGGATTTATCATGTGATCAATAATATTACCAAAGCACCTGAATGCACACCACTAACGAAATGGGTTTTCTGAATCTTGTAATGACAGCTGAGTAGTTATTTCTTCTTCTTCTTCTTTCATCCAATGTAGACAAGGTGTTTGTTCCTCTTCAATGTATTGCCTCAATTGTACATTTCCATATTTTCTTTGGGTGTCCAATAATTCTTTTCCCAGTTTGGAATTTATCCCTAGCTATTTTAACTATTCTGTTGTTCCATTCTTTCCTTCTTTTGTTTATCCAATTTTAAATTTGTTCTATTTGTAAACTTTCTCTTATCTTATGACTTTTAATGTGATCTCTTAATGTTATGTTTTCTATTGTTCTCAGAATTTTCATTTCACATGCTTCCAGTAGGCATCGAGTATCACTTGTTTCTGGTCTAGTTTCTGCTCTATATGTACAAAGTGGTCTGACTACCGATTTATATATTTTGGTTTTAGCATCTTTACATAGATTTATAGCTTTAGTTGTCTTAGTGGAATTAACTCAATTCTGAGGCAATATATTGGTGCTCTGAGCTGAAATTATACCCTCCAATGGCTTTCTGGGCCAGCCTTTGGTGGTAGTTACTTGAATTATGGTATCTTTACCTTGTCGTGATGGAGTGGCTTGAGTACTTAAATGATCCCGAGAGCTATGCTGGCGGTAGCATTGCTGCCGAAAGGGTTACCCATGCCTGGCTGGTTGAAGGTGATAAGCCAGACGAAAAAAAGTACCTTGGTCGAAAAAGTGACGATCTTTCACCGTAAAAATACAACCATCAAGAAATGCGGACATGGGTTCAACTGGGGTAAAATTTTCAGGAGGTCAAATAGTACCCCATTCGGTTCTTCGGGCTGGGACTACTTCAGGGAACCCATGCCAAAGCCAGTGAGTTAGTTAGCTATGAAATAGCAAAATCTAGTTAGGAAAACTGGAGATAAGGTTGAGCACCTACGTAATGCTAACCACATGACTATTTGTAATGTTAACTGTTTGCCAATTACAGTAAACATTTGAGTCAGCTTTGGCTCTTCTGAACTTGCATATCTTGAATTTGCTAACTTACAAGTAGACCCCTGAAATATTGTGGACAATAATTACTGAATAAAAATATCATGGATTGTAACAGAGGTATATGGAAACTGTAAAAAAAAAACAGCAAAACTCATCAAATTACTGTTACAGAATATGATTAGCGACCTGAAAAAAATTATATACATATGTAACATGTATATATATAGTTTCTGGTCATAACAACAATAAATACAGAAAAAATTAATTACAATGAAGATAGAAATAATCTAAAATGTGTGATATTAACAACACTTTATTGACACTGAATGCACCCTAATGTAACATGGGCACAGCAGGATTACCAACTTCTGGGAATATCAAATTGCCGGCTATGTTGGCTCAATGTTCTGGATGAATACAGACCAAAAACATATAAAAAATTCAAAGCACATCCTGCCTAGAAGGTCCTTGGACCACCAACTGGTGGTTGGCCTCACATCCACATGTGTTAATCACAGAGGTGGACTATCATACAGCCAGTATAGAGGTGACATGTGGTCAGCACTTTGGGTCCCCAATTATTGCCGCTGGTTTACTTAACCTGGAGCTGCTGCTCAGTGTAGCTAGCCAAATTCCTCATGTATTGGATGGACATTGGTCCCATACTGCCCAAAATTCCACAAGAAAATTTCTTCCCGATGGGGATTCAAAACCAGCACCAGTCTCATAGCTCTGCACTAAGGCATAATGCTTTAAACTGCTTGACTATGCCACAGGACTCAATAAACATAGCTTTAATATTGTTTACTTATTTCTTCACTCACCTCATACTTCTTAACTCTCACGCAGATTCGAGTTTCTTCACTTCATTTGTGACATTCTCAATGCTGTATTACGTTCACAACTGATGTCCAATGGCCTTCTATCCTGCAGACTGACCTCCGCGCCATCTGATGGCTGACCGACAAACTTCCAAATCAATCCCCTCTCCTTATAACCGGGTATTTCAAAATTCATAGTTGTGTTTTTATTCTTGCATATGTAAATTTTTTCCCAAACTGTGAGTTCCTTCGGTTTTTCCAATTGTTTAAGTAATTTTGTTTTGGTTTCTATTCTATGTTTTTCTGACCAGGTATGTGCAGCTATTGCAGATTTTTCTGTTTCTCCATTTTTAACATTTCTGAGGTGTTCCTTTAATCCTTTTTGTTTTTCCTATGTATATCTTTTCACAATCTTTACAATTAATTTGATAAATTCCCAATTTTTTGCAATCTTCAATCCATTCATTTTTGTTGGTTTTTATTAAATTACCTAAGCTGTAATAATTTTCCAGTGTAACCAACAGAGTCTGTACTAATTAACTTACGCTAAATAAAATAAACATTCTTTCATAGGTTAGAGTACTTAAATTGCATTAGGTTAGCTTTTAGGTTGGTCTTTCACAGGTTAGAGTACTTAAATTTCGTTAGGTTAACTCTAAGGTTCTTGGCAACGCGAGTTCATATTTCGTGTATATACTGACTGCATCCTGTGATTCCAAAGTGTAAACCACTTCGTGTCTGTTGGCGCATGTGTATGGTTGGAATTTAGAAAAAAATTTTGTCACATGTTGTAAAGAATTTCCAAAATTTGGATATTTGTACCAAAGAACATTTCAGGAATATTAAAAACAGGAAAATTGAAAAATCGACAGTAGCAACTCATTATTTGATACAGAATCGCAAAAGTGAAAGAGAAACTCAACAGTCAAGAGTTCAATTAAGAATGTAGATGCTGGCCTCATAAATATGACAGGTAATACAATAATATTTTATGAGGTGAGAAAGCCTTTAGCCTTGGTTTTAGACGAGGCTATCAACCTGGCCCAGCATATACAGGGGGCATAAGCCGTAACTGTATACAGCTGAGTAATTCTTGACAGGCGCATTCTCGTCGCGGGGGTGAACACTAAAAATCTTAGTGACTAAGTTCTGTCAAGGACCCAATCTCTCAGGGCATAATGAGGGCCCCTGCCCATGGATACAGGTGAAGACATCAATGGTTGGATTGGCAAAAAGAACAAGCTTCAATAAAGGCGAGACAAGCGGAAGAGGGAGCCCTCCACCTGGGGTTTATACAGATGGAAGCATGTTCAAATGCTTTTAGGTGGCAGCCCCATCAGTGGACTTACTCGGCAGCAGGCCGGTTACCTGCTACGAGGAAATATAAAAAAAACTCGAACTTCCCAAAGCAATAGACGACCTGCACCTGCAGCCTATAGTGCATTGGGGAGCGGAACGGGCCAACAGGGCCATACCTAAAAGATGATGATGATGATGATGAAGAAGTGAGATGTTTCCAATGCATATTTGTGCTATATGTTTTCTTCAATTCAATATCTATTGTTCTATATACTGGGTGATTGAATATATTTTTTATTCTTTGAGTACATCTTCATTCCTTTTGTAATCAAGGATGGAATATTTGCCAGTTCTTCTCATGAAAAGGATATCACATCTTGTAAGTATCCTTTCATATTATTATTTATTTTTTTACCTTTAAAACAGTTGTTTTATGATGCCTAAAGGACAGACAATAGTAAAAGACAAACTGACCAATTTCGTGAAAGAATTTGGTGCGGAAATATTCTCAAGTGACGGTTCAATAGTGTTTTGCAAAGTGTGTAAAATTTCAGTGAACTGTGTTAAGAAATGCCAAGTTTCTTAGCATGTATACACTGCAAAACATAAGTATTGCTCTTTGTAAAAAGGCAAAACAAGTTCCAAAATCATCTCTGATATCTTCGTATGCTATTGATAGCATATGTTTATATTCTTTACGTAAGGCTGTAAAAATTTATGCTGTATTTTTGTAAGGGCCTATTTTGAATTTTTAGTGCCTATATTAATGATTTTTAGTGTCTTTTTGCCTGCCTATTTTGAATTTTTTAAGTGCCTAACATCCGGACTCTAGTAATAACTGACATAGAAGAGTTTTAAAGACCATAAGTCCAGTATGTCACTACATTTAAAATATAATTTACCTGCAAAACTGTAGTGCCAGGTTCTACAAGAACTGGTTTGTCATCAACAAACACTTCAATCTTCTCTGGTGCCTTGGTGGCAGTTCCTCTGGTACAAAGTGTCACCACCCTAGCACACTGTGGGTTCAACACCCGGTGCAGGGGGAATCGTAACATTGCTGAGGTTGTACTGTTGGTGAAAAAAATTTGAATTAGAATTTTTTATTTGTAAAATTTATTGTTAATTTAGTTTATTATAAACAGCAAAATTAAAAATAATTTAACTGTACTTAAGACTTGGATTATTGACAGATTTTACTGATAATTTACAAATTTTATAACAATCTCTTAATCTCTTTTAAATATTAAAATGAACATTGAAATAAATAATTTATTGAACAATCTGAGTGCATAAATTCACATATAACATAACAACAGCTTCACAGGTATAATAATCCATATTGTTTAATTCATGCAAGATTTCTTCTTTTTTCTGTTTTTGTTTTCATAAATTATCAGTATATCATCAACATATCTTTTTATAATTTTTATATTGAATTTATTTATTAATAAACATTAAAAATTAATAAGACTATGTCTGTTGTTACTCATACAGCAAGGAGTCAACAAAATGAATATATAAATAACAAATGGATTAACAATAACCCAACACATCCAGTAATGAAACCTCTTCCAAAAATTCACAAAAATCATATTCCAATGAGGCCAATAGTTAATTGTATAACTGCTCCCAATTATAAAATTTCATAATTAATTGCCTATAAATTAAAAAAAGGTATAAAATTAGAAAAATCTATACACAATAAAGAATTCATATGAATTAGCAAAAAAATTACACAACACAGAAATCAACAAAGCACAAAAATTACGTCATTTGATATAAAGAACCTCTACACTAATATCCTGATAATGTAAACAATGTACAGCCTTTGAAAAAAAAATGATGATGCAACTCTTGATGATGGAAAGTTAGAGTTTTGAAGAGCGATTCACACCAGTATGTTGTTACATGTTCTGACTCAACGAGTATAAAGCGGATGGTGTAAGTCTCTCTTCATGCAGCATTCGTATCATTCATTTCAGTGGAGCAGTCAGTAAGACGCTCTTTTTCCGACGATGCAGGCCCATATTCGATTCTGGTCAGGTATGTATGTATGTATATATATATATATTTTTCCTTTATTTATTATTATTTAATAACATTCATTTTCATAATGCCTACATGTTACTAGGCTTCGTTATATAAATACATTTGTATACATATATGGAAATATTCCTGGTCGGGATAGGCTCCTAGGTGAGATTTTTTGGGGTTTTTTCTCACCTGTAAGATAAATGTCAGGAAGCTTAGGGCCCAACAGTCCCCAAAATTCATCCAACCATCATCATCCTTATCATTATCATCATCATTCTTCGCCGGCGTGGAAAGAAACAGGAAGCTACCACACCTACAGTTCCCTAGTAAAGCTGCAAAGCATAGTATGAAAATGCTATGATTTCAGTGAAAGACCTGCCCTTGGACAGAATTACTATGGAATTGAATATATGGAAATAAAATAAAGGAAACAGTTCATATATATATATATATATATATATATATAAAATGAATAACGATGTCTCATTACTTTGTTTATAAAACACATGGCAAAATAAAATTATTTATTTCCGTTACTAATACAAAAGTGTCTGAATAATTTAAATTAAGTTAATATCTAATTTCATTGTAAGTCCTGAAGTACTGCATTGCTTCATACAGACAATTTGTAGGAGAGATGGTTGTGGCTAGTGGAGGGAGCTTCTGTTTCCCATGCATGAGGTTGCGTGTTCAATACTGCTGTCAAGCTTTTTTTTCTCTCTCTCGTCCTTATTTCAATTAATTTTCTGTCTTTTGTTTCATTTTCAGTATTTACTGCACTACTTATTTACACGAAATTGTTCAATTGCTCGGCACACAATGAAATAAAATGGATTTAGTTTCTCAAATAGTTGTATACTTGTGAACCAAATAGCTGATCTCTGATCATGCACATTGGCTTCGTTCTGAGACTTGAAAATCATCTGTGCGCCATCAATTATTTCAAAGGCTATACATAATAAAACAAAAACTAACCAATACCAATCTTGACAACAATTATATAAATTAATCAAATAAAATAATAAAAACAACCACACAACAAAACTATTTCCAATTTAATAATGAACATTTTCATCCAAGAATGGGAAGTCTTAGATCTGGAATCCTAGAAGAAATTTCCTTGCAAGATTTGGAAGACAAATATTTTGAAAAATTAATAAATATATTCATTGTAAACATAATAACAAGATATGTCGATGACATATTCGTAATTTATGAAAATGAAACTTCCATGGAAGGTACCCAGTAAGAACAAAAATAGTAATACAAGAAAAAGTGTTGGAACAGGTTTCACGCTTCCAGTATTTGAAGAAGAACAAGATATAAATAAGAAAATGTAGAAATTTCAACATATTTGTGGAACAATCAGACGAACACTGAGTAACAAAGTAAGAAAGGATATGCAACTAAGATTTTACTCAATGATGGTCTACCAGTGGTGATGTATGAAAGTGAGGCCTGGGTCCTGAAGGAAAAAGAAAAAATAAAAATTCAGGCAGCGGAAATGAGCTTCCTATGGGCTGTAAAAGGTTGTACAAGAGAAGAACATATTAGAAATGAGAATATTAGAGAGGAACTAAAAGTACAACCACTTCTTCAACAAATGGTAGAAAACAGGAACAATTGGATAGAACATCTGCAAAGAATGACAGGATAGGATACCAAAGATGGTAAAAAAAAAGTAAAGTGATCCCACAACAGACCCGGAGGCCCTTGGGGTAGTAGGAGGTTAAGGCTCCCACTTTTTCTAGACAATCGGCACTTTATGTCAGCCGGGTTGTCAACCCTGCGTGACGGCTGCCTTTACCCCCAGAACAAGCGTCTGGTACTCATTTCCGTTAGAGGCTGAGTCGACCCCAGGGCCATAGTGCCGCCGGAGGGTTTGGGTCAGTTTAAAAATCCTGACCCCAACGGGACTTGAACCCTCGACCCTCCGGCTTGTAGCTCAGTACCTTAACCACTACGCTATTGGTACTGATGTATAATCCTGGAGGACGAAGATCAGTAGGAAGACCAAGAAAGCACTGGGCTGAACAGATGTGTGATCGAACAGGCAAAGATCTATTCCGTGAAGGATGATGATGAAGAAGAAGAAAACAGAAAAGAAAAAGAAATCTCACATGAATTAAACAATATGCACGAAAAATTTAAATTTACTGAAGAAATAGAAATAAACAATGTCAACTACCTTGATCCAATAATTATAAAAATCTAGACAAAAACAAACTAGAAATAATAATAATTTACAAAAAACCACAAGCAATGCATTTACAATAAAACAATAATTCCAGACATCGTTATCAACAAAAAATCAGCACTTTCAACAGTATAGTTAATGGGATGTTAAACTACCAGTAAATAAAGAATATTACAACAAATAAGTCCATCGCTGCAGTCTCGAGGTAGCATGCTGCCTTGTCACACAGCAGGCCTGGGTTTGATCCCCGGTCGGGGCAGTTTTTCTGGGGGAGGTTTTTATCGGGGTTTTTCCTCACCTGTAAGACAAATGTCAGGAAAACTTTAAGGCCCAAACGGTCCCCGAAATCATATGGTCATCATCGTCCTTCACCGGTGTAGAAAGCAACGGGAAGCTACCACACCTACAATTCCCTAGTAAAGCTGCAAGCATAGCATAAAAATGCTATGATTGCAGTGACGGATCTGCCTTCGGGCAGAATTACTATGGATGGACAACAAATAATTAAATCATATTAAGAACAAACCAAAAAGTAATGGCTATAATGGACAAATCATAAATAAAATTATCTTGTCTTGTAAGTCCATGTTTCCCATAACAGAGATTTAGGCGCTCTCCCCTTACAGGGAAGAATTTGAACCATACTAATTTAGTTACACTTTTTTTTCGTATAGATGTCATTTGAGTGGTCCGTGGTCAGTGTTCCACCTCATACTGACATCTAGGAAACCAAGGTAGTACTAGGATGGAAAAAATTGGTAAATTTTGCTTAGAGGCTTTTTCATTCAGGCTTAAGGATTTTTTATGAGCCTGAAAATCTTCAGACTCGGGACCCATGGCTTAAAGTCCCTCCCGGAGGACTTGATCCTTGGATTTTTCCATCCTAAAAAAATCCATCGACCCCGGCCGGGTTTGAACCCGCGACCCTCGGGACCAGAGGCAAGCAGCATAACCACTAGTCCACCATGACCGACAAAGAAAACAAAAAAGAAAGAATAATATACTCTACATAACTAAACTCTCAAAAGAATCTGATATAGAAAAGAACTGGATAACACTTAGCTAATTTTGTCATTTCTTTTCCATGTATATCTAACACTCTTAAAAGACTTTGCAAAAATATACATGTAGCATACAAAACTGGAGATTTTGATGCCAGAATAAAGAAATCAAGATGTGCTTACATTCAACTGAAATAAATTTGGAGTTTGAAACAAATCTCCTTAAGACTTATGGTTTTCTCAACTTGGAGCTGCTACTTATTGTAGCTACCTAAATGCCTCACAATGGTGGGTGGGCACTGGTCCCATACTGGCCGAAATACCATGAGAAAATGTCTTCCTCCACGGAGACTCAAACCAGCGCAAGTCCCATAGCTCTGTGTTAAGGCTTCCTGCCTTAACCACTCGGCTATGGCGCAGGACAAACTAAGATTATTATTTAAATCAAATGTGAAATCAATTTTATCATACGGCTGTGAAATTTGGAAGGCTACAAAACAAATTGGAAGGAAATTGCAAATCTTTGTAAATTGTTGCCTGAGAAATATCTTGGGTAGCCAGAGATTATAACAAATAAAGAACTTTGGAGAAGAACAAATCAAAACTAAATTTGTAAAGAAATTAAATTCAGAAAATTGAAATAGGTTGGTCACGTGTTCAGGAGAGAGAATGATGACAAAACAAAAATGGCAAGGAACCTCCAAGGATTGAGAAGGCGAAAAGGAGAGCCTAGGGCAACATGGAATAATACTAGCAGGGATTAAGAACAGACAGGGATGAGTCGGAATGAAATTAAGGCATTGGCAAACAACAGAGTTTGTTGGCGAGCTTTTATCAAGGCCCTATGTTTCCCAGTGGAGTGACCAGGACTATCACTACTACTACTACTACTACTATACAAAACTGGAAATAAACTACTAATAAATAATAACAATAAAAATTTAAAAAAGTTAACAATAAAAGTTTATATAAACTAACATGTAAAGATTGTAATCAATTTTACATAGGAAGAACCAACAGAACTTTTATAATTAGATTCAAAGAACGTTTTAAATATGCAGAAGGTAAATATAGTAATTCCAAACATATAATCAAAGAAGGATATTATATGAAATTTACAGACAACACCCTCATAATATTATACACAGAATGGAACCCAGCATAGATAAACACTGACTACTGGAGGAGTTAGAGATGTTTTAAAGGAAGTCAACAACAGTTTGATTTTAAACAAGAACACATCAAGTACACACAACCTCGTCTACAAGATCATCACAAATCAGTCAGTAACTGGACAGTAGCAAACAACCTTTGCTAAAGATGGGACTGGTCCCTAGGGAACAATGTTTTAAGTATTTTAATAGTTGAGGATACTGTATACAAGGTACAAAATTTTATAATTATATTAAACTTTTTTATATTGTAAATGTTAAGATTGCAACACAGACAGTATATATTACTGAACTGTTCATTATGTGGAACCAGCACAAAGACAGTCAGAAGTCTTATTTATCATTAATTTATGTTGCAATCTTAACTTTTAGCACATAAAATTCTACACTATATTGATAACTAGTCATCCAAATTACGGTAGTTAATAAGACAATTCTCAAAATTTGTTTCCAGCATTGCCACATCAATTACTGCTTTAATAAAATCGATAACTTTCATATTTATAAGAGTTTCATATAACCACTGCAGAATCATAAGATAAAGTACAATAACACAAAATGTTCAATACTTATATAAATTTCAATATTAATTCACCTCTTTCCTAACATTTACTTCCCAAAAATTTACATAAATCTGATAATCATGATACATATTCAGTACCTATATTACATGAATGTTATATTCAACATTAATTTATAAAGATTACTTGATGGTACGATAAATCCGTATAAGCAAAATTGGTAATGCAGATGGACACTTACCATGATTAAAAAAAGTAAAACAATGGTCAAATTACATTTATAGAATGCGATTAGTGACTTGAGGAATTATATGTTTAATTTTTGGTAGAGGAAAGGGGAAAATAGCATTAATAAATGAGAAGTGGAGTTAGAAATAATTATAATCTATAAGACTTGATATAAACATTATCGATGGTCACAAAGATAGCTGTGAAATGTAGATAAAACAGGATTGTCAACTGAGGAGAATGTTAGTTTGTATCTCCCACCTATGTTGACTTGGTTGTTATTGGTGTTGTCTTGAATTCCACTGGGGTAGAGAATTCTAAAGTCCTCTACCATCCAAAATTTAAGGTAAGTTTTGTAACATAACTGAAACTAACTTCTAACATAACTGAAACTAACCTAAGGACATAACCTAACTTACAGTAAATTTTGTAATATATCTCAAAATGTACAATGTAGTACCAAATGATGTCAGTAGATGCCACAAAAGAAAAAAGAAAACATCCTTGCAGCATGAGTGTGATGAAAAACAATTGATAAGAATCAAAATAGTTTGTAAATTGTGGCCAATTCTTACACGCTTATGTACCCGTTTCTACTACAATAGCTGCAATACATGTATCATAAATTATCATCTTAAAATTAGTAAACAAATTTCAATTAATGTAAAACACAATGAAATATATTATTCTCTACAGCAAGTGTTAATACTATAATTATTGAGGGCTGATTACCTAGAGCTGGCCATTCAGCTGCATACGAAAAAAAATTCAGCAAAAATTATTTCAGAATTTTTTCAACATCCAGATACACTACTAGTTTAATCTTCTGTTTTCAATCAATATTTATTCTTATGACTTAAAACGATTGAGCTCACATTTAAAAAATAATTATGATTTTTAATGAAAAATATTGCATAATATTCAAGATTAATGTAAAGAAGGATACAATCAAAACATTTATCATCATCATCATCAAAGTACATTCACGAATTTAGGTCATTTATTGATCTGTTTCGGCCTCAAGAGGAACACCATCCAAAAGTCTTTTGAGTGGATGTCCTGGTCTTCTCCTTCCTGCATGTTGATAGCTTAATATGTGCTTGGGTATCCTGTGATCTTCCATTCGATGAACATGTTGCATCAATCAGAAATTTTGTTTTCTAAAGGTTCCATGTGTAATTCTTCTAAGACATCTTCATTTTTTTTTTTGTGATCTAGTAAGTGTGTATCCTGCAGTCCTCCAAAGGTTCTCATTTCAGCAGATCTAAGTGTCCGTATATTCTTCTGTTTCAATGTCCATACTTTGCTTCCAAACAAAGAGTTGGAAGAGCCAGTGTTTTATACACTTTTAGTCTTGAGTGTTTTTGGACTAACTGGGGCTTGAAGATAGAATTTATTAACTCTAAAATCTTTAAAAATGTAGATATTTTTGCATTTACATCCTTTTCTTCTTCACATGATACGTAAAATTATTCACTTACTCCAAAATTGTATAGTCAAGTACAATTTTACTTCTGACAGATCTATACTTTGAAATGCCATAATTTTTTTCTCTGTAGATATCTTCAATCCATATTCTTCTGTAATTTTATTAAGTTCATACAGACCTTTCTGCACATTATCTTCTGAATTTGAAATTATTATTTGGTCTCTATAAACAATAAGGTGTTTAATTTTGTATTTTCTGAATTTTACAAATTTATATTTCTTGTTCCAACAACATATTACTTCTATATTTAAATTAATGTTTGGAAGTAAAAATTATGAGGTTATATCATTAATAGTGAGTGGAGAACATATTTTTAATGACTCACCTCATACAATTTCAAATCTCTTTGATACCGACGGTTTCAGACGTCTTGTCCCTCTTTAGTCATGACTTCCAGTCAGTATCAAAGAAATTTAAAATTGTATGACATGAGTCGTTAAAAATATGTTCTCCACTCACTATTAAACATATTACTTCGTCGAAATAGATCGCAAAGAGTGTTGGGGAGAGGGGGGCAACCTTGTCTCAGAAAATCTGTTATTTAATTTAATCTTTATGGTGTTGTCTTTGTAAATATTTTGTATGTTCTGCAGAAGTATCTTCCAATATATCGAAAAGTTTTGGTCTCTAAAAACATTTATAGATTTCCAAAATGCCTTCAATTCTGTTGTGGAGCAAAATTCTTTAAAAACTACAAGATTAGGCTTACAAGAATATATGCTCTCCTGGTTCTCTCATTTCTTAATATAGCACTTTATGCAACCAAATATAACAACAGCATCTCTAAACACAGACAGATTCACCATGGATCATTGTAAGGAGCAGTTCTTAGAACACTATTCAATGTACACATCATTGACTTACCACAAAAAAATCCAAACATATGTAGTAAAGTTTGCTTTTTTTCCAGACAACCTAATAATACAGACAACCAAATAAAAAAAATAAAAGTACAGAACTTAAGGGGGGTGATGGGTGAAATTTCTATTTTCTACATTTTTTAAGCTATATACTTGATTTTTTGTACACACATTCATGCCATAATAGGTAATATTATATTAAAGTTTCATCCTTCTAGGCTTAAACGTTTTTGAGTTATTGAAGAAAATCCATTTAAAAATTTGCATATTAAAAATTTTAATAAGTCCCATAATTTTTTTGTAAAATTTTTAAATTTTTTTCTACACGACCACTGACTTATTTAGAACAACACTATGCATTAACTTTTCTATATCATTATAATAAAGGAAGAAAAAAATATACATCCTCTGCATATGAAAAAAAAATTGTTTTAATTACTACACATATTTTATTTTTTATTTAAAAAATATCAACGTTGTTTCAAAATCCATGCATAGAATTATTATGCCATAATAAGCAGTTAAAATTTCGTGCTTCTATCATTAAAGTTGTCAATGCTATTTTGAATTGAATGTATTGAAATGCAATGAAAATAAAAGTGTGGAAAAGCCAATTTGAAAGTTTGCATGCAGTTAAATTAGAATGTAGCATACATGCCCTCCTACAGTCATTAGGGAGACTTACAAGCGCGATAGGACACTGAAACTTTGCCAACTTATACTTTAAGATACATAGTATTTTTAATACAAAAAACAAAAATGCTAAATTTGACCGCAGATGTCGAAAATTTCACCCATCACCCCCTTACAAAAAAATGGAACGTTCCCTAAAAAAATTGCATAAACGGTCTGTGGATAATTCAATGACAATTAACTTTTGGGATTTTTAAATGCCCATTACCACTCAGGCACCAGAATTTAAATGCCCTTATATCCCTTTCTGCAGGGTTTTGAATAAAAAATTACTTTTACTGTTCTAGATGCAATAGAAATACAGATAAAAACAGAGTTGCAGCCATTATATCACTGTTTGTTCTAACAAATTTTTATAGTTATATGTGGTTGCTAGATTAAGATATATGATAAAATTTATTTTAATTTTCATGCATATTGATTAAAATATGCTCAGTTATAAACACTGCTGATTGACTAAAAAACTGTGATGCTATCCTAATTCACTCTACACTAATTTATATATTTTAAAGTACTTTCAGATGCATAAAAATTGTTTATATGTAATAATATATACTTTTAATTTATTTGGTAGTGCTTGCGGCATCACACATTTACTTGTATACACTCACTTTCAAAACAATGCACTTTGAACAAATATACAGAGTGCTCCCTCTCTTGTTTTCCAAAGTACATACACGACAATAATCTTTTAGACAGTTATGGTCTACTTGTACTAAGATAGTAAAAAAGTCTGTGTATTTCCTCCATTGCACTGTTAGGCTGCTGTGCTGAGGCAGCAGTGTATTTAAATCTAGCCAGACTAGGAAGCTGCTTAGGGCAGCCTTTAATATGTTACCATTATATATATATATATATATATATATATATATATATATATATATACTAGAAGTCCCAGCCACGCTTTGCTGTGGCTAAGGTATACGTTAAAAATTTAAATTAAGTTGCTGTCTTTCAGCCAGATTACTTAAAACTAATACTTACACACAAAATTAATAATACTGAAAATAAATAAACACTGAACACACTTAAATTATGAAATAATCAATATTTGTAATTCAATTGTTATATATATATATATATATATATATATATATATATATATATATATGAATAACATTTACAATATGCTCAAATTTAATCAATGGTCTACCAACAAAAAGGCTGTCTTTCTTTATATAGGCTAATCTCACAGTTTTTGCATTAGCACTTTCTTCAATGAAAGATAGATAGGAAAAGAAGAAAGGGAAGACCTAAATAAAGTTGGATGGATGGTGTCAGAAGAAGTACGAGTGACTTACAGATAAGGATGTTCAGGTCTGGTACAACTAGAGAAGGCAAATTTCTTGAGGTTACAGAAAAATGCTGCATTGTGGATGAATTCTGATATTAAAAAAAAATGCAAGTGTTTAATTAATACCTATATGGAGTGATCTGAGATTTATGTAAAAATGAGTGACAGTTGGAAAATAAGTTGTTTTCATTACCGAAAACTCACAAAAGACAGGGCAATAAAAAAGAAGAAACTGAGGGAAAGCATACAAAAATAAATTAGATGTTTAAAAAATAAACACAGCCAGCTTGTTCCAATTCAAGTCCAGATACATCTTAGTGTAATAATGTGGCGAACATTACCTAAAAACACAGTTCATGTGATTTAACTGAGTCAGGTATTTCCAATATTACAAAAAACAACAACAAAAACAACAACAATAATAATAATAATAATAATAATAATAATAATAATAATAATAATAATAATAATAATAATAATAATAATAATATAATAATAATAATAATAATAATAATGCAAAATCAATCAATTCTGTTGATACAAATGATGCTTATAGTGTGAGTGATCTAAATTCTAACAGTCCTGCAAAGTGGATAATAAAGTATCATATCACTAAACAAGGTCATGTTGCACAAAATATAGGGAATGATTTTAAAAATTCATGCAAGCAATATACTGACTTTCTGAGGTATTTAAATAAAGGTTTATTTTTCAGAACCCTGGGAATGGTGAGAATCAACAAAGACAATTTTTAATATACTCTCAAAGCATGGGTCGTGTGTTTTGTGTCCCATGGTTATTGCATAATGGAACGCCATAGTTTGCAAAACTTAATGAGATATTTAATGACTGGAAAAATTGCCAGTTCCAATTAACCGCCAATGAAAATTCAGCTGAACACAGGAAATGTGTATTAACTTTAAAGGTAGGAGGAAAAATCATGGGGAAAATAGATAATAAACTAACATCTCAGTTTTAAATAGAAGTTAGATATTGGAGGGATGCATTAAAATGAGTCATTGCTGTCATAAAAAAAATGGTCTATTTCAGGCCTATCTTTCAGGCATTGCAACAATGAGTTTGGGTCAACAAATCCTGGGAATTTTGAGATGGCCCTAGAGCTAACAGCAGAATTTGATCCCTTTCTAAAAAAACATATTGAACTTTATGGAAACAAAGGAAAAGGGAGCACATCATACCTTTCTTTTCAAACATGTGAACAGTTTATATCTATTCTGGCAGAAAGAATGGTGAATTATATTGTTGATGAAGTGAAGAAAACTAAATATTTCTCCACTATATTAGACTCCAATTTTGATATTACACATGAAGATCAGCTATTTATTGTAAGGTATTTATCAAAACATGGATTTCCTGTTGAAAGATTTATCTGTTTTGTCTCAGATACAGGGCACAAAATCAGAAGAATTAGCTAACGTATTAATAAGCTTGTTAAGTAAATATGATTTGTTCATTCAATTATGCAAGTGTCAGTCGTATGACAATACAAGCAATATGGCGGTACATACTCTGGTTTCCAAGCAAGAATTAAAGAAATCAACTCCCTTACTGTTTACATTCCGTGCGCAGCACACTCACTTAACTTAGTAGGATCATGTGCAGCTGTGTTGTCCTAAAAGAGCTTTATTTTTCCTTTTACTGCAACAAGTTTACACCTTTTTTTCTCTGCCTCAACTAGTCGGAGTATTTTGCAATTAAAATTACATAGTGCAGTAAATGTGCTTGGTCAGGACGTCATGATGCCCTATAGTCTGAATTTTAATTGGGCAAAAATAATATCAGCTTTGAAAGTTAATCAAAATAACGAATCTCAAAAGGCTAAAGTAAGATGTGTGGCGACTGAAATGCTGAGCAGTCTACAATGTTTGGAAACTGCAGTAATGACAATATTTTGGTCAGCAATTTTTGAAGAGATTTAATGCTATGAATAAATTGTTGCAAAGTGTTGATATTGATATTGGGGCTATAATAAACTTGTACAATTCTTTACTTGAATATATTCGAGAGAATCATTCTATGTATGAAACATATGAAAATGCTGGCATCAAAAAGTGTAAGACAAAGATGTACAAAACAGCCACAAAAAGGAATAGGTCAAGAAAACTGAAAATGGATATGAAACAGTCGAGTTTGACACTAATTTCAAAGTCAATTAAGATTTTCGGGTGAATACATTTCTGGTTATAACAGATTGATATCTGAAAAGAAAAAAAAATCATTGCAAGAGTTTTATAGCAAATTTGAGTTCCAGGGTAATTTGCTGCATGAGGTTGTAATCAACTATTAAAATGTGCTAGAAAAATACAAAACCATTACAAAAACAACTTAGAAGAATTTTTGAGTGATGAGATTATTCATTTTAAAGCATAAATTAAGAACAACTAAATAAAAATATCCTCCCTAAGTACACTGTATAGACTGTTGTTTGAAAACCGGATTCAAGAACTGCTTCCTAATTTAGAAATTGCTTTATGAATATTCTTGTCGACTGCTGCAACCAACTGTTTGGCCAAGCACTTTTTCTCATTCCTCAAAAGACTAAAAAATTATTTACGATCATCCACATCACAAGATCAAGTCAATGGTTTTGCCGTCCTCTCTATGAATTCTGACATTACACAGCAGCTAGACCATGAAGATGTGATCGACGAATTTGCAACAAAGAAAGCACAACATACACCACTTGTTGCCTACTGGAGTTTATTTATTTATTATTATTATTATTCAGTTATGGCAATGTTTATTGTAGGTTATTGGGTGGTACATTCATGTGGAAATAAGGGGGCAAAAATATGTTTCTCTGTCTAAGATCACTAAGTAGTTAAATTTGCCTCTGTGCTGAGGTATCAGGTTTATCTAGGGAAAGAACACATGGATTGAAACATATATTTGTTCCAACTACTAAGAACTCAAATTTTCTGGGGGGGGGGAAAAAAAAGGAAGAATATGAAAAACTGAGAGGATTCAGGAGTGATGTCAGGTTTAGGTGATTTTTCTATCCCATTTTCAAATCCAATACATCCGTGAATTTTGGCAGCAGCAGTGTTTCTTCTATGCAAAAATTCATCTGAAGAAGATCCAGAAGAAAAGTAGCAAGATGTTCTAGAAGTTTGAGATTTTTCAATTAATTCATCAAGTTCTTCTAATTCTTCATCTGTTTCCTCTTCCATTAATCTACAGACTTTATACCACAACATTGCCATTTTGTGGCGTCATAGCTTCTATCATGTGACCACATGCAGTGTTTCCAAAATGGCAGACATCAATGTTTCGTATCGACAGCGCGCTGTCATTGAATTCCTTGTTAAAGAGGACCAATCTGCTGTTGATATTCACCAAAGACTTCAATGTGCTTACGGAGATGCCTGCATGGGTGCCAGCAGTGTTAGGAGATGGGTGAAACATTTTAAAGATGGGAACACGAGTATCAAAGATGAGCCTCGTAGCGGTCGCCCACGCTCTGCCTCCACGGATTGCAACAAGGAAAGAGTTGATGCGCTCATTAGAGACGACAGGCGTATCACAGTGAATGAAATTGCTACAAAACTTGCAGTGCAAGAAATGATTCACAGCTTAGGTTACCGAAAAGTTAGTGCCCGTTGGGTTCCACATTTATTGAGTGAAGACCACAAACTTCAGAGAAGAACCATCACCCATAACCTTCTTCAGAGATTTCGAAATGAAGGTGATGATATTGTGACAGGTGATGAAAGCTGGTTTCATCGCTACGAGCCTGAAACAAAACGCCAGAGTATGGAATGGCACCACTTGAATTCGCCATCAAAGAAAAAAGTGAAGACAGTGCAATCTGTTGGGAAAGTTATGGGCAGTGTCTTCTGGGATGCGCAAGGTTGCATTCTGGTTGAATGTCTTGAACCTGGACAAACCATAAATGCTGCCCGCTATATCCAAAGACTTGTGAAGCTCCATCGTGCATTGCACGGCAAACGCCGTGGAAGATCATTCTGCAACACGATAAGCACGTGTCCTCACACTGCTCGTGCCACTGTGGAGAAGATCAGGAGATTTGGGTGGGAAACTCTTCCACATCCTCCCTATAGTCCTGATTTGGCACCCTCCGACTCCCATCTTTTCGGTTCTGTGAAGGAGCAGATGAGAGGCCAACGCTACGAGACGCTGGAGGATATTCGGAAAGCAGTGCATCAGTGTCTTCGAGCAGCTGGAATGGACTTCTATCATAAGGGAATTTTCAAGCTTGTAGAACCCTGGACAAAATGTGTGCAAAGAAATGGAGACTATGTTGAAAAGTAGCACAAAGGTCTGTAGATTAACATGGTGTACTTGGTTTGTCTAAAATAAATATTATGATTGTTTAAAAAAATGTTGCTCATGACTTTCAGTATGACCCTCGTATTTTGATAGCAAGGGGTTTTGAATATTATGCTCTATTTGAACAACTAAATTGTGTGGTCCAGATCCAAGTATGCATAAGTAAAATTAAATTATTAATTACAATCTGCCAATGAAAATTCACTTGTGATACACAGAACACTTCTGATACGTCACTTATAGTGGGTGTATTTATTAATGATTTTTAAATGCTATTTGAAAAAAAAAACTAATTAAACGTATAACCACTCATAGTTTGTAGAATTTTTCATCTATAATTTTTAAAGATTAATATATTAAATAATACAGCCATGTGCTGTGTATCTAAAACCACTGACTACACTCTCTGAGGATATGAAACAGTATTTTAGTTTGTTATAAGATCATAGGTGAGCAGTTTAATGCATCATGGCTTAGCACACAACTATAACTCAACCAAGTTAAGGCTGTATGGGTAGAGGAGAAGTGTATTAGCGCCAGTGTCACCAAATTATTTCTCTATGGAAGGGAGAGTCCCTAAACACATGTGTAATATCATTACATGGTTGTTAAATTAGTCATTTAGTCATCGACTGCTGAAGATTCCAGGTCATTTAAAATCACAGTGTTTGTCATGTCTCTTTTAACAGTCTCACAACACAACATAGGTGACAGGAAGTGGCAACATAGTAAGAGAATCAACAACACATTCCTAGCATATTTTCCATGTGCAGATTTGACTTGGGCGAGTAATATAGGATATGTATGAGTTCTCATGAGGGAAGAAATTTTCTCATATAATTTCAGCCAATATGGGACTAGCATCTTAATAGCATTGTGAGGGATTTGAGCAGCTAGAATAAGTAGTAGTTTTCAGATTGAGAAAAGCAGCTATAATGACTGTGGGTCTTTACATGCTGACATGTCACTGGCTGAATAATTACCTATCTCTGTAAATTGCACATGTAGATGTGAGTGCCTGGTAGGCCAAGATCCTTGTAGGTTTGTCATGACGGAAATTTGTATAACGATAAAAAATGTCATCTAAATTTGAATTACATAAGAAGATATATAATCCTTGCATGTAAAATAAATACAGTATAATAAAAAATATAATACATAGTTATTTATATATTGTTTATATCTTTAAGTCAGTGTACAATCTGTAGAATTTTTCATCTGAAATTGTTATTGATTTATTTATTAACAAAAGCTACGTGCTGCAACTTTGTCTTACACTGTCTTTACTCTCTTGAGAATGATACAAAAATTGTGATTTGAATTTTGACATTTTATATAAAATAACATAGGGCCTATATGAAAAATCAATGTAATTGAAAACACTTGGTTATTGAAATTTTATCCTATGTCACAAATTTTTATTAACTAGTCTTAATTTTTTGGCTCAACTGTACTTCTACTAGCGCTTGATTTTTCAATTATATTGTTGTAAACTAAAATTCTTCTTCTGTATTTCCGATTGAGGGTCTTTCCACTTTTCAGCGGTTGCCCTTTTACCAGCTGGCTGCTGGCCTTTCACATCCACATGTGTCAATTACAGAGGTAGATGATCAACAGCCAGTGTAGGGGTGACATGTGGTTAGCATGTCAAGTCCCCCAGCCATTATAGCTGGTTCCTCAACCTGGAGCCGCTACTTATTGTAGCTACCCAATTGCCTCACGATGCTGGGTGGGCACCGGTCCCAAACTGGCCGAAATACCATGAGAAAATTTCTTCCCCCATGGAGACTCGAACCAGCGCAAGTCCCGTAGCTCTGCGCCAAGGCTTCCTACCTTAACCGCTCGGCTACGGAGCGGGACTTCTTCTGTATTTACTAACATTATTTAATATTTTAAACTTTTTCAAACAATTTTTATAACATTATTAGACAATTTTGAAGTATTTATTTAAATATGCAAATCGCAATATTATGACACTGTTAGACAATATTGTGATGCTAACTGCTATTTTATCCACAGAGTATATTACTTAGTCTGTGATTTTCCTATCGCTGTTTTGGGTTATCGCTGGTTGGATCAGCGTTAGGGAGTAATAAGTAAGAGTACATCCATTTTTAATAAACGTTTTGTAATTTTAATATTATTAATATATCTTTTTAACATAGATTTGGGGATTTATTGCAAATATTGGTCATTTAAATTTCATAGCAATGGATAGTAATCGAGGATGATAATCGATATGCGGTTCGATTGTGGGTTATCACTGGCTCTATACACTCTGGCACATGCACACTGTTGTTGTATAGGACTTTGAAAATATTTCACGCTAGTTTAGGTGCAGTTTTTCCAATTTTTTTTTTTTTGTTTATTCTATGGAAGATACTTGCATATAAATCTTGAAACGAATCACTAGCTATGAAGTACATTAATAGAAATTGACTGTCGCCAACATGTTTATTCACGTTTCTGCTAGAGCCAAATGCCAACATGTTTCTTTTTTTTTATTCAGATTACATTAAACATTAAGTAGGTACATTTGATTAGGTATGTTAAATTAGATTGTTAGTGTGTTTTTCATACATTGGCTATTTTGTTTTAGCAGTGATTATAAACATGTTTTAACGATAATATATTGTACTTTATATTAGTTTTATGTCAACTTCTCATTTTAATTTCAGGCATTTTGTAGATTAAAAAAAAAAGCACATATTTACCTTGCTTAAGGAACTATTTACATCCATATAACGTAATTTCCATGTTTTTTATTTTCTTATTCAAATTTACATAGGTGGGTATCTCATATAGAATTCCTCTTAATTCATTTACAAATATAAAAAAATATCTGCACCCATGATGATGTGACAGGCCTTCAGCCAGCATCCTTGTATATCACAGACCTTAAATAATAGGGGCTTCAACTCATTCCTCAATTTGGCATTATGCCAGACCAAATAGGGGTTTACTTTACAAATAGCCTAAAGATAATTGAGGCATTGACATGGGAAAGGTAGTAAGTCATAAAAAGAAAATTTTACAGGGGAAGCAAAAAACAATCTCCCCAACATTTTAATATAATTTTGACATTACTATAAAAGAAATTGTATATGAAAAATAGTTACAAAATATCCATATTAGCTTTACAAAATATATTTAAATTTGAAAGCATCAAAATTTTTTTTTTCTTCCCTTGTAAAATTTTATATTTATGACTTACTACCTTTCCCATGTCAATGCCTTAATTAAGTTAGTGGAGCCATAACATTGTCAAACAATTATTAAACAAAAAATTATTCTACACTCAAACACATGAGCACACCAATTATTGTTAGTTTTGGAATTTGTGTTTAAGATTACACCTTATATGCACATATACGTTAAACCTAGTTTTATTCTTGAAACATACACAATCTCCCTCAACAAAATGACTGACAATTCAGAGCCTACTTTACTTAAACTGTTAACTGAAGGAAAAAGTACATTAAAATAAATTAAACAGAGATGTACTTATTTTATTTAAATTAAATGGGCCTAGTTTTATCTGAAAATAAAACAATGTATTGTATTAACCATAGACAAATTTTATTACTAATCAATAAAAAAATTTCATGAAAATAGTTGTATTAAAAACAGATACCAACCAATAAAGAGTATGCCTTTTTTTTTTTTCAACATATTGCTTAAAATTATCTAATATCAAAATAATGGAAGTATTAAGGTCATAGAGGACTTAACCTAAGATTGGAAAGCTTATTTGTATTATACAACCCATTTAATCAAAAATGGGATTGTAAGGCCTTTTTAAGATGCCGTTAATTCTGTGATTTTACCTGTAACGATAAACTAAAACATTAAAAAACATTAATACGCTAATTGTATAACAAAATATTTACCAAAAAATCCAGAAATATATGACAAAAATTTTCGCCCTGCAGGTGGCAGGTCGATCGAAATATAAGGGTCGATATATGGAGGGGAAGAAATAAACCAATAGCACAGAAATGTGCTGCCATCTTAAGAGGTGCCGCGGTTTATTTGAAACATTGACACTGGAACAGCGCATTTGCCAAAAGTACGAGTATGCAAAATAAAATGAATAATAAAAAATACTTGAAACATTGCCGACAACTAAGGTAATGGTCAAACTATCTTGATCGATCTTATACAAAATGCATTTTTTAATTTTGGCTATTCTATGCTACCGCGAATATTCGATCGGAGTGACTTTTAGCGTCGTGTTGGCCAATGATACGTGGAAACCAAACTAAACTTTTTCCCACATGTTTTCGCTAGAGCTAATTGCGAATGTGTGTTTCCTAACATATTCCAAGAATTTACTATATTGGTGGGCAAGTTAGAGAAAATGGGCAACTTATAACACCAGATTAGTTTAGCATTCACTTTTTTGTGATAAGTTGGCTACCCTGACTAATACACATTTTACAGATTTTTAGGTTAGTTTGAGCTAAACTCATTTTAAGATATTTTCACATTTCTTTCGAAAAAATCAACATATATATATTTCTCTCAGGTAATTTTTCACATACTGCAACATTATATTGTGTTTTCCGTTTTTTTATTTGAAAATATGTTGGTGGCTTAAAATCCCCCGAAATATTAAAATTAGTATGTAATAAAAGTGTTGTAGAACGTCATATTCTAAAGCTGAGCCAAGAAAAAACCATATATTGGAATATTGAGAGCATGTATTAATTGCGATGTTGGTCATAACGATTTCACAGACACGTAGCACCATTTAGGTTTAATCAAAGTTTTCAACGTAAGTTTCTATATTTACCGCTAGATAGGAGAACATTTCCCCCACTTTTTACATGCTACCAACTATGGTAACCCATAGAGTTACCTTGTTATAAAATGGTTATAAATTAACATTTTATTAAAATGTAGACATTATAATTCAATTATTTATATGAGTTTCTCTTGACTTTTGATCTATAGATTATTAAGTATTATGCTACATTCCACAAAGATTTTTCAAACTAAAATCCATTTTCAATTTCAGCATATTGTTTATCTTCTGGGATCATATAGCATATTAATTATTATATAAAACTTTAGGCACAGAAAGATGTGTAAACATTAAAAAAAAATCTGTATATAAATAAAAAATATATGAAAGATTTTTCAAATGTAAAATTATATCCGGTATTCAAGACCATGCCATCTCCGTCTTCCATAAGATGAGGTTCACATCTTTCAATTGTTCCCAGAATTTTTTAAAAATAAATATCTTTTTAGCACATGATGATGAATAGAGTGAGCCAGTTAGAGTAGGTTCTGCATGACCCACATAATTAACCATGGAGAGATGGGCTGAGAGTCACTCTTCGCAGAAAGTTTGGTTCTTCAATACCGACCTTAGTTTCAGTAATGATAACATTTACATTTAAATTATCTATCTGAATTCAATAGAAGCAGTGACCAATTCTGCATTTTCTGTTTGGATGTACATTATCAGTTTCAAAAATTTGTTAGATGTGAAATTACTAAAAATTATAAACAGTAATTTTGTTAATATTTAATTTTAGGAAGTTATATTTTGAGGTTATTTTAATTATATTATTTTTGGTCTGGACATCTTACCTCAATATTAATGTTGATTTGTTCTTGAACATGTTTCAAAACAATTCTCTGTTTTATCTTCAGCTTTCCCAGACTCAGGGAAAGTCTGGGAAAGCTGAAGATAAAACAGAGAATTGTTTTGAAACATGTTCAAGAACAAATCAACATTAATATTGAGGTAAGATGTCCAGACCAAAAATAATATAATTAAGTAATTTTGTTACCATTTATAAATAATGTCTGATTTTTTTTTATTCAATGCCACCACATTGTCATTTCGACATTCTGGTATTCTCTCCTGGCATGGCGTTATTGTAACCTACTTCTGAGCTTGGGATGCCTGGAAGGCAGTTGTTTGAAAATGTATTATATATTTGTTAAACTGATGTATTGAGGTCATTGATTACAGGAATGTCAAACCTAACAAAGTACTTGATATACAATTTTGGAGGAATGTATGCTATCACCTTAACAAAATACACATCTTAAAATCCAGCAATCAGATTTCAACGATATGGTCACACTTATGAGGATGGTTACAGTGCTTAGAAAGCGAAGATAAGTTATAGGAAACTAGAATTCATGAAAAACAGTATTAGTGTAAAAACATTTTTTAAAACGTGTTTTATTTATTTTATTAGTTTTCTTTGTATTTACACATGTGATTATGCAAAGACCTAATAAATGCCACTGACTATTTCTACTTCATACAGCTGTTTTTTGTTATAAAATCCAGAAAAAAATACCAGTATACAAAGAGGTAAATGTGTCAGTTAAAGAGTTGAATTTGATTGATTTATGTTGTTAGAAATACAAAAACTCATATTTTAATGATAATTATAAATTATTATTTATTTCAGCACAACTTCGGAGGCTGAATCTAATTATGCCGAAGCCCAATTTATTAAAATTAAGAACTAAAGTTTGCAAAGAGAATGAAGAACAACAGAATATATCTATGGAATCAGAACTTAAAACTGAAATGTCAGGATTAAGTAATTCAGACAAAGAAATTGAAAAAATTATACCTACAAAACGACAGAAACATACTCCAGATATTGAAATATCTTTAAATATATATAATAAGAGTTTTTCGCAAAAAACCTTAGAAAAATTGAAAATGTTTTCTGTATTTCATGACAGTAATAATGAATTGAAATGTGACCAATTCATAGGAGAAGCCAATAAAAATGAAGAAATGACATTTGAAGAAATTAGTGTGACTGACAATTTAATTATGAGGGAGAGTCCATCTAAACCTTCTACAAGTAACAGCAACAAAATAAAATACACTCCATTAGAAAAACAAGTGTTGGAATTGAAAGAACAGCATCCTGGAATGATTCTCTTGATTCAGACTGCGTATAAATATTCATTTTTTGGTGAAGATGCTGAAATTGCTTCACAACTTTTCAATATTATGGCAACAAAGAGTCACAATCTCCTTTGTGCTGTTTTTCCTGTATTTCGATTGCCTGTGTATGTTCGAAAGCTTGTAGAAGAAGGTTACAAAGTTGGGATTATAAATCAAATTGTAGCTTCAGAAATGTTGGAAAAAGATGAGAATAAAAATGCTCCATTTGCTAGGGAACTTGTTAATATTTATACAAAAACTACTCTTGTTGGTGATGATGTAGATCCTTTAATTGAGGAAGATGAAGTTACTCAAAAAGGTACAGCTCCAACTTACATAATGTGCATAGCTGAAAATACTAATGTTTCTAGTAAGACTTGTGAATTATCATTTGTAGCTTTTGATCCAAGTATAGGAGAAATTTTATATGATGCATTTGAAGACAGTCCTTGCAGAGAGGAATTAGAACGAAGATTAGAGCATTTAAGTCCTGCAGAAATAATAGTACCTGTATCATTGTCAGAAAAAACTGAAACTGTCTTGAAATGTAGCTCAGCAAAGTTAGAAAGATTAACAGATGATTTATTTTCATTTACAAATTCATTAATAACAGTGTCTACTTTGTTCTGTCAAGATACTGATTCTAATTCACAAAATGTTCAGAGTATGGCTGATTTACCTCCTTTAACTGTTGTGTGTTTATCTGTTTTATTCCATCATCTAAAACAATTTAATCTGCATAGTGGTCTGAAAGCTAAATCATTGCAACATTTCTCGTCTGATTCAAGATACTTGAAAATGGATGCTACAGTTCTCCGAAATCTTGAGATATTTCATAATCGCATGGGTTCACATCGAGGAAGTCTTATTTGGGCTCTTGATCATACAAAAACTAAATTTGGATCAAGACTGTTACATAATTGGGTTTCACAGCCTTTGTGTGATTTAGAAGCAATAAAATCTCGTCAAGATGCTATTACAGATTTTCTTAATTCTGATTCAGAAGTAATCAGTATTTTGCAAGATTTGCTTACAGGATTATCGGATATTGAACGTGGTCTTGCTGCTTGTCTTCATCTTAGAGTTGGTCCAGCAACTTTATACACAATTCTGCAAACTATGGGAAGACTTAGGACAGGTTTGCAAGTTCTTTGCCCTCCTGAAGAAAAAGGAATTAAAAGTGCATTATTACAAGATCTGATAAAGGAGACTGTTGATCTTCTAGTAAATGTAGAACCATTTCTTCTTAATATAAATGAGGAAGTAGCAAGGAAGGGAAATAAGACATACCTTCTCAATGACTTTTCAGCCTTTCCTTCTGTTTTAAAAAACATAGAACAAATCTCCATACTAGAAGATAAACTTGATGCACAGAAATTCAAAATTTCTCAACAATTGGGACTTTCCAACTTAAAATATATCACAGCTTCAAATGAAGAGTTCCTTATTGAAGTGAAATGTAATCAAATAAAATTTGTGCCACACTCATGGAGAAAAATCAGTGAGACAAAGCAAACAATTCGTTATCGATCACTTGAAATAGATTCGCTCTTTAAAGAATTAAGTAAATTAAGAGAGGACTTAGCAAAGGATTGTGAAGCAGCATGGCTTGGTTTCCTTGCTAATTTTAATTCTTACTATTTCTCTCATAAAAAAGCAATTAGAAACATAGCTATATTAGACATTTTATTATCTTTTGTCAAAGTTGCAAGATTAGAGGGTTACTTCAGACCAACAGTGATAGATTCAGATGAAGTAATCATCAGTATTGAAAATGGACGACATCCAATTATTCCTCTCCTCTTTACAGGTGATGATCAATTTGTAGCAAATGACACAAATTTAAAATCAAACGAACAACGATGTATGATTCTTTCTGGACCAAATATGGGTGGCAAGTCTTGTTACATTCGTCAAGTAGCACTTATAGTTATAATGGCTCATATTGGCTCGTATGTTCCTGCAAGCAGTGCTACTATAAGTATACTGGATGCAGTTTACACTCGAATGGGTGGTAGAGATGATTTGTTCAAAGGAAAAAGCATGTTAATGACAGAATTGGAAGAAGCATCCTTTATCATTCACAAAGCAACAAATCATTCACTAGTTCTTATGGACGAACTGGGCCATGGTACAAGTTCTTGTGATGGTACTTCACTTGCAATTGCTACACTTCATCATCTGTTAAAAGAAGTAAAATGTTTGACTCTATTTGTAACCCACTATCCAGCTGTAATGGCACTGCAACATAAGTTTTCTGGAATTGCTCAAAACTATCATATGTCCTTCTTAATTAATGATCAAAAAGATGAATCCGTGAAAGTCTTGACATTACTGTACAAAGTGACTCATGGATCTGCAGGATGCAGTTATGGTTTGAATGTGGCTCGATTAGCTAATGTACCTTTAAAGATTCTTACTGTTGCAGGCGAAAAGGCTGATATATTGGAATTATGGACTGATACTAGAAAGCATGATTGGCAGGAATTTAAAAATATCTGGCATACACATATAGGCCTACTGAAAGATAAACTTGAAAGAGATATCAAATCCATTGTAGAATAAGAGCAAATCCTTCCTTTGGGGTTATTAATTGGCTAATTGGATGAAACAGAAGATAAATAATCCCTCTAGTTATTTTTAAATACACAAATGAAATGTATCTGCAAGTTTAAGAAAATTTTATAATTTAGATATGTAGCCATTATGTGTGCCTGGTGAATCCATAATTCATAATTTAGCAATATTGTAGAGAAGCTGCAATAAAGATTTTATAATGTACATCTCCTAATGCTGAAAAATTTTCAGGTGATGAGAATGATTAATCAAGGATACATTATAGATTGATGAAATTCAACCTGGGTTCAAGCCCCAGTCTAAGCATATAATTTTCTCTTCAAATATATAAAATACCTACTAGATGACAACAGTAGATTCATGGAGGATTACAAAATCAATATATTATATAGCTAATACTCTTTAAATTCAGAAATAAATCTATTCCTAAGAATATCAGAATGCCAAGTTATCGATACTGGAAAAAATACAAGATTGAGAAACAGCTTTGCTGAAATTCAAAACTCCTGGTACTTAAATTATCTTGATTTGGCATGGACTTGATAGTGAAAAATATTTGAACTATCAGTTAAAAGATGGTGAACCTCATCTAATCCAAATCAGATAAAATATGGCAAACATTATCTAATACAGTTCTCTAGTGAAAATTGAGGTAAGTCATAACTAAAATATTACTCTTACTCTCAAATTGTGTTTTAGTTCATGTAGTTTTTAAATATAGTATTGAGTAGAGGGCCTTAAAATTGTCTGTTAGCTTTTTAAGCAGACAAGCAACCAAAAGATATCCATTAAGACAGTAATTAATTTCCCCATTATACATTTAATTATTAGAATTTAATTATATAAATACTTAGATTAATTATAGATGGAATAATAATAATAATAATAATAATGATTTATTTTAACACAGTTATAAAAAAATGTTCCGTAGACAGTAAACAAAATTTGTTTCACGTGGGGAAATATACTTTCCAGGCCTCACCTTAAAATATAACAAAACAGATTAGTTTGCAATTTCCTATTGTATCGATGACTTACAAGTGAGACAAGCAATAAAACCCAATATCTAACAAAGAAGGGGTTAAATCCGAGGAAAGTCCGCGCAAATTAGTTTAGGAGTGGTCCTTTCCTTTCAAAACAGCTTAAAAGGGTGCAGTTTCCAGATGTCCAGAAACCCTTGTTAACGAGGTCAAAGTCATCCTCTGCTGGGGGAAAAAAAACAACCTCCCGCAAACTGTGTAAGAGTTCCAAAAAATATAAAATGTAGAAATTGTGGGTGTAATTGATTTTAGCCAATGAATATTTTAATTACTGTTGTGAGAAGGGAACCAATCGAATGATTGTTGTAATGAAAGTCACTGCCTTCCAGACTCTCGAAAAAGGGCTTGAGGCAAAACCTAAGATAAAATTATCAACACTCACATCTGTCTTGCCCTGTTGGCGAGATATACACACTTCACGTCTTGCTTTTGGCAAGATATATTTCTTCTGCATCCTGCTTTTGGGCAGGGTAATAATCTTCTACTTTTTGCCTAAGAGTAGGCGAGGTATTTTACTACTTGATCTAAACATGCGAGAATTGTAGAGGTCGCTTAGTCATTGTAATAAAATCGGGAGAATTCAGTTAATTCCGCTTGAATAAATGTGTGTGCTATTTACACGGTCTAAGTTATAGGGATCGTGATAATTGAAAGATCGCTACAGAACACCCAGTCTTTTCGAGTCTCAAGGGCGATATTTAAAGTGAATTCATAATTTTTCATAGGGATATAATCTACTAGTGTGTGTATCAGTTATTAAAAAATAAATATAAAATAAAATCTACAAGTAAAAATTTATTTGTATCTTCAAAGTTATTCCTGTCGCAGTTGTCTTCAAAGTTTATCGTGTTGTCCCCTGACTCTCATAGCTCTACCGAAACTCATCACACCCCCAGTTATACCCCCACAAATGTAATTTGATTGCATTTAACATAAAATTAGTACTGGTACACAATTAAATTTATTTTAAAGCGTTCTTGATCATTTTCCTAAATTCACTTTCCTGAACCCAAAATTCTCAAGGTGTATTTTGCAGAATGATAATTTTTCAGAATGATAATTTTTCAGAATTGATTAGTGAGATTTAATTTTCTTGAACTCAGAATCCCAAATGTATATGATGTGATATAAATGATTAATTTATAAGTAAAAATTATACTATAAGTAAACATTCTCTTTAAAAATGCTTACTAGTAGTCACTAAATGGCAGTTGGAAGATATCCTGCTGCCTCTTGTGTAAATTGAGAATTATATATATAAAGTCACGCACCATAGCCTAGTGGTTAAGCCATGAAACCTTGGCATAGAGCTAATGGACTTGCATTTGTTTGAGTCCCCATGGGGGAAGAAATTTTCTCATGGAAATTCGGCCAGTATGGGACCGGTGCCCACCCAGCATCATGAGGTATTTGGGTAGTTACAATAAGTAGCAACTCCAGGTTGAGAAGACCAGTTACAACGGCTGGGGGACCCGATATGCTGACCACATGTCACCCCTACACTGGCTCTGTCATTAACACATGTGAACGTAAAGCTAGCAGCTGGCTGGTAGGCAAGGGCCTTCTAGGCCTGACGTGCTTGGAGTTTATGTAAAAAGAAAAATAAATGTTTATGTTAGGATTCCTGAGTAGCTCAGTTGGTTAGAGCGCTAACGTATAAAGTTAGAGATCTCGGGTTCAAATCCCAACTCAGGCATTTATTTTCGTTTTCATGTCATATATATATATATATCCATCCATCCAGTCCACCGCTGTGGTCTCGAGGTAGCGTGCTGCCTTGTCACGCAGCGGGCCCGGGTTCGATCCCCGTTTGGGGCAGTTTTTCTGGGTGAGGTTTTTATCGGGGTTTTTCCTCACTTGTAAGGCAAATGTCAGGAAAACTTCAAGGCCCAAACGGTCCCCGAAATCATATGGCCATCATCATCATACTTATCATCCTTCACCGGTGTGGAAAGCAACGGGAAGCTACCACACCTACACAATTCCCTAGTAAAGCTGCAAGCATAGCATGAAAATGCTATGATTACAGTGAAGGACCTGCCTTCAGGCAGAATTACTATGGATGGATAATAGCAGGTCCTTCACTGCAATCATAGCATTTTCATGCTATGCTTGCAGCTTTACTAGGGAATTGTGTAGGTATGGTAGCTTCCTGTTGCTTTCCACACCGGTGAAGGATGATGATGATAATGGTAAGGATGATAATGATAAGGATGATAGCCATATGATTTCGGGGACCGTTTGGGCCTTAAAGTTTTCCTGACATTTGTCTTACAGATGAGGAAAAACCCCGATAAAAACCTCACCCAGAAAAACTGCCCCAACCGGGGATCGAACCCGGGCCCGCTGCGTGACAAGGCAGCACGCTACCTCGAGACCACAGCGGTGGACATATATATATATATATACACACATGAATATTTTCATGTTTTTTAACTCCCAAGATTTTGGTTAGATTTAGTTAAGTTAGATATTAGATAAAATAGGTAAGCTTTGAAATTGGATGAGATTTTTTTTTCTGTGAATTTCGTTTTAAGTTAAGTCATTCCAGGTAGGTAGATAGGTAGTATTATATGGGTATGTTATTTTTCTTTGCAACAAAAAATGGCAGGCAGCTTTACTGCTGTGCTCATGTACAGTGTTTTCTTTCATGTTGTTAGTGTATTAACTTATCTTGCATAAAAAAAATTTTTTAAATATACAGTACTCTGATTGCAGCTGCACATGGTTCACATCTTCTTAAGAAATTTCTAGTAACATGTACAAGTTCTCCAATGTCATATGATCAAACACCAAGTTTAAAGGCTACTAATCCCAATAATGTTATTGCTTTCCTAGCAGAGGTCATATATATTCCGATTTCCTATGCTAATTGCCTTAGAGATTTTTGGGAGTATGCACAAGTCTAGCACCTATCTCATTCAAGCTTTTCTTCTGTAAGGAAAGGTTACAAGTCTCTTTCTATAATTGATTTAACTTTTTTCTTTGAATTTTTTTAAAGGTGCTACATTGCACAGAGATTAGGGTTGGGTCTATTTTTAAACTTTTACAGAATTTTTTTTATGTAGTCTTGTACTTTTTATACATGTTTACTAATTAACACATTTTCGTAAAGAATATTTAATTGTGGGCATATCACATACACAGTGTTTTAATAGCACAAAACAATATGGATACACTATTAATTCTCTACTGTTATTCACAATACCACAGAAAGTAATAGATGTACTATTAATCTCCAACATATAAGGAACTGTCTTCCTGTTTTAAAAGCAAGAATTCAACTGATAAAATATTACATTACACCAGAAGCAGTAATCTTCGGAGCTAAAAGAGATTGCACAGAAATAACACTGAGCAACAAAAAAAACTTTTTTTTGTCTCAGAAAAATATGTGATTCTGATAGTATTTTTTCTGCTGAATTCAAATATGATATTGGGTTTTCTCCATAATGCAAGGTTTCCAAGAGACAGGAATTTATAATTTCAAGCACTTTAATATTTTCTACATTTGTAACTATACAATATTCGAACATTTGGACTCACCTAGAAAGTAAGAAATGACGATTTTCTGCTATATTTCACCTGTGAAGCATCCCTCTTGATGGTCTAACAATAATCGGCCAGCATATTACGAATTCCATTTGCCTTGATATCTCTTTTCCATAGCTGAAACCATTTGAGTTAGCTCATTTGGTTTTATTTTACAATGGACAAATGGACGAAAAAATGTTTATTAAAAAAATAATTATTTAAATCCATAAATTGAAATTTAAAAAAAAACTGTGGGTGATGGAGAAATTCTGAATACATATTTGAAAACACGATAAAAAACTGCATTAAGTACAAACTATTGGTACTCGTGAGACAAAAATCATGTTGACCAGTGTAATATGCACACACTGAATGAACTTAAAATTAATATACAAACTGAAAATCAATCAGTCTATGCTGGAGAACTCATGTGTGTTAGTAAAAATTTCATAAGAGGATAAGAAATGTGTGGCTAAAAAAGGAGTACATTTTTAACATGTTATAACCGGGGTAAATACAAATACTATGAACTTGAATGAAAGCATTGTATATAACTTAGTGTATGCTGATTATGTAGTATTATTAGGCAATAATAAATACTAAGGGTCAACATGCACATTCTATTGAGTAACATTAATAAATTTGGGTTGGAAGTAAACATCAATAAAACTAAACATATGGTAATGCATAGAAATTCATTATATAATGGAAATGGACAGTTAATTAGCTGATGTAATAAGAACTATTAAGTCTCTTAGGTTGTGATGGGCAGGAAATGTGGCACGAATGGGAAATGAAAGGGGGACATGGAAGCTGCTTATAGGAAAACTAGATAGAAGTTGTCCAGTAGGTAGGCTAGAATGAGATGGGTATGTAATGTTAACCGTGATTTGAGGGAGGTAAATTATACAGGAGAAGATTGGAAGATATAGCTCAGGATAGGGATGTATAGAGAGATTATTTCCATGCGACCATTAACCTGTGGATTCATTAGTGCCATTGAGTTAGTTAGGTAGTATAAAATGAAGGCTAAATATATTCTATGTCTATTTTCATGTTTTTTTTATTTATTATAACCTGTTCCTGTATATTCTACATTATATTTGTAAATCTGTACTTTATACAACTAACTTACTGGCTCTATCGAACCCATAGATTCATGGCCATGTGGACATAAGCTCTCCATACATCCCTATCCTGATGTAATGTTTTCCAATCATCCCCTGTATAATCTACTTCCCTCAAATCATGGATAATGTTATTCTCCTACCTCATTCTTGGTCTACCAACTGGGCATTTTTCCTCTGGTTTTCCTACAAGAAGCTTCCATCCACCTCTTTCATCACCCATATGTGCCAAATGTCCTGCCCATCACAGTCTATGAGACTTAACTCTTTTTATTATATCCGGCTTCCTATATATATATATATATATATATATATATATATAAAATGCAGCTCATTATTATGTAGTTTTCTCCATCTCTTCTTGGCCCAAAAAATTTTCCTAAGAACTTTATTCTCAATTACTCTTATCTTCTTACCTCCCATATAGTAAGAGTCCATGTTTCACATCCATATAATAACTGGGAGAATAACTGTTTTATATATTTCCAGTTTAATGTTTTTTGAAAGGAGTTGGGATGACAAAAGTCCCTGTAATGCAGAAAAAAATTCTACCTGAATGAGAATTTGAACTTAAGGTCTCCAGCTCTATGTTCTGATGCTCTTACCATTTTCCTACTCAGGCATTTGAGGAACAGACTCAAATCTTTCTTTCTTTTAAACCCTTTTATACCCATATTAGTGTTCACATTAAACAGAGTTGTTTCTATTAAGAAGACATTGTGATGGGACACATTTCATGCTATATTATCTAATTGTGAATATGATATTAAAATTAATATACTCTTACAAGCCATCCACATGCAGTAGTTAATAAACAATGTTACATTTGGAAATCTGTATTTTGTAAATTTTGCTGTTAAGGTGGAAGGGAAAGCTATATAACCTTTACTCTGATAGAATAAATAAAGTATTATTATTATTATTATTCTTAGATTAATAATAATACAGTAGTAGTATAGAAATTAAACTTCTGCATGTTTATTACAGTTTGTATTTCAAATAATTTAAGATCACTGTTATAAATTATATTTTTAAGAAATTATCTTGCTTATTTCCTTATTTTCAGGATGAAGAATAATACCTGTAACAATAATTCTGGAAGATTAATTTCAAATATAGATATATCCACAAATTAATATAATTTATATCTGAAGAGAAAAATTTTCACCTAGACCGAGACTCGAACCCGGGACCTTTTGGCTTTCCGGGCCAAATGCTCTACCAACTGAACTACCAAGGCGAGTTGCGATCTAGACGCAAATTTTTCTCTTTATACGTTGTAATTCCCTTGTGCCAAATGCTTTGAAACCGTTGCTTCTATCTTTGCATATGGCGAAGACATTAATTGGGAATTTAACACTACTTTATAAAGCCAGTAGGGCTTCTAAGAGGCTGCCATATGCAAAGATAGAAGCAATGGTTTCAAAGCATTTGGCACGAGGGAATTACAACATATAAAGAGAAAAATTTGCATCTAGATTGCAACTCGCCTCGGTAGCTCAGTTGGTAGAGCATTTGGCCCGGAAAGCCAAAAATTTGTCTCTTCAAATATAATTTATCCTTCAGTGAGAAGTGTTAAATTAATAATAAAAATTTGAATAAACCTTGAAATCCATGTGAAATTTATGAAAATTGTGAAAATGAAGTGATTTTAACTTTATATATTAAATTTGGGAATTTTTAACATTATGAGGTTCAAATTCATAAGAATTGAATTAATCATGATTATTTAAGTATGAGGTATGAAATAATCACGATTAATTTAATTCTTATGATTTTAACTTGTTTGTATATTAATTTTACAAAAAAATTTCATATAGCCAAGAATTATTTCTAACTATACTAAATCCATGATGTGTATAGAGCAGAAATAAACAGTCTAAAGTGAATTAAAAAAGTGGAGTTCACAAGATGCTTTCTTTACAAGACTGCTGGATTTTTTTAACATAGATATAACATTATAAAAAACATATCTTTAATCACTTCCAGGTGAATTGGATTCAAAATTAATAACAATTTCAGCAATCTTCTATTCTGTTATCAACATCTAGAATCTTAGCTCTTCTTTTCATTAACATGTTTTATACAATTTTGCCACTTGCGCTCGTTATATTTTGTACTGCTTCAAGAAGGCACTGTACATCATTAATATTAAATGCTTTTTTTCTTGTATGCCACATAGTTGAAGCCATATAAACTCATTTGGATTAAGTTCATAAATGTATGGAGGAAAACAAAGCACTTCTTTACCTTAGTCTTTAGCCATTTAATTTACAACATTCTTATCGAGATTACCTTTTATTGATTCACTAGACTGAGCAGCTCTAATGTTTTATTTTAGGAAGTAATATTTTGAGGTTCTTTTAATTATATTAAGATAGCAAGATGATGAGGATGATTAGGATCTAATCGAAACATGTTCAAGAACAAATCAACATTAATATTGAGCAACTCTTGTTTTAACATATCATGTTCTAGGGGAATTTCCTTTGATACTAGCCAGTCTACAATTTTTAATTTGTTCCATGATATTGCTGGTAGTCTTTTCTAACTGTGCGATAAGATGGATTATTCATTACAGTAACACAGAGTCCAGATGAGGTAAGACTTTTTTAAAACCACTCATAAAAAAGTCACCTATCGCTTCTTCATGATAATCTAATGTTTTTTTCTTCTCACTGATGATGTGAACAACAATTAGATGTTTTTCTTTAACCTGTTGTATCTGTTGACAGACCATTAAGAAAAGCATACTTCACTGAAATTACAGTTTTGTCATGCCAAATTTTTTATTTTGCATGGCTCCATGATCTACATTTTGTCTAGAAAGTATATTGTTTTTCTCTCTTCATGATATTTCCTAACTTCACTTAAGTATTTTTGGCACCATAAAAGAATATAATTTCTTTCTAGTAAATGGCTATTTCTTTGTCGTTTGTCATATTTGAATCCAATATGTTTCATTAATTTGTAAAATCAGGGAGATCGGGATCTTCATTGATGTGTGCCATAACTTTCTTTGTAGTTGGAATTTTGTAATTGAAATAGAATATATGCAATAATTTTTCTGATAGCACATTTATCAGTCTCTTCTGTGTCGTTAATTATTGTGTTCGATTTTGGTTTAATTTTGACCGGTGACTTAATCTTGCCTATAGATTGATATTCTTTCACTATTTTGAAGACTACTTACCACTACTCCAATAGATAAAGCCATTTTATTTACTATATCTTGCACAACTATTTCAGGATTTTCTTGTAATAATGTTTTGTACACATTTACAATTTGGATCAAACCTTTTGCTCATACCTATTTCTTTATTGTTGATCTAAGTTTTGAAGTTAATTTTCTTCATGATTCAGAATATTAAAGATCATAGTATATGCAAATCACTTTCAGTTATAACATATGTGTAAGTTTAGTTCAAATTATATAATTAGTACATCCACAAATTTAGGCCATTTGTTGACCTGTTTCGGCCTCAAGAGAAACACCATCCAGAAGTCTTTTGAGTGGATGTCCTGGTCTTCTTCTTCTTCCTGCAGGTTGATATCTTTAACATTTGTTTTGGGTATCATGTGATCTTCCATTCGATGAACATGTCACATCCATCTTGACTTATAATCAGAAATTTTGTTTTCTAAAGGTTCCATGTGTAATTCTTCTAAGATGTCTTCATTTTTTTTTTTGTGATCTAGTAGTGTGTATCCTGCAGTCCTCCGAAGGTATCTCATTTCAGCAGATATGTACATCCTTCTGTTTCAACGTCCATGCTTAGCTACCATACAAAAGAGTTGGAAGAGCCAGTGTTTTATACACTTTTAGTCTTGAATGTTTTTTGGACTAACTGTGGCTTGAAGATAGAATTTATTAAATTCTTAAAAATTTAGATATTTTTGCATTTACATCCTTTTCTTCTTCATATGAGATATTTCATCCTAGATATGTAAAATTATTCACCTGCTCCAAAATTTTGTTGTCAAGTACAATTTTACTTCTGACAGGATCTACACCTTGAAATACCATAATTTTCGTTTTCTCTGTAGATATCTTCAATCTATATTCTTCTGTAATTTAATTATATAATTAAAAATGTAATTATAGGAAACTATTAATAATGTTATTATTACAAATGCTATGTCCCTTATTTCTGTAACCTATTTTATTGTTTTCTCAGAATCAATAAAGTTACTCATGTAATGATAGTAACAAAACAAAAACAAAAGAATAATAAAAAGTATATTCTCAATTACTCTACAACTATAATAAATTCATGTTTAGTGTTATTATGAAAATAAAGCACTTCATATCACAATACTTGAGCAAGTAGGCCTATCATATGTAAGTGAAGGCTTTTTTGGGACCGGTTAACCAATGGATGGGCCGGGCCATATATAATGATGTCAAGATAGGTAACTTATTTCTGCTCTATACACATCTTGGATTTAGTATATGCCATAAGACAAGAAACAATAAAAGGTAAGACTCTTGAACTGAGATCAGTGTATGAGATCCTGCACAAATTATGCATTTAGAAGTCAACATGATCAACTCCTTTTTCACGGATTTTGAGATATTCAAGGTTAAAGTTAAATATGCATTAGATGACTAGATTTAGATTAAGATTCTTTATATCTCACCTCATATCCAGTCTTGTAATTAAATGGTTTCAAAACCTTAACAGTTTCATCTTGAGTAATATCTCGACCAATATTATGTTATTCAGAAAAACTGTTTCTTACTCCATCTCCACCAACAGATGGAGTAAGAAGCAGTTCTCCTGAACAATGTAACATTAAATTTGAATTTGAAGAGAAACATTTTTGCCTAGACCGGGACTCGAACCCGGGACCCTTGGCTTTCCGGGCCAAGTGCTCTACCAACTGAGCTACCGAGGCGAGTTATGATCTAGACGCAAATTTTTCTCTTATATACGTTGTAATTCCCTATCGTCAAATGCTTTTGAAACCATTGTTTCTATCTTTGCAAATGGCGGCTTCTTAGTTAAGAAGACATTTATTGGGAATTTAACATTACTTTATAAAGCTAGCAAGGCTTCTAATGATGTTTTTATTATTAATTTAACATTTCTCAATGAAAGATAAATTAAATTTGAAGAGAAAAATGTAACAATGTAACATTGTTTGAGATATTACTGAAGATGAAACTGGTTCAATTAGAAGACTGGATATGAGGTGAGGTATAAAGAATTTTAATTTAAATTTTAAATTAACCCTCATTCCTATAAAATTTCAAATTAAATATGCATGTTTAATCTTGTGATGTATTTCAGAGAATGTGCCCTCGGAGCTTTTTACTGAACTGCGAAATAAATCACATTGAACACTGAAAATATGGTAAACATTATATTTTGCCAAGTTTAAAACTCTGAAATGACCAAAATTTAAGTTAATCATGTTGACTTCTAATATATCAATGGGAAGTGTAAAATGTTTTAATGTGAATGCAGCTGTATATATATTGTATTATCACATACATTTTTTAAATATTTTATAGTGTAATTATTTTCTTTAAATAATGCATAAATAAGTCAGTTTTAATAAGATATATTTATTTAATATTTTTGAGGCCAAATAAAACAAATCACATTTAAATATATTACATTTTAAAACAATGCTGTAATATTTGTATATAATTTGTATTTATGAATTTATTTGTATAATATATTGGCAGTATTATAACTTAATATGCATTTGTTTCTATTTTTATACTATTTTAGTACTTACAATGAAGTCCATTTCAGTAGAATAAAATAAATTACATACTTAGCTCTACCCTGCAATAATAGGAGTGTGCCTTAGCATAGTCATTAAGGTAGTTAGCTACAAGTTGAAAGGATTTGGATTCGAGTCATGATAGGGGTCAAGATTTTTAAACTGGCCTATACCTTCTGGCGGCACCATGGGCTTGCACTTGACTCTGCTTCCAACATAAATGAGTACCAAATGTATGTTCTGAAGATAAAAGTGGCCATCACTCAGGCAGACATTTTTTGCCAATTTTATAGAAAGATTAATCACCTACTACCCCATCTACCCCATGGGTCTCCTTTCTCCCTGTATTAATGACCATAACTAACTTACACATTCAAACTTTAAAGTCTCAGCTGCATGAACATAAGCTCTCCATACATCCCTATCCTAAGCTAATATTTTCCAAACATTCTCTGTATAATTCACCTCCTTCAAATCATGGTTAATTCCGGACCTCATTCTTGACCAACCTACTCGGTGAGTAGTAGTAATAGAAGTGGTGGTGCTGGTAGTGATAGTAGTAGTAGTGGTAGTGATAGTAGTTGTAGTAGCAGTAGTAGTAGTAGTAGTAGTAGTTGTAGTAGCAGTAGTAGTAGTAGTAGTAGTAGCAGTAATTGTAGTAGTAGTAGTAGTAGTAGTAGCAGTAGTAATAACAGTAGTAGCAGTAGTAGTAGTAGTAGTAGTAGTAGTAGTGGTGGTGGTGGTGGTAGTAGTGGTGGTGGTGCAAGTACTGGTAGTATTAATGGTAGCAGTAGTAACAGTAGTAGTAATATTGGTGGTGGTAGTGATGCTACTATTAGTGGTGGAAGTGGTAGTAATAATAGTAGTAGTGGCAGCAGTAGTACTAATTATAGTAGTAGTTAGTAGTAGTTGTGGTGGTGGTCGTGGTACTTGTATTAGTGGTACCAGTAGTAATATTAGTGATGGTAGTGGTAGGAATATTAGTGGTGGCACTATTATTAGTGGTGGTAGTATTACTAGTAGTAGTTGTAGTAATAGTAGTATTAGTAGTAGCAGTACTAGTAGTAATAATAGTAGTTGGAGTACTACTGGTAGTGTAGTAGTAGTAGCAATGATAGTAGTAGTAGTATTAGGGAGTACTAGTATTAATGCTGGTAGTGATACTAGTAGTAGTTGTGGTAGTAATAGTAGAAGTAATGGTAGCAGTAGTAGTAGTAGTATTGCTGCTGAGAGTGTAGTAATGGTAGTTGTATTAGTGGTAGTGGTAATAGTATTAGTAGTAGTAATGGTGGTAGTATTAATAGTAGTAGTAAAAGTAGTAGTGGTAATGGTGATAATAGTGGTATTAGTAGTAACAGTGGTGGTGGTAGTAGTGGTGTTAGTAATGTCAATATTTGTAGCTGTGGTAGCAGTATTAATTGTAGTGGTATTAATATAATTAGTGGTTTTAGTGGTGGTGGATGTGGTAGTGGTAATAGGAGTAGTAGTATTGGTGGAGGTATTGATAGTAGTAGTAGTAGTAGTAGTGGAAGAAATAGTAATATTTGTAATAGTTGAAGGTAGAAGTAATGGTAGCAGTAGTAGTAGCAATAATAGTAGTAGTGCTGTGGTTGTGGTAGTAGTGATAATGGTAGTAGTAGTAGTAGTAGTAGTGTTAGTAGTTCTAGTGGTGACTGTAGTAGCAGTAGTAATGACAGTAATAGTGGTAGTAATAGTAGCAGCAGTAGTAGTAGTAGTGGTGGTGGTAGTTATAGTAATAGTAACAGTGGTTAATAGTAATAGTAGTGGTAATAGTGGTAGTAATATTGTTGTGGTAGTAATTGAAGCAGTAGTAGTCATAGTAATAGTAGTAGTAGTAGGGGTAGTAGTGATAGTAGCAGTTAGGATAACGCCTACAGTAGTTGCATAGCGATAATTACAATGATGACGTAATAACTAGCATGTTACGAAGTAACCGTCAGTGATGTGAAACTGAAAAACATCGTTTCTAAATTATTTTTATCACGAATGAAAAACATTAATATTTCACAGGTTTGTTATTACTATTAGTATATTATGTAATCATGAACTTTAATGGTTCAGACCAATAGCATCGAGATTCAAATCTGGGCGCGAATGGGACGACATATTGTGCTCACACTCACAAGTCCCTTTCCACAGAGTTGAGATTCATTTACGTGAAATAAATATGCGATAAGAGGCCCACAACTTTACTTCATTTCCGTACAAAATCCTTCTAACGATTTTTACGCCTAAAAAAATCCATCAACTCTGGAACCAGACACCACTAGGCCACCAGGACAATTAAAAGTTTAAACACAACGGTTTCATACACACCCTTATATTTTATATTGATTACGTTTATCAGATATCCAAGATACAGCTCCTATAATATATCGTCAACTTAATATAACCACTTCTTTTTATGTACTTGTTATATGCCCCACACCACATTGCGGGTTCAAACCCGGCCGTGGACGATGGAAAAATCTAAGGGACAACTATTCCGGGAGTGACTATAAGCCGTGGATCCAGAGTCAAAGATTTTTACGCTCGTAAAAGAACCGAGTATCTGGGTTCCGAGTATTTGATACTAAATACTTAGGAAAATGTTTGTACCGAAGAGAGGGAAACTGACAGGTGAATGAAGAAAACTACATAACAGAAAGCTAGATGATCTTTATGGTAAATTAGAAATAATAGGAAAAGTTACATATCACGGTATGTTTGGGCAGAACATATGCCTATACCAAGAATGTGGAATGAATAGGGGTCGGAAACATCATATAGGTAAATCAGAGGGAAAGATTCCAGTAGGTAGGCCAAGAGTGAGGTGGGATAATAGTACATTACGATGCGAGGTTGGGAAGTCCTAAAAATCCATCGACCCCGGCCGGGTTTGAATCCGCGACTCTTGGGACCAGAGGCAAGGAGCAATAATAATAATTTATTTATACACAGATTTTTAGTGTTTACACATCTTTCTGTGCCTAAAGTTTTACTTTTCTTCTCCACTCGTCTCTATCCATCCACTACATGCCCTCCAGTCCTCTAGTTCTCATTCCAGTTCATATTTCTTGCATCCACGAGTTTTGAGGTCTTCCTTTCCTTTTTCTTCCAGGTGGACACTATTCCAATATTTTCCTGGGTAACCTTTCTTCTTTCATTCGTCGTACGTGCCCATACCAATTTAATTGCTTATATCTTATATAATCTACTATAGGATATCTAATATTTTTTCTCGTGTTACAGTATGTATTTCTTATTTTTTTATAATTTTGAACATCTTGCTGCTCTCCCCAAGAAATCCATCTCCATCTATATAAGTTTTTGATATAAGTTTTTGTTGAATTTTTAATCTTCGGCTGCATATGTGACAGTACTTCTCACTATTGAATTATATATTTGTAACTTTTCTTTTTGGTTATATGTCTGTTCCATAAGACGCCATTCATCATTCCTGTTAATGCTGTACCTTTATTTATTCTGTTCTTAATATCACTTTCTTGTTTATCCTCTTTATCTACTACTACTACTACTACTACTACTACTACTAATAATAATAATAATAATAATAATAATAATAATAATCATTTAGAGAAATAACTACATTTGAAAATTCTGAAAAACTTAACTTTACGAAGACGAAGAAATTATTTATTATAGCCTTGTTAGTGAGTAAAATATGCAATTTTAATGTAGCTGATATATGCGTATAGTGTAACTAATATGAAAACTTATTAACTATATATATATTTTTTTTTTACCGTCTACATTCACACGGTTAAATATGAGATGGAGACAGCATCAGAAAAAAAAAATGAAATTGTAAATGTAGAACTCACTGTATTATTTATTGTCATTTTATATTGTTAAGACTCACGTATCAGTTGGTTTAATTGATATTAGAATATTATGTAACTATTAAATGAAAAGTTGCCCAAAATATATAACATTTATTTAAGGACAGCCATGAAAGAGAAAACAAAAATACTTTCTCAACCACTTTAAACAACACGACAGCTTTTATTTATTGGTTTTTAAATGGCGGGCAAAGCAATAAAGTGGAAAGAAAAAGCATATGCCATGTATGGTGTAACCCAGGAACCATATATTAAAATATATTCCGTGACAACGAAGTGAAATGTATCGCGAAATTAGCGATATCAAGAAATAAGGCATCTTTAACCTACACATTAACTACAGTCGCATTTCTTGTTTAACACAAAAATAAAAGTATATTTGTAAGGCAATAAATGTTCATATTAGTACTGTTACTAGTAGGCGGCTGTGGAAGCGTCAGCAGCAGCAGTAATAAGCAGTACCATCAGTAGCAGTAGTGGTAGTAGTAGCGATAGTAGTAGTATTAGTGGTAACAGTAGTAGTAGTGGTAGTAGTACCAATAGTAGTAGTGGTAGTAGTACCAATAGTAGTAGTGGTAGTAGTACCAATAGTAGTGGTAGTAGTACCAATAGTAGTAGTGGTAGTAGCATTGCTAGTAGTAGAATAGAAGTAGTGATAGTATTACTGGTGGTAGTAGTGGTAGTAATTATGGTAGTAGTGGTAGTAATAGTGGTAGTAGCTGTAGTAGTAGTGGTAGTAAGTATAGTATTAGCTATAGTAGTACTGGTAGTAGTAGCTATACTAGAAGTGCCTGTAGTAGTGGTAGTAGAATAGTAGTAGGAGAATGGTAGTAGAATAATAGGGTGGTGGTAGTAGTAGCGGTAGAAGTAGTGATAGAAGTGCTGGTACCATTGGTGGTAGTAGAGATGGTAGCAGTAGCGATTGTAAAGTGGTAGTGGTAGCGGTAGTAGTAGTGAAAGTAGAAACGGTAGTAGTAGTAGTGGTAAGTAGTGGTATTTCTGGCAGTAAGTGGTGGTGGTAGTTCTAGCAATACTAGTGGTGGAAGTAGTAGCAGTAGTGATAGAGGTAGTAGTGTTGGTGGTAATAGTAGTAATAGTAGTAGCAATATTGTTAGGTAGTGCTAGTAGTCGTAGTAGTATCGAAATTAGTAGTGGTGGTGGTAGTAGAAATATAAGTAGTACCAATATTAGCAGTGATAGTGGTAGCAGTAGTAATAGTCGAAGTAATAGCGGTAGCAGTAGTGGTTAGTGGTGGTATTATCGGTGGTAGAATTGGTGGTAGTGATAGTAGTAGCTATAGTAGTATTGGCAGTAGTAGATTAGTAGTAGTAGTAGTAGTAGTCGAGCAATATTAGTAGTGGAAGCGGTAGTAGTAGCGGTTGAAGTTGTGGTAGTAATATCTATATTAGTATAGGTTGCGGTAGTAGTCTGAGTATTATAGGAAGTAGTAGTGGTGGTAGTAGTAGTACAAGTAGTAGCAATATTAACAGTGGTAGTGGTAGCGGTAGTATTAGTGGAAGTAGTAGCAAGAGTAGTAGTGGTACGTGCTGGTATTACTGATGGTAGTATTGGTGGTGGTGGTGGTAGTAGTAGTAGTAGTAGTAGTAGTAGTAGTAGTAGTAGTAGTAGTAGTAGTAGTCGTAGTAGTAGTAGTAGTAGTCGTAGTAGTAATAGTGAAGTAGTCATAGTGGTAGCGGTAGTAGTTAGTGGTAGTGATTGGGTTGTAGTACTGGCAGTAGTAGCGGTAGTAGTAGTGGTAAGTGGTTGTAGTAGTAATATTAATAGGAATAGTAGTAATGGTAGTTGTAGTGGGAGTAGTAGCGATTGTAATAGTGGTAGTTGAGCTGGTATTACTGGTGGTAGTAGTAGTGGTAGTTCCTGCTAGAGTTCGGAATTCCTAAAAAGTTAGTTAGACTTATACGAATGTGTCTAAATGGCAGAAAGAGTTGGGTGCGTGTAGGCAAAAACTTTTCGGATACTTTTGAAATCCACAATGGGTTGAAGCAAGGAGATGCACTATCTCCTCTACTATTTGATTTTGTACTAGATCATGCCATCAAATCTTTAGAGGATGAAGAAGGCCTACAATTCAATGGTATTAATAAACTGTTAGTTTATGCTGATGATGTAGTACTACTGGCCGATAGCGAGGAGATACTGAAGGTCAACACGCACACACTACTGAGTAACACTAAGAAATTGGGACTGGAAGTAAATATCAATAAAACTAAATATATGTTCACACGTAGAAATACATTATATAATGGAAATGGACAGCTAATGACAAATGAGGGAAATTTTGAGGAAGTGGCTGAATTCAAATACCTAGGAACAATAATCACAAACAGGAATGAGATGCACAAGGAAATTAAACATAGGCTCAATTCTGGAAATGCATGTTATTATGCAATACAGAGACTCTTGACTTCCCAACTCCTTTCAAAAAACGTTAAACTGAAAATATATAAAACTATTATTCTACCAGTTATATTATATGGATGCGAAACATGGACTCTTACTTTAAGGGAGGAAAGGAGATTACGAGTATTTGAGAATAAAGTTCTTAGGAAAATTTTTGGACCAAAGAGAGATAAACAGACAGGTGAATGGAGAAGACTGCATAACAGTGAATTACATGGTCTTTATAGGAAGCCAGATATAATGAGAACAGTTAAGTCTCGTAGACTGCGATGGGCAGGACATGTGGCACGGATGGGGAATGAAAGACGTGCATGGAAGATTCTTGTAGGAAAACCAGAAGGGAAAACGCCCAGTTGGTAGACCAAGAATGAGGTGGGAGAATAACATTAATTATGATTTGAGGGAAGTATATTATACAGGGGATGATTGGAAAACATTGGCTCAGGATAGGGATATATGGAGAGCTTATGTCCGCGCGGCCATGAACCTACGGGTTCGATAATGCCAGTGAGTTAGTTAGTTAGTAATAGTGATAGTAGTGGTGGTACTACTGGTGTAGTATTACTAGTATTAGTGGTAGCAATACAAGTAGCAATAGTAGTAGTAGTAGTGATAGCAGTAGAGGTAGTAGTAGCGGTAGTATTGGTAGCAGTAGGAGTAGTGGTAGCGGTAGTAGTAATAGTGAAGTAGTGATGGCATTACTGGTGGCAGTAATTGTGGTGATGGGAAAACATTGGCTCAGGATAGGGATATCTTAAGACAATATAAGACATTAAGAAACAAAACGAATCAAAACATTAGGAACGCTAAGTTGCGGTATGCTCATAGTCTCATTGATCCAAACACAAATGCAAGTGATATGTGGAAACGTATTAGATCAATGGGCCTACGGCAGCCGACAACCAAAGGAGAGAGCATTAACATATCACTGGACGATCTAAACCAACATTTCACATCATATGCCACACTTAACATAAACACTACGACCAAACAACAAACTATAGATGAGCTCCTATCCACACCTACTCCTTCCCGAGAAAAATTCTTCTTTTCCTATATAATGCCAATCGACGTTAAACTATCCCTGGACCGCATTAGAACTAAAACACAAGGTATAGACAATATAAGTATCGACATATTAAAGAAAATACTCCATGTCATACTCCCAACTGTAACCCATATATTCAATGCCTCAATTATGACCTCAACTTACCCCGAACTCTGGAAAAAAGCTATAGTCAGACCAATCCCTAAAATTAAATTACCTGTAACACCAAACGACTTTAGACCAATCAGCATCCTCCCAGTCCTATCTAAGGCCTTGGAGCGCATTGTTCATGAACAATTAACTGATTACCTTAACACTCATAACATACTCGACCCATACCAATCAGGTTTTAGGACAGGCCATAGTACGGCAACCGCACTTCTTAAAGTTACCGAAGATACGCGTGAAGCAATGGACAGTGGCCACATGACAATATTTACACTCTTGGACTTCAGCAAAGGTTTCGACACTGTTGACACTGACATATTAATAGCAAAATTACGCGCTCTGAATCTTTCGGACAATGCTGTTAACTGGCTTGGATCCTATCTTCATGGTCGCCAGCAATGTGTATCCAATGCAGAACTTTCCTCATCCTGGCTATCACTGAAGGGTGGCGTCCAACAAGGTTCAGTGTTAGGACCACTTCTGTTCTCTATCTATGTTAACGATATATCCACTAGACTTACCTATTGTCGATATCACCTATACGCTGACGATTTGCAAATTTACATTCACTCCCATCCTGACGATGTACATGACACACTAGACAAATTAAATAGTGACCTAGACTCAATTTCCCAATGGTCGAAGAAACATGGACTTAATCTAAATACTGACAAGACACAGTGCATAATTATAGGACATCGGCGAATCCAAAGCATTATAAATTACGAAAATATCCCTACCATTCTCCTAAATGACAAAAATATCCCCTACAGCTCAGTAGTAAAAAATCTGGGTATCTATATGGACCAACACCTAGACTGGAAAATCCAGGTGAATAATACCTGCAAGAAAGTGTTCTCAATTCTTCACTCCCTAAATAGTTTTAAAAACTTCCTTCCTACAAAATTAAAACAAATACTTGTACAGACTCTTATAATGCCACACTTCGACTACTGCGACATATTACTGACTAATCTTACAACTGATCTATCTGACAGACTACAGCGTGCTCATAATGCGTGCATTCGATTTATATTCAATCTCCGTCGTTATGACCACGTGTCTCCTTCATTTCAGGCCTTATCATGGCTACGCCTAAATGACAGAAGAACTTTACATTCACATACCTTACTATTCCAAATTCTGCACACATATTTACCAACTTATTTAACAACACGTTTTCAACATTTATCGGCTCATCACAATTTAGGAACAAGATCACAAGACTCTTCTTTACTTTTGATACCACAACACAGGACCTGTCTGTACTCTGAATCTTACACAATATCTATGGCTAGAGCATGGAACTCACTTCCCAGTCATGTCAGGGACTGTCAATCGCTATCATTATTTAAATCCAAATTAACTGATATATTAAGTTCGACACAATGAAAACATTAACTACATAACAACTATATAGAGTATTCTATTAATAATCATGTAGGAAGCTACTTACTTTATTTTATATCATTTTAATTTTATTATATTCTATGTTTTGTTAGCATTAGCTAGTATTAGATCCATCATCATTGTATTTTGTTTAGTCTGTATTTTAATATCTTAAAATTGTAATATGTACGTAATTTTTGTATAATTTTACTATTCGCTGGTTGAGTGGAAGAGAAGGCCTTATGGCCTTAACTCTGCCAGCTAAAATAAATCATTATTATTATTATTATTATTATTATTATTAATAGTTAATGTTATACTAGTAGTGGTAGCAATAGTAGTAGAAATATAATTATTACCCGTTTAAGGAGTAAGTGCAGTTGTTGACGAAGGGCACTGCAGTCGTGTTTATGCAGGAATAGAACACGTGACACTACTATCTAGAGTACAGAGGGGAATGGGACATGGGACGCTGACAGTATACACTGCGTTATGTGACGTCACGTGTAGCAACAAACAGAGCTTCGTATTTCTTCCGCCTGCAGAGATATTTTGAATGATTAATAGTGGTAGCAGTAGCGGTGGTAATAGTGGAAGTACTGTTGTTATTCCTGGTGGTGGTAATATTGGTAGTAGTAACAATAATAGTAGCAATAATATTAGTAGTAGTAGCAACAGTATTAGTAGTACTGGTAGTAGTATAGTAGTAGCAACAGTATTAGTGGTACTGGTAGTAGTATAGTAGTAGCAACAGTATTAGTGGTGCTGTTAGCAGTAATGGTATTAATAGTGTTAGTAATATTAGTACTGATGGTGGTAATAGTAGTGTTAGTGATAACTTTATTAGGTATAGTAGTGGTAGTAGTAATATTAATAGTAGTAGTAGTAGTAGTAGTAGTAGTAGTAGTAGTAGGAGTAATAGTGGCACTAGTAGTTCTAGTAGTAGTGCTAGTAGTTGTAGTAGTTATTCTAGTAGCAACGGCAATGGTGGTAGAAGTAGTAGTAGTAGCGGTGGTAGTGTTAGTAGTAGTAGTGGGAGTTACAGCGATTATGATGGTGGTAGTAGTAGTAGTAGTGGTAAAAGTAGTAGTAGTAGTGGTAAAAGTAGTAGTAGTAGTGGTAAAAGTAGTAGTATTAGTGCTAATGATAGTGGTGGTAGTAGTAGTACTAGTGGTTGTTCTAGTAGTAGTAATAGTAGTGCTAATAGTGGTAGTAGAGGTTAAAGTAGTAGTAGTACTAATAGTGGTAGTAGAGGTTAAAGTAGTAGTAGTGGTAGTAGTAGAGGTAGTAGTAGTCTCATTGATAGTAGTAGTGGTAGTAGTCGTAGTAGTAGTAGTACTAGTGATGGTAGTTTTTTAGTAGTAGTAGTATTAGTGGCAATAATGGTAGTGGCAGTAGTAGTAGGTATTGTAGTAGAGTTGTGGTGGTTGTGGTAGTAGTATTGTTATTGGTAGTAGTGGAATTAGTAGTGGTAGTAGTAGTAGTAGTAGTAGTAGTGGTGGTGGTAGTAGTGGTGATAGTAGTAGTAGTAGTAGTAGTAGTAGTAGTAGTAGTAGTCGTTTCTTTATATTAAAATGCAAATTATAAGCCCAGAACAAATATTACTTTTTAATGACATACCTTCTGTATCATATTGAACATAAAATTCAGATATTTCTTCATTTGAAATTATATAATATGCAAAGTGTAATAGATGTCATTATCTATAATAATTCATCGTTACAGACTCGACTTTAATAAACTCTTCCATCCATCAATTGTTTCTTCCTAACTTCTTACTGGCTCCCTTTATTTTCCAACTTCTGGAAATTCAACTTAAATCAAGAAATTAGGTTTACAAAATAATTTAAGATAATTTTCTAGCATCCGGTACTTTTTACGAATATTTTACACTCAGCTATATAAAATATCTTTACCGGTATAAAGGGAGGAAATAATAGTAGTTACAGCTATTGACTAACGGCCTTGTTGGGCTAGAGTTTAAGTTCTTTGCCTCTGGTCCCTAGGGTCGACAATTCAATGTCGGGCGGGCGGTGGATTTTTTAGGATGAAAAATACCCAAGGTACAAGTTCTCCGAGAGTGAATTTAAGCTGTAGGTCCCGAGTCTAAAAGCTTTCGGGGTCGTAAATGATCCTCCAGTCTCAATTAGACATTCTGCGCAAAATTTAATTGGCCTTTCCCATCCAAGTTATACATTAGTTGTCTACAAGATATTTTTGAGGGAATGTGCAAACCATAGGCTACTAGCTGACATCTGTAGGGAAATAAACATAACTAAATTAGTTCGTTATGAACCTCCCGTTAGGAAGCACCCTTCTTTCACGTGAGGATGTATGGATATAGATTTCTATTAACTACAGCTATATGTTACGTATCAGTAATTATGATTTACACAGGCTTCCCAGTGACATAGTGACTGTCTTCGCAGATTCCAATTAACAGATTCAAGAGTCATCGTCAATGACAGCACAGGACAACTTAAGAGAATTAACACATAGACCTACCCAGACGAAGTTAGAGAAAATATCTGTTTAACTAATAGCAATTATAAGTAAACACCCTCCACAAAGGAACTGCATAACTTTGAAATTAGTGGAGGGCGTTTGTGTACATCTAAACCCCAATGACTAAATCTCAAGTAATATAACTATTGTCAATCCCTCGTTGCTGGACAAATTTTGGCGAGAAACCAGACAAAGAGGCAATCCAGAAGATGTAAAAAAGCATCAATGCGGGTGAGGAAGTTTCGCTTTCCAACGGCAGAGAGAAGAGAAATTTCTTTGCTGTACAGAAGATGCATCTTCTATGAAAGAAAACAAACAAATATTTCAATTTGAGGGTTGTAAATTAGGTCGGTATCCATAAAATTTCTTACAAAAGAAACTCAATTATATAATAGTAAGGAAAAGTGTAGTTGATAAAGTCAAACTGTTATATCAGTGTTACATTATCTAATATTCAGAGTGATTCAGAAATATGGCTACTCGTTTGATCGCATTTTGTGACGAAAATATTATTATTAAAGGAAATATGTTATCATTGGAAAGGGAATCCTTCAAATTACAACAATAGAACAAAACAAAATAAATCACTGCTCACGTGCAGCTTGGCGGGTTGATTTTTGTGAGCTAGCGTCGAACGCCTCTAGAATTCTCTTCGTTGTTTCTGCATCCGTGCTAATGCGAGGTCTTCCAGATGGTTTGATTTTCTGCATACTTCCCGTTTGCAGCAGTTGTTTTCTCTACTTCCCCACAGTTGACGGCTGCAATGCTACGTTAAACTCACGTCTTGTGGCCTCACGATCATTTGCATACGTTATTACCCATGCAGCAATTGTAATTTGCTGTTGCATATTCAACGCCAGTTTGACTAATGACGTAAGTTCTACACTGTTTTGTTTTATTCCATTGTTGTGATTTGAATAATTGCCTTTCCAACGGTAATTTTATATTTCCTGTAATGGTAATATTTTCATCACACAACGCGATTAAACGTATAGCCATATAAAAATGAATGTTTGTTTGTTTGTTGGTAGGTTTGTTTTGTCGTACTTTATGCGCGGCCATACCGTTGATCCGATTGTGATGGGGATTTTGCAAAATGTTCAGGAGATTCCCGGGATGAACATAGGCTATCAGAGAGTTGAGATACTCAACTCCTACACCCTTAAAAACACTCTTTGTAGTGAAAAACATGAAAAAGTCCCTTCTTTTTTTACCTTTAAATGGCTTACGCTGCCTAAACCATAACAAATACACAAAATTCATGTACACAGAATTGAATATCTAAAAAAAAAACTCTAGAAAAAAGTCCGCGACAGCATATGTTTATCTTTTACAGGTAACACATAATAGCCATTTTTGTCTTTCATTGATGCCAAGGAGATCGGGATAAGTTGATTCCCGGACAAGCATGTGCTGCAATACCATTCATCGATTGTCATGGGGCTTTCTGCAAAATATTCAAGATTTTCCCGGGAAGGTTATATGTTATAAGAGAGTTTTAATGCTCAAGCCCTTCACCCTTAAAAATCACCTTCTGTAGTGAAAAAACATGAAAAAATATCGTTTTTTGTATGCTTAAATGGCTTACGTTGCCTAAACCATAACAAATATACAAAATGATTGTACACAGAATTGAATATCTCAAAAAGTCCGCGACAGCATATGTTTATCTTTTCAGGATAACTCACATTAACCATTTTTGTTTTTATTGATACCAAGAAAATCGGTAAATAGAAGTAAATTATGGGATGTAATGAGAAATAACGGTATTCCACAACACTTGATTATGGCTATACAAAGTTTATATGTAAATAATAAAATTGTAATAGACATAGGTTTTAAATCTAAATAACAAAAAATGGTAATAATAAATCGTGGCGTCAGACAAGGGTGTCCTTTATCACCTTCTCTTTTTAATTTATATATATATATATATATATATATATATATAGACGAAGTTACGTTAAAGTGGTAGATTGGTTTAAATAAACATTTTAAAATAAATAAACTGTTGGATACAATATTATTTGCCGATGATCAAGTAGTGATTTCCAGTTCAGAAGGCGATCTACAAAGAGCTATTTTTAATTTGGAAAAAAATAAGTGCCAATATAATTTAATAATTTCAAAGAATAAAACTAAAAAAAATTAGCATTTAAAGGACATGATACCTTAAGAGCAAAAATAGTAATTGATAATAAGATTTTAGAGGAAGTTAATTTTAAATATCTAGGTTTCAATTTATAGGCCTACATATATTCCCTGACTCCAGGAGGTTTTAGGTCTTTTTCTGCTTGGTTAATTACTTCCACTTCCATACCATATATATTTTTTTATCTTTGCTATCCAGTCTCTCTGGACTGAACACTTGTTTTCCGGCCCCGATGGTATTTGAGTATTCGAGGCCGACGGAATCATTTCATCTTATCTTTTCTGTCAAATTCTACCTAAAGGGCAGATCAGGCTCTTAGCTGTAGTGAAAGCAACTGATCTAAGAATGGACACCTGAAAAAATCCCTGGTCCTCCAGTTTGGGGGTTGATGCGGTAGGCCAGCTCCCTCCCATTAGAAAAAAAAATGCAATGATACAATACCTAATAGAGATAAGCCGGTTAGATTAAAAGGTTTCAATTTATCGTATGTTAAAATTGAAGATATTAATGATAAAATAAATAAATTTAATCTAATGTGTGGCACTATCAAAATAACACTTTAAAACGCAAGAAAATAAACAAAAATGAAATTTTATAAAGTAATGGCTGTTCCTGTATTGATGTATGGATCAGAATGTTGGACGATCACTGAAAGACAAGAACAAAGATTGGAAGCAGCCGAGATGAGATTTTTAAGAAATATAGCAGAATATACTCTGCTGGATAAGAAAAGAAATGAAGGTATAAGAAAGGAACTAAATATTTTCAAACTTACAGACCGAATAATTAATATAGGAACGACTGGAAAGAACATATTGATAGAATGCCAGAAGGAAGATTTCCAAAATTACTGCTAAATTATAAACCGCACGAAGGAGAAATTTGGACGCCCACACAGAAAATGGTCTGAACAATTTTAACAATTCTAGCTTTCATGAAATCGGAACGAGCCAACAGGCTTAATCCCTGGATGATGGAGATGATGATGATGATGGTGAAGATCGGGATAAGTAGATTTCCGGGCAACCATAGCAGCACATAACGGGTATTCTTTTATGGATAACTCAAAATAACGAATTTTGTCTTTCAGCTCATTTATGCCAAGTACATCTGGATGTGTAGATTCCCAGGCAACGCTGGGTAATCAGCACGGGGTATCTAAAAATAATAACGATATAAATTTATATTTATTTTTCCTTTTACTTATTCAACTAAATGCAAAAACACATTATCATTTATTAGGTAGTCATTTATATTTAACGATGCTTTTCATAGTTGGAACAATAGCGGAGCAAATTAAATCTGGGCAGAGACACTCAAAATAATTCGCTGAATTGTTTTCAAGCTTGAGGTTCCAATATATGCCGAATACGCATACAGGGGACCCACATATAGTTTCTTCCGAAATAACTTGTGATCAGGATTTAAACAGGCTGTAACAACAATTAACTCCAGCCGCTTTTAAACCGGTGAACCTTGGGACCAGAGACCAGATAGTAACTAGTAATCCACCAAGATCGACTGCAGCGCAAAAAAAAAAAAAAAAAAAAAAAATGAAGATAAAGAAAAACTCTGTAACTGATTAAAATATAAAATTATGGAATACTCACCTGAAATATCCGTCTCCTCAACTTAATTAATTATTTAACTGTAGCGCTTTTGGGACTTGTCATCGGCAGGATTCAAAACTGGTGTTTCACTGAAGATCTGGTAGAGGGGGTTACATGTATTGGGTTCGTTTTCGCTTATCAGATTGTCGTTGTTGTGAGCTGCTTTCATGATTTCCATCTCTTCGAGTACGTTTATCTTCGCTGGATGTGGGATAAATCCCGAAAGCGCTACAGTTAAATAATTAATTAAGTTGAGGAGACGGATCTTTCATATTATATTCCATAATTTTATATTTTAATTTTGAATAATACCTCAACGGAACACATCATGAATCTTATAAAAGTTGATCTGTAACTGATGTATATTAAATGCTTAATGTAAAATTATTTTAAAAAATTGTAACTTATTGTAACTTTTTTAAAGATAAAACTGTATATAGCTTATGAATAACTTACTTAAACAGCTAATTCCACGAGAAATCCAGACGTTACATATCTTATTTAAATCGGTATGCGACTTTATCTCTTACGTTCAATTCATGTTTTTATTACAAAAATAAATTTCATAAACTTTCTTGACAAAATGCACCTACAGTAGTTGCATAGCGATAATTACAATCATGACGTAATAAGTCGCACGTTACGAGGAAACGTCAGTGAATGTAAAACTGGAAAAAAATGTTTGTAAATGATTTTAATCAGGAATTAAAAACATTAATATGTCACAGGTTAGTTATTACTGTTAGTAGTTATGTATTATGTAATCATGAACTTTAATGGTTCAGGTCAGTAGCATCGGAATTCAAATCTGGGCGCCAATGGGACGACATATTTTGCTCACAAGTCTCCTTTCACAGGGTTGAGATTCATTTACGTGAAATAAATATGAGATAAGAGGCCTACAACTTTACTTAATATCCATACAAAATCCTTCTCAAGATTTTTACGGCGAAAAATCCATCAACACCGGAACCAGACATCTCTAGGCCATCGGGACAATTTACAGTTTAAACAAAACAGTTTCATATAGACCCTACATATATTATATAGATTACGTTTATCAGATATCCAAGATACAGATCCTCTCGCAAATAATATAGCTAGGCCTCTATATATATCCATCCATAGTAATTCTGCCCGAAGGCAGGTCCTTCACTGCAATCATAGCATCTTCATGCTATGCTTGCAGCTTTACTAGGGAATTGTGTAGGTGTGGTAGCTTCCCGTTGCTTTCCACACCGGTGAAGGATGATGGTGATGATAAGGATGATGATGATGGCCATATGATTTCGGGAACCGTTTGGGCCTTAAAGTTTTTCTTACATTTGTCTTACAGGTGAGGAAAAATCCCGATAAAAACCTCACCCAGAAAAACTGCCCCGACCGGGGATCGAACCCGGGCCCGCTGCGTGACAAGGCAGCACGCTACCTCGAGACCACAGCGGTGGACTCACTCTCTCTCTCTCTCTCTCTCTCCTCTCTCTCTCTCTCTCTCTCTCTATATATATATAATATATATATATATCATCATCATCATCAACATCAAGGCTTAGGCCCTCTGGCCCGTTCCGACTTGGACGTGATTCGAACCCGGAACTCTGAGTCTGTACTTCAGCGTGTTATCCATTACACCACCAGGCGAATCCAATTCAAACACTTATTTTTCCTATATATGTATTATATTCTCCGTTATTACTAGATGTCGCGAGAACTCGGACTTCACTGCCATCTAGTAGCTGACTATAACAAGTAAGCAAATTATAGAGACGACCGAGTTCTCGCGACATCTAGTAATAATGGATAATATAATACATATATAGGAAAAATAAGTGTTTGAATTGGATTCGCCTGGTGGTGTAATGGATAACACGCTGAGGTACAGACTCAGAGTTCCGGGTTCGAATCCCGTCCAGGCATTTATTTTTCTTATCATACCATATTAAGCTTGCATTGCTCAATGTTAAACATTTAATTATATATATACACTTCAACTTAATATAACCTCTTATTTGTATATTCTTTGTATATGCCCCACACCACATTGTGTGGTTCAAATTCGGCCGTGGTCGATGGATTTTTAGGTTGGAAAAATCCAAGGGACAGTTCTTCCGGGTGGGACTACAAGCCATGGTTCCAGAGTCAAAAATGTTCAGGCTCGTAAAAGAACCGAGTATTTGGGTTCCGAGTATTTGAGACTAAATAATTAGGAAAATATTTAGACCGAAGAGAGGCAAACAGACAGGTGAACGGAGAAAACTACATAGCAGGAAGCTAGATGACTATTATGGTAAATCAGATATATTAGGAAACGTATCGCAGACTGTATGGGCAGAACATATGCCAAGAATCGGAATGAATGAAGGTCAGAAATATCATATAGGCAAACCAGAGAGAAAGAGTCCAGTAGGTAGGCCAAGAATGAGGTGGGATAATAGTATATTACGAGGCAAGGTTGGAAAGTGGTTTTTGCAGAAGCGAGGAAAATTTTTAAAAACCGATCGATAGCGATGTTTTTAATTTCCGATATTCTTTAAAACACTTCATAAACGTACAATGTACATTTTTGTTTGCGCGATGGTGTTTTCAAAATAATAAATAATAGTAAAATAATAACATATTTGTTGGAAATATTTGCGTTCGTTATAAACAACTGACTAACGTTAACAGTGTGGGCAATGTTTATTAGTTGAAAAAACAGCAGGCCGTGACACGAATCAGTTATAAAATGGTGGCAAGTACGTATTTACTTTTTTATATTGTTTCAAATAAAGTTCAGTTCATTTAAAATGTAGTGATTTGTTTCGTATAATGAATATTAACAATTTTTTAAATATATTTTGTACATACATTTTACATAGTATACAAAGAGGTCAATGGTTTTACTTCCCACGCGTTGTTTGTAATATGTAAAACTATAGTATAGTTATTTAGGTTAGCAACCCCGAAATATAGAAGTTGAACATTCAATCATGGTCACCATTGCTGTAAGTACGACAAAATGTACTATGGCGCAAGAAATAATATTAAGCATGATTTGAGGGAGTGAATTACAAAGGGAATGATAGAAAAACGATTTAAACCTGCGGGTAAAGTACCAGCGAGTTAGTTAGTTTTTAAAAATGATTGTTCTTATCCTATCTCGAACTATAATTTATAAGTCCCTTTAAGATGATCATAGTCATTTAAATGCTGTACATAGGGCAAATTTGCCTAATTCTGAGATTTGTACTTTTTTTGTGCAAATATAACATTTTAGACATTGGTGACAAAATATGAATACAGTAATGTAGTAAGAATCTTCCGCGAGAATATTTATCGAATTCATCCTAAACCTATATACAGTTGTCCCCAATATCTCATTCATTTATCCTAGACTGTCTAAATACAAGATATGGCTCCTAAATCCGTTGTAGTGGTATTCTAATACCGTGATATTAAAACGGAAGCTTATAAATAAGGAATAAAACTCATTTCACCGCTTTTATTTAGTTGCAGATCAACATCAGAAACCATATATGGGCAATACAAAAATTTAATAAATTATATCAAATGAAATTTTATATTTTGGGCTATTTCCCTCTAAAAATTAACTTAACATTAGATAACAGTATTAAAAATATAGATTGTGATAAAATGTCTGCAAACAAATAGGTCCGACACAAGTCCTACTTCCTAGCAAAAATGTTGCCCTCTATAAATATAAGCATCAAATTAATAATAATAATAATAATAATAATAATAATAATAATAATAATGAGAATAATAAGAATGAGGTGGGAGAATAACATTAAGTATGATTTGGGGGAGGTGGATTATACAGGGAATGATTGGAAAGCATTGGCTCGGGATAGGGATGTATGGAGAGCTTATGTCCGCGCGGTCATGAACCTACGGGTTCGATAGTGCCAGTGAGTAAGTAAGTATTATTATTATTATTATTATTTATTATTATTATTATAATGATCAAGGTGATGATGCTGATAATAATAATAATTATTATTATTAATATTGTTATTAATATTATTATTACTATTATTATTATTATTATTATTAATTAATTAACTAACTAACAGACTCACTAACACTATAGGACCCGTAGATTCATGCCGCGCGGACATAAGCTCTCCATTCATCCCTATCCTGAGCTAATCTTTTCTAATCATCCCATGTATAATCTACTACCCTCAAATCACATTTAATGTTATTTTCCCATTCCATTCATGAACTATCAACTGGGCGTTTTCCCTCCGGTTTTCCTACAAGAAGCTTCCGTGCATGTCTTTCACTCCCCATTCGTGACACATGTCCTGCCCATTGTAGTCTACGAGACTTAACGTGTCTTATTATATGGCTTCCTAGAAACACCATGTAGTTCACTGTTTTGTAAGTCATCTCATTCACCTGTTTCTTCACCTCTCTTTGGTCCAAAATTTTTCCTAAGAACTTTATTCTCAAATACTCGCAATCTCCTTTCCTCCCTCAAAGTAAGAGTCGATGATGCGCGTCCATAAATACAACAAGTAGAATAATAGTTTAATATATTTTCAGTTTAACGTTTTTTTAAGGATTTGGGACCGTGGCAATAGTACTGTATTAGTAGTGGTGTGGTAGTGGTGGGATGGTAGTACCATTAGTACCAGTAGTGGTGGTGGTGGTGGTGGTAGTGTCAATAGTACTAGTAGTGCTAGTGGTGGTGGTAGTAGCAGTAGTACTAGTTGTGGTGGTGGTAGCAGTAGTACTAATAGTGGTGGTGGTGGTAGTGGTAGTGATGGTAGTGGCAGTAGTACTAGTGTGGTTGTAGTGGCAGTAATACTGGTAGTGGTGGTAGTAGTAGTAGTAGTGCAGGTTGTAGTGTTATTAGTATTAGTATAAATATTAGTGATGATAGTAGTAATAGTAGTAGTAGTAACTGTAGTGGTAGTACTGCGGGAAGTCGTGGTAAAATTAGTACCAATTATAGTAGTGATAGTAGTAGTAGTGGTGGTAGTGTTGGTGTAGGTAGTACCAGTGGTAAAAGTAGTAATAGTAGTGGTAGTAATAGAAACAGTAGTATTAGTGGTGGTAATAGGATTAGTAGTATTGGTGGTGATAGTGATAATAGTAGTATTGTTGGTAGTGGTAGTAGTAGTAGTGGAAGTATTAGTAATAGTTGTAATAGTAGAAATATTGGTAGCAGTAATAGTAGTTGTAATAGTAATAGTAGTAGTAATAATAATAGTAGTAGTAGTAATATTAATAGTAGTAGTAATTGTAGTAGTAGTAGTGTAGTAGTAATAGTAGTTGTAGTGGTAGTAGTTGTAATAGTAGTAGTAGTAGTGATGTTAATAGTAGCTGTGGCATTAGTCGTAGTAGTAAGAGTAGTAGAAATAGTGGTAGTAGTATTAGTAGTAGTAATATTAGCGCTAGTGACAGTAGTAGTAATGGTAGTAATAGTAGGAGTGGTGATAGTAGTGATAGTGATAGTAATAGTAGTAGTAGTGGTTACAGTGGTGGTAATATAATAACAGCGGTGTGGTGGTAGTGGTACTAGTTTTAGTAGTAATGGTGGTAAAAGTAGTAGTAGAGGTAGTAATAGTATTAGTAGTGGGAGCAGTAGTTGTGGCAGTAATAGTAACGGTATTAGTAGTAGTAATTCTAGTAGTAGTAGTGGTAGTAGTAGTAGTAGTAATGCTAGGAGGTAATAATAGTAGCAGTGATATTGTTATTACTAGGAGTGTTGGTTGTAATAGAAATAGTAGTGGTAGTGGTAGTAATGCTGATAATGGTAGTTCGGTAGTAGTGGTGGTACTGTTATTAGTGGCAATTGTAGTGATACTAATAGTAGTGGTGGAAGTAGCAGTAAGGTAATACTACTAGTAGTAGTACTAATTGTAGTAGTAGTAGTAGTACTAGCAGCAGTAGAGGTAGTGGAAGTAATAGTAACAGTAGTAGTAGTGATGGAAGTAGTATTTATGGTGGTGGTAGTGTTAGTAACAGTGGTAGTAGCAGTAATAGTTTTAATATTAGTAGTAGTAGTAGTAGTAGTAGTAGTAGTAGTAGTAGTTTTTGATGTTGTGGTAGTAGCAGCTGTTGTAGTAGTGGTGGTAGTAATGACAGTAGCAGTAATAATGATAGTAATAGGAATGGTGGTTTTAGTAGTAGTAGTAGTAGTAGTAGTAGTAGTAATTGTAGTAGTAACTGTGGGAGGAGTAGTAGTGGTGGTAGTTGTGGTGGTGGTAGTATTAGTAATTGTAATGGTAGTAGTAGTAATAAGAGTAGTAGTAATAATAATTGTAATAATAGTAGTAGTCGTGTAAGTAATATTGGTAAGAGTGGTGGTGGTAGTGTTGGTAGTGGTAGTAGTAGTAAGGATAGTAGTAGTGATAGTGGTAGTAACAACAGTAATAGTAGTAGTAACATTAGGAGTAGTAGTAATAGTAGTAGTGGTGATAGTTGTGGTGGTAATAGTAGTGGTAGAAGTGGCAGTTGTAGTTGTATTAATGGCATAGTAGTAGTAATAATAGTAATAACAGTAGGAGTAGTAGTAATAATTGTAGTAATGGAAGTACTGGTCGTAATAATGGTGGTTGTAGTAGTGGTTGTAGTAGTAGATGTAATAGTAGTAGTAGTTGTAGTAGTATAAATGGTGGTAGTAGTAGTAATGGTAGTAGTGGTAACAGTAGTAGAAGTAATACTAGTAGTAACATTAGTAGTAATAGAAGTAGTAACTGTAATACCGGTATTAGTAGTAGTCACAGTAGTAGTTATGGTAGTAGTGGAGGCAGTACTGACAGTGATAGAAACGCTAGTAGTTGTAATGGTAGTAGTAATTGTATTAATAGTAGTAAAAGTAGTAGTAATAGTAACAATAGTAGTTTTAGTAGTAGTGGTGGTAGTAGTAGTAGTAGTGGCAGTAATAGAAGTAATAATAGTAGTAATGGTAGTAGTAATAATAGTAGTAACAGTAGTTGGTAATAGTAGAAGTAGTAACAGTAGTAGTAGTTGAGGTAGTATTATTAGTAATATTAGTAGAGGTGGTAGTAGTGTTGTTAGTAGTAGTAGTGGCGGTAGTAGTAATGGTAGTAATAATAATGGTAGTAGAAGTAGTTGTTCTAAGGGTAGTAGTGGTAATAACAGTAGTAATAACAGTAGCGGTAGTAGGGGTGGTGATAGTAGTAGTGGCAGTAGTACTGGTGTTAGTAGTAACGGTACTAGTAATAATGGTAGTAATAGTAGTAATGGTGGTAGTAGTGGCAGTAGTAGTAGCAGTAGTTGTAGTCTTTGTATAGTCATAGTATATCGTATTTGTCAACCGCTCTGGTCTCAAGGTTTGTCACGCAGCGGACCTGGGTTCGATTCCCGGTCGGAACAATCTCCTCGGTGAGTTTTTTTCGGGAGTTTCCTCATCTATGAAACAAATGTCAGGAAGCTTAGGGCTCAACGGTCCCCGAAAATCATCCGGCCATTATCATCATCCTTACCATTATCATCATCATCCTTCACCGGTGTGGAAAACAACGGTAAGTTACCACAACTATATTTCCCTTTTAAAGCTGCTAATCATAGCAAGAAAATGCTATGAATGCAGTGAAAGACCTGCCCTCGGGAAGAACTACTATGGATGGATGGATTGCTAGAAGTTGTTTCCCTAAGCTCCAATTTTGCCCTCTCTCAATTTTCTCACTGCATTCAAAAACTTCCCTGTGCGCTCGCCACGCCATTCTACAACCATAAATCAGAGAAATCTCTCTGGCAGTAACTGTAATATAAGTAGTTGTGTCACTTTGCAAAATGACATAATATGTTGCCAGTTTTTTGCGCTCATTATAAAGCGGACACAATTTGATGCCGTCCTCGCGTGTTAAATTATGAATATCTATCCAGCCACTTGTACCATCCCCACCCAAAGTGTCAATGTATCTTTGTTCCCCAGGATAATTTAATTTCTGATTCTAGGCTGATATACCACAAAATTTCTTACAAAAGAAACTGAACTATGCATAGTCAGGAAACGTATAGTTGATTAAGTCAGTGTTCAATCAATGTTACATTATAATGTAATATAATGACTCTTTTTAGTAGCTGGATCAATAGCGCAAGCAAATAAAATCTGGGAAAGAGAGGTTCAAAATAATTCGCTCATTTTTTTTAAGCTTGAGGTTCCATTATAAGGCGGATACGCATGTAGTGGACATTCGTATTTAGTTCATTCCGAATCAGGACTTAAACAGCGCCTCCTCCACCCACTTTAAACCGGTAAAACCTTGGAACCAGAGAGCTGATGGTAACTAGTAATCCACCAATATCGACTACAACTCGCAAAAAAGAAGACAAAGGAGAAAAATGCTGTAATTGAATGCATATTAAATGTCTAATGCAAACATACTTTTAAAAAAATTAACTTATTGTAACTTTTTTAAAGATAAAAATGTATATACTCGTATGAATGACTTACTTCAACAGCAAATTCAACGAGAAATCTAGATGTACATATTTTATTTAAATCCGCATGCGGCGTTATCCATTACGTTCAGTTCATGTTTTATTACAAAAAAAATCATAAACTTTCTTGACAAAATACTTCTAGTTGCCTAGCAATAATTACAATGATGACGTAATAACTCGCACGTTACTAAGAAATGTCAGTAAATGTGGAACTGAAAAAAAAATGGTTTCTAAATTATTTCAATCAGGAATTAAATTTTTAATATTTCACAGGTTAGTTATTACTATTAGTATATTATGTAATCATGAACTTTAATTGTTCAGGCCAGTAGCATCGGAATTCAAATCTGGGCGCGAATGGGACGACATACTTTACTTACAAGTCTCTTTCCACAGGGTTGAGATTCTTTTACGTGAAATAAATTTGCGATAAGAGTTCCACAACTTTACTTCATTTTCGTACAAAATCCTTCTCAGGATTTTTAGGCCCAAAAAATCCATCAACACCGGACCCATACACCACTAGGCCACCAGAACAATTCACAGTTTAAACAAAACAGTTTAATATAGACCCTATATAATTTATATAAATTACGTTTATGAGATATGCAAGGTATAGCTCCTTTCGCAAATAATATCTTCACTTAATATAACCTTTTCTTCTTTGTATGTACTTTTCTATATGCCTCTAACATTGCGGGTTCAAACCCGGTCGTGGGTGATGGATTTTTAGGACGGGAAAATCCAAGGGACAAGTATTCCGGGAGGGACTATAAGCCGTGGGGTGAGAGCCAAAGATTTTCAGGCTCGTAAAAGAACCGAGTATTTGGGCTCCGAGTATTTCAGACTAAATACCTAGGAACATTTTCGGGCAGAAGAGAGACAGACAGATAACTGGAGAAAACTTCATAACAGGAAGCTAGATGATCATTATGATAAGTCAGATGTAATAGGAAAAGTTAAGTATCGCAGAAAATATGGGCAGAACATATGCCATGAATGGGGTTGGAAAAATCATATAGATAAATCAGAATGAAAGAGTCTAGTAGATAGGCCAAAAATGAGGTGGAAAAATAATAGTAGAGAAAGTTCGGGTAATGTGGACACTTCGGTTTGAGTGGATCCTGTTAATATCTTCTTTAATTGGTGCTGCCCTCGAACAGAATATATTTTAACTACTTCCCCTCATCAACTGTGACGTGTTCAAGATCAATTTATTTTATTACTTGTGATATTTCTATGAAAATAAAATTTTAAAAGTTTTTCAAGCTAAGAATTAATTCTTAATTTCTGCTATTGAATATTACATATGTTGAAAAATATCTTAAATATGTCATATTATATAGATGCTAGTCCACCGCTGTGGTCTCGAGGTAGCGTGCTGCCTTGTCACGCAGCGGGCCCGGGTTCGATCCCCGGTCGGGGCAGTTTTTTCTGGGTGAGGTTTTTATCGGGGTTTTTCCTCACCTGTAAGACAAATGTCAGGAAAACTTTAAGGCCCAAACGGTCCCCGAAATCATATGGCCATCACCCTTATCATTATCATCCTTACCATTATCATTATCATCATCATCATCATCCTTCACCGGTGCGGAAAGCAACGGGAAGCTACCACACCTACACAATTCCCTAGTAAAGCTGCAAGCATAGCATGAAAATGGTATGGTTGCAGTGAAGGACCTGCCTTCGGGCAGAATTACTATGGATGGATATAGATGCTGAGTTAATATATTGACGAGTTTGATTTGATATTATGTGACATGGCGGCTGTATAAAATAATTAAACATAACAAAGGAATTCGGTTAATGTGGACTCTCCACGAGACGGTTAAAGTTGACCTGGGTCCACTTTCATGAATACGTATATTTTATCAATGAGGATGCTATCTGTAAAAATCATGCACTTAATTATATTCAATATCCTTGTAATTTTACTAAACCCAAAGACCGTTGCTGTCGGCAGATGAATGACGTGTGAATGTTATAATCAACACTAATTTTTGGAAACATTAAATAAATATCAATGCTTTTTAATTACGATCAGTCAAGAATACTTTCAGATTTGTTTCAGATGGTTTGTATAAATTAATAGAATAAATAAACTTAAAAATAGACTAAAAGCTAGGGCGGACACTGGGGTCCATTTTACTCGAGTATGGAGATAAAGTGGACCTTTCTTGTAATGTAAAAAAGTATATAAATTATGAAGGTGTTTCCATATTTGAATAAAATAACAATGCTATGTCATAGTTATAACTAGAGCGAGGATTTTTATGAAATGTTATGTTTTAAACTATTAGTCAGAGAGCGCTGAGACAAAGTATCTTTACGTTTTATGAAATGTAGAATCAAATAAGACCTTCATATTTTTTTCATATTTCATAATATTTTGGCAAAATGTTCATATTTCAGTAAAAATTTAATATTCTTTCATATTTTTAAACTTTCATTTTTTTTAAATAAAATTTCTACTAATTGGTTAGAAACATTTTTAGAGTGACTGTAGTTTTAAAATGTTTTGACAATGTAATATGGTAGACAGGCGAAAACTTCTATGTATCTCATCTGGATCAAGATAAATAGATTTGATAAAAGAAAATAATTGAAAAAAAGGAGACATGGAATGACCAAGTGGAGGATTTTGTCCGAAACTACAGATCAAGAACAGGGATTTCCTAATCTGTGAACATGAATAAGTAGAACAACAATGTTAGAGTAATAACCACCTACTATTTCTCTCAGGTAGAAACCTATTCCTTTTTGCTACCTAAGGACAGTCCTTATTCTATGAATGGATTACAGTATTTAAATGTAGGGAAGACTGCTGCTGCAAAACTTGAAGCTGTACTGTGAAATAAGGTCTTGCTCTACAGTTTATGAAATTAGTAAAGTTCTTGTAGGTAAAGCCAATATTATCCTCTCCTACATCAAACTATCATATATAGTGAGGTACATGATTGCTCCCATAACATCATATGATGTGGAGCATACTTTTTGATCGTACAAAATAATTCTGACAGACAGGCGTTAAAAATATATAATAAGCTCCTAACTGTGTATTACAAACAGAATTGATAATTTGATTATTCAAAGCACAAGTATATCATACTGTGCTCGGGCAAATTTCATGAAAAAACTAATGTTAAAATAATTGTAACTACATTTCACTATGTTCATACGTGTAATGTATAGGATTAAAAATAATTGTAATTGCAAAGAGAGAGTTGAAATACTCCCTAGAATTATTTGTGGATTAATTTATTTTAACATCTTGTTTCTCCAAGTATGACATTCAGTACTTGGTCTACTGCGATGGGTAGGACATGTGGCACGAATGGGGGAATGAAAGACGTGCATGCAAGCTTCTTGTAGCAAACCAGAGGGAAAACACCCAGTTGGTAGACCAAGAATGAAGTAGGAGAATAACATTAACCATGATTTGAGGGAATTAGATTATAGAGGGGATGATTGGAAAACATTGACTCAGGATAGGGATGTATGGAGAGCTTATGTCCGTGCGGCCATGAACCTACGGGTTTGATCGTGCCAGTGAGTTAGTTATGACTTGGTCTACGTGTGTTCTCATTAATCCAATTTCATGTTATTGTGACATTTATATATACAGGAATTCATTATCTTTATGCAAGGTAAATAGAATTCATCCAAACTGTACGTACACTAAATTTTGTCAGTGGTACATTCGGTGGAAGCATGTTACTACGGTTACTATGTTTTGTTTTTTATTTATGTTTGGATTTTGTAATTAAATAGCATTAGATAAATTAATTGATCGCGCTTTATATAAACCCAGTATTAATTTATTGAAATAAAATGTCAAACTACAGGGCTGGGAGGCCCTTGGGGTAGATGGATGTTGAGACTTCCACATTTCTAGACAATCCCCAAGGGATATCCACTGGGTTCTCAGCCCTGCGTGACGGCCTCTTTGCCCCAGAACATGCGTCTGGTACTCATTTAAATTAAGAGCTGAGTAGACTCTAGGGCTATGATGCCGCCAGAAGGTTTGGTCCAGCTAAAAACCTGACCCCATTGAGACTCAAACCCACGACCTTCCGGCTTGTTAGCGTGATTCCTCACACAATATACTTCAATGTGAGCCATTAAAATTGCTTCAAATCACAAACATGATAGTTTATCGATAAGAATCAATAAAACCTCATAATGTTAAACATTCCAAAATGTATTATATTAAATGATATATTGAGTCAGAAGTAATGAAAAATTATTATATGGGTGCGAAACATGGACTCTTACTTTAAGGGAGGAAAGGAGATTACGAGTATTTGAGAATAAAGTTCTTAGGAACATTTTTGGACCAAAGAGAGATGAACAGACAGGTGAATGGAGAAGACTACATAATAATGAACTACATGGTCTTTATAGGAGGCCAGATATAATAAGAACAGTTAAGTCCCGTAGACTGCGATGGGCAGGACATGTTGCGCGTATGGGGAATGAAAGACGTGCATGGAAACTTCTTGTAGGAAAGCCAGAAGGAAAACGCCCAGTTGGTAGACCAAGAATGAGGTGGGAGAACAACATTAACTATGATTTGAGGGAAGTAGATTATACAGGGAATGATTGGAAAACATTAGCACAGGATAGGGATGTATGGAGGGCTTATGCCCGTGCGGCCATGAACCTACGGGTTCGATAGTGCCAGTGAGTAAGTAAGTAAGTAAGTAATGAAAAATTAATTAAAATGGAAATACAGTGAAACTCTTGATTTCTTGAGCTACAAAAAGGTCCTCTTGCCTCATTTGTGTGCTTGTATGTATACCCATAAATTATACAGGGCTTGTGTATATAAATATGTGTAAAAAGTTGAAAAAATAGTAGCTTCATAATATTTTTGTGTTCTAATTTTCATATTTTGCTATTATGATTTCATATTTTAGTATAATTTTCTTCATATAATTCCTCGCTCTAGTTATAACACTAATGATAATCGCTGTAATTAAACAAAATTAAAATTCCTTAATTAAAAGAAGAAAAACAACAAATTCAAAATAGGGGTCCACATTACCCAAAGTTCCTCTATATTATTGGGAAGCGGTTTTTACAGAAAAGAGGAAAACGTTTAAAAACCGAGCCATGGCGAGGTTTTTAATTTCCGAGATTCTGTAAAACACTTCACAAACGTGCGTTGTAAATTATTTTTTGCGGGGCGGTGTTTTCAAAATAATAAATAATAGTAAAATAATAGCATCTTTGTTGGAAATATTTGCGATCATTATAGGCAACTGACCAACGTTAACAGTGTGGGCAATGTTTATTAGTAAAAAATACAGCAGGCTGTGACACGAATCAGTTATAAAATGGCGGCAAGTACGTATTTATTGTTTTATATTGTTTCAAATAAAGTTCAGTTCATTTAAAATGTAGTGATTTGTTTCGTATAATGTATATTAACACAACATTTTGGATATACTTTTGAACATATATTGCACGTAGTATACATAGAGGGCAGTAGTATTACTTCCCACATGTGGTTTGTAATATATAATATTACAGTATAGTTATTTAGGTTGGCAACCCCAAAATCTAGAAGTGGAACTTTCAATCATGTTCGCCATTGCTTAAAGTACGACAAAACGCACTATCGCGCAAAAAAATCATTAAGCATGATTTTTTTTTTGAGGAATTAAACCCAATGGGTACAACTTGGACAGTACACACACCCAGTCCCAAGGTTCAGATTTTTTAAAACTCCCTTACCCCGCCGGTAATCAAATCCGGGTCGCCGAAGTGTAAGGTAGGGACTCTACCGACTACGCCACAGCGACGGACATTAAGCATGATTTGGGGGAGCGAATTACAAATGATTGAATGATTGGAAAACTATATTCAAGATTGCGATGTATCGAGAGCGTATGTCCGCGCGGTGTTAAACCTCCGGCAGCGAGTTAGTTTTAAAAAGAGATTGTTCTTATCCTATTTCGAACTATAATTTATAAGTCCCTTAAGATGATTAGACATTCAAACGTGGAACATTGGGTTAAACCTGCCTAATTCTGAGATTTTTTATTGTTTTTTTTGTGCAAATATAATATTTTAGACAATGGTGACAAAATATTAACGTAGTATGAACCTTCCACGAGAATATTTATTGAATTCACTCCAAACCGATGTACAGTTGTCCCCAATGCCTCATTCTTTCATCCAAGACTTTCTAAATACATGATATGGCTATTAAATCCGTAGTAGTGGTATCCTAATTCCGTGATATTAAAAGATAACTTTATAAATTAAATATAAAACTAATTTCACCGTTTTTATTATAGTTGATAACCAACATCACAGACTCTATATGGGCAAATACAAAAATGTAATAAATTATATCAAATGAAATTTGACATTTTGGCCTATTTCTTTCTGAAAATAAAATTAACATTATATAATTATATTAAAAATACACATGGTTATAAAATGTCTGCAAACAAATAGGCCCTACACAAGTCCAACTTTCTAGAAAAAATATTGCCCACTATAAACATTAGCATGAAATAATAGAAATAATAATAATAATAATAATAATAATAATAATAATAATAATAATAATAATAATAATAATAATAATAATAAATAATCCATCCATAGTAATTCTGTCCGTGGGCAGGTTTTTCACTGCAATCATAGCATTTTCATGCTATGTATTACAACTTTACTAGGGAATTATAGGTGTGGTAGCTTCCCGCTGCTTTCCACACCGCTGAAGGATGATGATGATGATGATGATGATGGCCGGATAATTTTTGGGGACCGTTGGGCCCTAAGCTTCCTTACATTTGCCTTACAGGCGAGGAAAAAACCCGAAAAAACCTCACCCAGGAGCCTGTCCCAACCGGGAATCGGACCCGGGCACGCTGCGTAACAAAGCAGCACACTACCTCGAGACCACAGCGGTGGAATAATAATAATAATAATAATAATAATAATAATAATAATAATAATAATAATAATAATAATAATAATAATATAACAATAATAACAATAATAATAATAGTAAAGTAAAGTAAGTAAAGTGATCCCACATCAGGCCCGGAGGCCCCTGGGGTAGTAGGAGGTTAAGGCTCCCACTTTTTCTAGACAATCGGCACTTTTTGTCAGCCGGGTTGTCAACCCTGCGTGACGGCCGCCTTTACCCCCAGAACAAGCGTCTGGTACTCATTTCCGTTAGAGGCTGAAAAATCCTGACCCCAACGGGACTTGAACCCTAGACCCTCCGGCTTGTAGCTCAGTGCCTTAACCACTACGCTACGGCGTGCCCCCAATAATAATAATAATAATAATAATAATAATAATAATAATAATAATAATAATAATAATTTAGAGAAATATCAACGAAAATTGAAATTTTAGAAAAAACTTAATTTTATGAACGATGAAAAAATAATTTTAGGAAATGTTTTTAATCAAATGCCTGTTTGCCTCCACAGGTTTAATTTTATTATAGCCGTGTTAGTGAGTAAAATACATAATTGTAATGTAACTGATATATGTACGTAGTGTAACTAATATGAATGCTTATAATTTTTTTGTTCTAGTGTCTACATTCACACGGTTAAATATGAGATGGAGCCACAACATTAGAAAAAAATATAAAATCGTAAATATTTAAGCTGCTGTATTATTTATTGTCCTCTTATATTGTTAAGACTCATGTATCAGTTGGTTTAATTGATATTAAAATATTATATAACTATTCTATAAACAATTGCCCAAATTATTATAATTATATTTATTTAAAGACAGTCACGAAAGAGAAAACAAAAATACTTTTCAACCACTTTGAACAGGACGATGGGTTTTGAGGCTTTGTATTTGATTTAAAAGGCGCCCAGGATAATAAAAGGGAAAGAAATAGCTTATGCCTTGTACGGAGAACCCAGGAACTACATTTTTAAAAAATAATTCCGTGACAACGAATTGAACTGTATCACGAAATTATGGATATTACGAAATAATGGCATCTTTACCCTACAAATTAACTAGAGTCGCTTTTATCATTTAGCACATAAATAGAAGTATACGGTGCAGCAATAAAATACTATAGTGTTGTTAGTATAGGCGG